>CM038145.1:11653848-12202133 GCA_021437245.1 Aegilops speltoides
GGCCCTTTTAGATTTTAAAATTTTTTTTAATGTCGGTCCCTTCTCAAGCCTCTTCCTGTCACCACTCAATGTTGGTCACATTAATTATAAGGTACCATGCATCATACTATTAATTTTTAAGGGCCCATCAAAGTGATGACCATAATTATCAAGAGAGAAAAGAAGTAAATCATTAATGGCAAAAAATTAAATAAAACCTAAAATTGTTAAAGGGGAAAGAGAAAAAGGACTATTCATCATTGATATGAAAATTACTTCAAAGCCATTCAGCCTTACAGTTCATAGGAATTTCCAAAAAACAGACATATCATACAAACACATTCTATCATAGTTTACCCACGGGTTGGTTGTTTGGGTTATCAAAGGACCGAGGTAAATTTTATTCAATTTATTCTTCATTGGTGTCGTTTATCGTTTGTTTAACTTTTGGGTTAGCCTGGTTGAATCGTCGGTCAGGGGTTTTCTTGGGAGTCGCATCCACTGAATTTTTGGTATATTTGAAAAGTTAAGAAGGAATCAATCAAGTCTCATTTATTGGGTAAACTTGATAAATTTTTGGAAGTAATAGTTGTAAGTTGAAGTTTTTGTAAAAAAGGGTCCAACAAAAATAATTTTAAAGAAAGGAATTGTTCATGGAAAATGATGTTTCTAGCTTTGATTAGGAAAATTTAAACATTACGAGGAAATTAAAAGTTTGGGTTCAAATGTATTTTCGCCAATATTGGTTGAAAATTCCAGTTTAATTTATAACGTGGAGTTTCTATGCATTTTATTAATGAAATTCAAAATGCTTAACCAATAATCAATCCGTTACTTTTGTCATAATCCTAGTTGCAAAAATAAGCAAGTGAAAGTTCACCTAACAATAAGAACTGAAAATCCAAAATTAAAAAATTCTAGACATATTAAAAAACGAGTTAACAGGGTTAGGCATCTTAGGCAAAAACACAAACTCTTGCCCCTTTAAGGAGACAGCTTTTCCAGTTCCTTAGCTTGAATTCAAAAACCTTAAAAAATCTTAAAAAGCAAACAAGATCACATTGTAAATCCAAAGAAAATTAAAAAGAAGAAACCTAAGAACAAAAGCAGGAGGACAAAACCAAACAAAGAACCATTAAAAGTATTGGCCTTTCAGTTGCCCATATGTTGATACCTCTCAGAATCATGCCCAATCCCTTGCCTATTCACCATTGTTAGCATCCAATGAACAAACCTGTTAATAATTGACCAGTTATAGAAAAAAAACCTATGCCTAATAGATGTGAGACAGGAAGAAATAACATACTCCAATAGTGGCCAAGGAAACACTTGCTCCTTTCCTCTCAGGCCTAAGTAATTACTTCTCCTTTCCAATCTCACTTGTAGAAAGTTACTATTCCATTTCAAGCTTCCTCAGGATATCACTCGATAAGTTAATTGAAGGTACAACTATGTCTCAGAACATTGCTTCTTGTACAGTTCATCTGTGGATAGCTGAACTTGTCAAGTTCCATCCTCTATAGAGTTCCAGAGTTCTTCGAACTTGTATGGTCTAGATTATGAGCACAGAAGCTTATTGAATCTTAGGACACTGCCTGATAATTGTTAAAGAATTGGTGCCTAGATTTGAATCAAACATGATTATCTAGCATGGATGCATTTCATATGTTACATTGATGTAAACATGAAGATATTCTTCCTCGAATTTGTTTCAACAAGTGGCAAAGAGAATAATCATGAGCAATTCAACAATGAAAATGCAAGGTCAAAGAGTAATCCCTGTAGAGCACAGTGGACATAATGTACAAATACAGACAGTTATGTCATACAGACATTGGTGCCTTAATAGTCGGACAAACCGTACATGTACTAGCATTTGAAGCAGGACACTAGATGCAGTGGTCTACATGCTGGTAAGTAATATGAGCAGCATTCTTACCACACATGCCCAGTTCGCGTGATCTGCCTTCGTGTAATGCTTGCCTTCTTCTTTATCGATGAATTTTCGAAGAAATCGACGATGCCCAAGGTACACGTCTTCTTACAATTTGGCAAATGTACACTTTCGCCTCATGTAAGCAAGGCATGCATTGTATCCCTTATTTGACATCCCGAAGGTTACTAAGAGCAGGCCAATCGTTGATGGTTACGAAAGCAACGTCAGAGGTCAAATTCCTCTTGTTTGTGCTCATCCCACACACGGACACCACCCCACAGCTGTAAAAGTTCATCAACTAATGGCCTTAGGTACACATCGATGTCGCTGCCGGGTTGCTTCGACCTTGGATGAGCACCGCATCATAATGAACTTCCGCTTCATGCACAACCAAGGAGGAAGGTTGTAGATGCATAGAGTCACGGGCAGTGTATGGCTGGAGCTCCGCCAAAAGGATTCATGCCATCCGTATTTAGAGCAAATCTTATGTTCCTTGCGCACCGCAAAATCTTTGAACCATCCGTCGATCTTTCTCCATTGCTCCATCTGCGGTGTGTCTCAACTCCCGTCCGACTTACGGTCCTCTTTGTGCCATCGCAACAACTTGGCATGCTCTTTGTTCATGAACAGACGTTTCAACCGTGGTATTATAGGAGCATACCACATCACCTTGGGAACCTCTTCCGGTTTCGCCCTCAACATCGCCACCAGTGGTCATCGCTCGATCTTATAACGCAATGCAAGGATACCGGCATTCATTCAAATTCTCGATTCATCGGGTAGAGGATGCAATGTTGATGCATGCATGTATCTTCGTAACCTCTAAACCTAGAGGGCGATAACCTTCTTTGCTTCAGACGATCAAGGGCAACTCGTTATCCTTGGAAACATATTCTTCAACATTTTCAGCAAGTTTTCAAATGCCGTAGACACCTACCTCTGCCTTCCATTTCAGCAAATCCAAGCAGCCCAGCTTTCAACCATCATCGCATCCGGGTACAGCGCCTTTCGGATCCTCTAACATGCGATCCAAATTCTCCTCTCCTTTCGGCAGAGCCTCCGCAATCGCAATGGTCCGACCAAGATCATCAACGGATCATCACGCGCCTCTTCTTCACCTTCCCTTCACCTTCAAAGATCCTCCATGAAAGTATCACCAAATGAGAAAGATAGCTTTCATCGATGAAATCATCCCTTCTTCATCTTCTTCCATTATAACCCCTTTGTCCATGCTTGGTCCAACAATTATAGCTTGGCATGAAACCCTTCTAAGCAGATGCATGTGAACAACTCTTGAGGAAGAGTAACCTTCTCATTCTTACAGATAACACATGGACGATAACAAAACCCCCGCTTGTTCGCATTAGCCACTACGAGGAAATCTTTCAAACCCGAGTGAACTCGCCGGAGAGTCGGTTACGACATCCATTGCCGATTCATCTGCATTATTATAATATAAAATATATAATTAACCATCATGCATTTGTTATGAACTACACACATGCATATTGACACATCAAAGGTTCATCAGTTGCTAACCGCGATCGATGAGTGTGGCTCCAACACTTCATGTCATGTTTGTTTCATGCTCTTGGGGCATTTCATCAAACACCTTATGTGCATAAGAGGAACCAAAAGCAAACCTACACCCACTTGTGAAGAGAATGGCTCCAAATGGCTAAGTGTTGGCTGCGATGGGTTATATAGGGAGGGCTTTGTTGCGTTGGCCGGCAAACCGTGACTAAAGGTGCCGAAGGCTTTAGTCGGTTGTCCCGCCAACCGCGACTAAAGCCCTCACGCGCACCAGCTGGCCACCGAGCCTGCCCAGCTTGGTCGCGGTTCACCTCCGTAACGGATTAAAGGTCCCATTAGTCGGTTCCTACAGCTTCTGACTTATGGGCTGGAGGAAGCCTGTTTTCCACCAAAGGGTCTGACACCGCTGGGACCAGTGAAGAAGGTTTACGAGACAATACCGGTCATTACGGAGTTCATGAGACTGCTGGTAATTTTAGTTTCGATCAATTCGACTTCACACGTTAGTCAATTTGTAAACGATCCTTGTGCCTTTTGTAGAGAGAGCACCGGATATCTCCAAAGCAAATCGCCGCTCGAGGCATTGGCGAGGCCCAAGGGACACTCCATTCAACCGGCGTCTGAACATATTGAAACAACAACCGGTGGATACCGACCGTCAGATGGACGCTGCACGGTGTCGAGGGGAGCCACGTGAAGAAGTACTACCGTGAGACCATGGAGGAGAGAAAGGAAAGACGGAGGTTAACTAAAGAAAACATCGACAAGAAGGTTGAGATTGCGTTGAGAAGAAATCATCTGCAACAAAGAATAGGGTAGGCCGCAAAACAAGCGATTGCAGATATATCTACTTCCTTGGTGACGGCGTTTCACTTGGACAAGGCAAAATCCAGAAAAAATGCAGAGGACTTTCCCTTGTCGACTTCTTGGGAGCACCTGCCCGCGACCGCTCCCTGACTGCTCCCGACTGCTCTCGACTGCTTCCCGCAGACCGCTCACACACCTGCTCCCAAGATCGCTCCCTGCACGGACGTGCTCGGTGGTGCCTTCTCTTGGCTGAGCTCGACGCCTCACGGTATCGCTACACCGCCCCTTCAATATAAATGTATAATCTCCGCTGCTGCTTCGGATGTCTCACGCCGCAGACTTTTCTTTGCAGTCGACGAAACCCGCGGCACTATATTGTACACCATCGGCGCAATGTAAGGTGGACGGGGAAGGCGACGATAATGGAGCGGAAGGAACCATTGTTCCACAGCGGCCGATCCCCAAACGCCTTCAAGGTTTCCGTGGCTGTCAAACCGGCCACGAGAATTTGCCTCCTCTAGTACTAGTGGGGATGACGACGACTCAGCGGCTTGGTGATTGTTGCAATGGGTGGGTCCTATTGTGGCTAAAGAGTCGCTGCCTCGAGGCGGCCGAGCACACCCACGAGCACGCAGCCTCAAGAAGATATGAACATCAACACCCCACCTACCCAATTAGTGTCGGTGTCGAGGTGATAGCGACGGGTAAGAAGGTGGCTCCTTAGTCGCGATGACGCCGCCATGGATGAGTATGAGGATGACGATGGCGCTGAACAAGATGTCTATACCGGCGCCTCGGGTTTGATGCGCCGCGAGTCGGTGCCTACGAATTACCGCCTCAACGTGATATTGACGACCTTCCGTAGAGTAAAGAAGTCCGTGAAGAGAGCGAGGAAAGGCAAAAAGCTAATTTATGATCCAGTACCGCCAAAGCAGCCTCGATTTCAGATCGCAGATATCCCCGGCGCGGATAAATGGCATATCCTCGTCAACCAATCCTACCCGCAATCAGCCGCTACGGGCCAGATTCGGGCGATCTAAGGAGACTTCATGACGATAAAAGGCGGGTAGAGAAAGGCCTCACCGCCGAAGATCCGTGATACCCACTTCCACGTGGGTTAACGCTCCACGGAAAATGTCGCACGTCGACAACTTCCCCGCGATAAGTTCTTCCTCCTATTCGATTACATATTCATATGTTTCACGTGAAGAAGCTGGATTTTACGTTTGTCCGCCTTTATGCCTTGCACATGAACTACATCATTGGAGTTGAGCAGATACGCCATATCCGTGTCGCTGACCCGCACTACATGCACGAGGGCTTCTTGGGAGTTCAGGCAGAGCAGCGTGAATACGCCGAGGGATTATATTGTCGGGCCTATGCTCGCTAATAAGGACAAGGAGGCGATTCTCGTGTCTTATCATCCTGCTTAAGTCATCCGCTATTATCATTTCCTTCGATTTCAATAATTCATTTGCACGGTGGAGGCTAATTAATTTGAGGAGTATTTATTTATATGCAGTGGCGGGCGCTACCGTCCTCATCATCCTCTACACTCTTCTTCCACGCTTTACTTGGACTTGTCAACAACATACACAAAAAGGATTACACCCACATAAAAGATGTTCTCGATGTGCTATGTTTTACTACCAAGCAAGGTGGAGAGGTTAGGGACAAGAAGAGAAGGGGCGCAGGCCACCTTCAGCCATAAGATTCACTTCTGCTGCATCCAAAGAACCGAACGATTCTCTTAATGATGGATTCTATGTCCTACACCACATGCTAGAGTACAAACGGGATCACCAGAACCTTCACATGTCACCTAGATCTGGTGATGCCCATATTCTGCAATGGGCAGAGGACATAGGAGATATCGAGGATCATCGACTTCGAGCAGAGTTCGATAACATCTAGCTTTAACTTGCCCAAATCATCATGAATGAGGTCGCGGAAAAACAGGGATGTTCTACGAGAAGGACAAATGTCGCGGAAGACGTCCGAATATGGATAGCCTCTCAGCTGTCTCGACATGAAGCCTTTCACTAAGCTCGAGGACTATCTCCCGCATATGGATGGATGGCACGACATGATGGAGTGATTGTCGATATATGACAATGTGTCCGCTTAGTCCATACTTTATTTTATGACAAAACTTTGAGTTATGCATGGTGAAACTTTATTTGTGATGTAATTAAACCGTCCTCCTCCACAACTAGCTAAAAATCACTCTAGTTAGGGCATTTTGGTTACGGCGAACTTTGTTATTTATGCTTATGATATGTTGTTTCTATTTTGCCAAGTCCGTTTCTTTCGTCAGCTCAACTATATATGTTGCATATCATCGACTCATGTGACGATGCAGGTATAGATCATAGATGGCTAAGAAGTCTACGCCAGAGTATATATACGCATAAGTGGCTTCGAGTGTCGCGCCCAGTGATCCGGGTTTCCGAAGCGGTGCAGTAGTTAGTTTAGGTTCACGCTAATGCGAGAGAGGGATATTTAACTCATGTACTCAACGTGATAGCTATTTCACGATATCATTGTTTAGATGGATGACGTATGTATTTGCAAGTAATCGACTGTTGTATTGCTATTTTCGAGATTGATGACGAGAGACCACTTTGTGTTGGATGATGATTATGATGATGACATGATTTGATGAGACTAATTGTATGTATATGCTATGATTACATTTGTATGTGGATGATATGCTAAAGATTATTGTATAAAGCCTATTCAAATACAAAACAAACACAAAACAAATATGCAGGAAAAAAACTAATAAAACTAGTAGTAGCGAGGGGGGAAATTTAGCAGTAGCGCCACCTTACCAGTAGCGCTTCCCTGTAAACAGCGCTGCAGATAATATCAAGAGAGCTCCTTTAAAGAGCGCCACAGCTATTCATGTATAGCAGTAGTATGGGACAACAGGTGCCATCGCTATATCGCTAGCAGAAGGCTTATTAGTAGCGCCGGTACACAACACATCGAGAGGCCCAAACCAAGGCCACTGCTAGGCTTTTCCCTAGTAGTGCATCTTAGAAATTTGATTCGCTTCACCATTACATGAACCCTAACTCATTTGAGCCGTATCCGCATTCGATTTGTTTCACTCTTACATGAACCCTAACTATTTTGATGCAACTAAAATATAAAGAAACCTTTGGCAGAGGTAGGGGAGAGGGAGGAGGAAGCGTGCTCACCTCGGGTGCTCGGCGACGAGGAAGGATGCGACGGGCGCCAAGCCGAAGTCGGTCGAGGCTCCTGGCGCATGGCGGATGGCGGCCGAGGTCGAGGTCGGGTCGCGGGCGTATGGGCGTCGGAGTTGAGGTCGGGGCGGAAGCGGCGTTGAATCTAGGGTCGGGCAGCGAGAGGGTGCGGAGAGAGCTGGCGACTACGGCAAAGGCGGCAAGTACGAGAGTGGAGAGTTGGATTATGCGAAGTGGCCGTGGGGAAGGACGCGAACTCCGTGGTTATGTTAGAAGTAGCGCAGAGCGTTGCTCAGTGAAGAGCGCCGCTGCTACATTAGCTACAACGTTTCTCTGATACACGCCATCGCTGCTCCTTTTCCTTTTTTTCCTTTTTCATTTAGTTTTCTTCACATTTTATTTTTTTTTTTCCTTTCACCTTATTCTATTTCTTTCATTTTCAATTACCTTTCTATTTTCTTTCCATTTAATTTTATATCCTATAGCAGTAGCGAGTTTAGATTAAATGCGCTGCATACAAATAAAGTAGCGTAGCACGGTTCGTTATAGGTCGCTATTACTATTTGTAGCCTCATCGCTAAGCCGTGGGAATTTTAGTACTAACGTGTTTAGAGCAAGATGCGTTACTGCAAGAACTTTATCTGCAGCGCGGTTTGCTCAGGCGCGCTACTGCTACTTAGCACCAGCGTGCTTTTTTGACCCTTGCTACTACTAAAGTTTTGTGTATATGGTTTCCCTAGTAGTGGTCGGCCACCGCCCAGCCGGAGCCAAGAGAGCTAGAAACCCAACGCCACTCCGCACCCCATCCACGCCGATGCTTCGGCAACGCCTTCACCCACCCCTACAGACACTGCTTTTCATCCGCTGCCCCATCCATTGGTTGGCTCGATCCACAACATACACATGCTATCTTTGTGGTTATTTTGGACCAAACTTTGTGTTTGAAGTGATGCCTTTTGATGAACTATGCATGATCTAATTTCAAAATCGTAATGTTGAAACTACATGCTTGTTAATGATTACGTTATACATGTTTAAATTCAATATTTTATGATATATATTGCAAGTGTTTAAAGTTCATGCAGCTAGGACATAACGCGGTGTAATTTATTTTACTCCCTAAGTTTAGGGATAGGGTAGGTGAGGCCACAAAGGAGTAAAAGTTTACTCCACCAAAGTAGACCTAATCCTCCTCTATTTTTTAAGGGATCGGCTAGAGTTGGCCTAAGCTCTTATATGGATTTATATAGCATACGGCAACCTAGTTATACGTGACAAGACATGAGAAATGAGAGAGACAACTATGTTGGATGGTTAGAGGGACAAGGGTATCCCCAGCCCACCGTAGTTCAAGTTCGTGCTCGCATTATTCCTGAATTTCTTTCAGGATTTCACTATATGCTTTCAGGGCGGAGATGTTCTCGCCGACAACGAGGCGCCTTACACTACTAGAATGGCCTACTAATGGCGAGATCAGCTTGTTTACTAATGGCGCACCACCGTGCACCATTAGTACCACGCCATTAGATTTATTATTAATGGTGCATCGATGGTGCGCCATTAGTATCAGAGACTATTGGCGCACCAGGCAGTGCGCCATTAGTATAGGCCACGGCGCATTATTAGTATAGGCCACCTGCGCCATTAGTATAGGCCACCAGGCGCCATTAGTATTTTTGAATTTTGAATCTGGATCTCTGATCTGGATCGTGATTTTTGCCCATTTTTGCCTGCTTTTTGGCATGACATTATTTCAAATTTTGTTCTATTTTTGGATCTTGTACTGCTCTTTTGCCGTGTTCTTTTGCCGGAGAGGAGTTCACTGGAGAGGAGTTTGCCAAGAGGAGGAGGAGGAGGTCACGGGAGGCGCCGCCGCCACATCACGGGAGAGGAGGAGGAGGAGGTCGGCTGGAGAGGAGTTCACCAAGCATAGGAGAGGAGGAAGGAGAAACCTTGAGGGATGGGAGGAGAGGAGGGCAAAAGCGCCATTAGTAACTTTGAATTTTTTGCCTCTCTGCATCTTAAAAGCCCTGTATCTTTTTTTCTCGTTAGGTTTTTGAGGATTTTGAAAATGTTTAACGGGTTCCAGGGGGGTATTCGTGGAAGTGGTGGTTGATATTTACGCACCGTGGTATGGTGCGCCATTACTAGTTCAATCTAGTAATGGCGCACTACCCCACGGTGCGCCATTAGTAGTTTTGAAAAAATAAAAATATTTTTACTAATGGCGATCGTGGATGTGGTGCGCTTATTAGTATTGGACACCAATGGCGCACCAACACATGGTGCGCCATTAGTATAGTAATGGCGCACCACATGTCCTGTGCGCCATTAGTGTCAATTCCATCTATAGCCCTTTTCCTAGTAGTGCTCCGTGACTTCAGAATCTCAAGATGATATGCCGCCTCGCCTCTCAAGGTGCTTATAGGGTAGGGTGTGTGTGCTGCTCACAGAAATGAGTGTATGCGTATGTGTGAGAGCTTGCCTGCACTCGGTTAAAAAGACATGAGAAATGAAGAAGAGAACGATCGAAGCCGAGGAGAAACGCTGACTAGGATCCGCCCGTCAAAGCCGGCGCGATTCTCACGATTGAATTGCCACATCATAAAGCTAGGGCATCACGACATTCCCGTGTCGCCATCGAAGCAACCGCCCGCACCGCTTATCATGGATTGTCGCAATTAGGCTGCCACCCGCGATTCTCCAACGATTGATGAACCATCCACATCCACCGCAGTATGCACTGGAGAGACACGATGCGCACGATCCATCCATTCTTCCTAGTGCAAGTTTCCAAAAAAGCCGTATGAAATTTCGCCCATCGCCTCGATTATAATTTGAGAGTGTTATGTTTATTTGTTTATTTTAACCTTTCTTTCTTGGAATTGTTAATCAAGAATAGATGCTTTTCTTCATTTCTTAATATTTGTTTGATTAATATTATTTTTCTTCAATGAATTATGTGACTAATAAATATATAATAAACAAAATGGGGGTAACAAAACTTAAATGATTGCTTGTTACTTCACTTGAGCTTAAATTCTTCATGCAATTATAGGAAGACACAACCATTTTCCATTTTCAAAAGGGCGATCATAAAGTTATATTATGATTCTCCTTGTTCTTGCAATGTAACTAATCTAATTTATTGGCAACATTGTTACATAAAGAACAATGTATAGTTTCATTGTCATTATTGTGAACTTCTTATATCTTACATCATCTGTGCATGCAAATCGAACTCTGATACCCACGTCCAAATCCTAGCTCTGAAATTGGACAAGAATTTTAGATTTCTCCATGTACCCATGACCACCGCCTTGACCTCTATTCTTCCTCTTCCCAACTCACTTCCACCGCTTTATCATCTCGAAAGATCATATGCACTCGCATTTTCCACCTTCTCTTGTCAAAATATTTAGGCAAGCCAAAAGGAAGAGGAAGGAATGCCTAAGTCGACAGGAATATGAGGCATCGAAAACACAACGCAAATTTCTACCTCCTCGACATCGAGGAGAAATCGAGCTCTAGACTCTCCTCTATGATCCTATTCCCAATGCTCTTAGAGTCTCTCTCTCTCTTCATCTTCTCTCGTCCGCCACCTTTTTGAGCCCTTGAACTACACACCTTAAAAGTAGAGATAGCTAGCACATATCGAACAATGTTCTGAAGTAGGCCTCTACATGCATTACTTCTATGAGGTTGGTCAGATGGTAGTAGCATAGCTAGTATCATGCATACCAATCCAGGCAATTTGGATAAGGTGTCATAAAATTAAATGAACAAAGAGAGGGTTGAGTATCATATCATGATACCATATCATAATAAATGCTATACTAGTATGTGCCATGCATGACAATAACTAAAGTACTACATGATACTAATATATGATACTATGCATTAGAGGAAGATTACACACTAGTATCATATGCTTGATACTAGTATATGGCACTCCATTACAACCAACCTGATGCACAACATCATTAATAAAGCAGCTAAATCAATGCACCATCGTGATGATGCACCATGTAGCATTGGAGTCAATGATGGCATGGACACATAACACTCAATGTAAAAATAGTCTAACTCGGTATGATTCATAAGAAGGGTAAGGAAAGGAACCATTCTATTGGAATTTTATTAGAGGAGCAGGGGAGTGGAGAACATGACATGTCACATATGTGCACAAACTTCCACAAGTATAGCACTTCATGACCCAGCTTGACAAGGAATTCCAATTAACATCTCACTGGATTCACATATGTGCACAGGAATTGACCATAGACCATACTATTACATACGGAAAACTTTTGTTTTTGCCACTCTAGTTTTTGCCAACTTTTATGATGCCAATTTCAGAATTTGACATTTCACTTTGCCACTCTTAGCTTTTTGACAATACGTTACAAATGCCATTTCATGGCAAAACAATAATTTTTCATTTTTTTCTTTTACATTTAGTTTTTGACATGTATCACAATTGCCAATCTAAATTTTTTGCTTTTGCCAATGGAATGGCAAAGGTGATATATTGTCAAAAGCTAAGAGTGGCAAAAGTGAAATGTCAAATTCCAGAGTGGCATAAGCAAAGTTAACTGATATTGATAAATTCCTATTGAAAATAAATAAGCAAATCATGTGGCATGTTTACTGCAAGGAACAATAGTTCCAACAAGAAATCAAATCTTGAGAAGCACATCAACACATCTATTTAAGTTAGAACATGCTTAATCTAGGGGCATGGGAGGCATCAGGAAAACACAAAAAAATATTGGGCCCCTAAATTTAGAGGCCAAAATCAAGTCTAGGTTTTCCTCCATGTTCTCATGCCCATTGCTCGAAAAGGAACCTAAGTTATCACAAAACCAAGGAAAGGAACAAAGTAATACAAGTAAAATAGAAGCACAACCAGAAACTAAAGAAGCCACAAAGATGTATGTTGTCACTCCGTTCACAATTTTTTTGCAGATCATAAGGGAGAGGAAGGAACACCTGAGAACAATAGGCATGGGAGGCATCGGGAAAATTCCAAAAAAATATTGGACCCTAGTTGGACAGGGACACACTAGTTTAGGCCTTCCTCCATGTTCCCATGCCCAATGCTCTTAGATGCTCATTTCTTCCTCTTCCTGATTTGCATCACTTCCCCATCATCTAAATCCAAATGTGCACATTTGTTAAAATAATTACACAAGCAAATAGGAAAAGGAAGGAATACTTAAGAACAATAGGCATGGGAGGCATCAGAAAACACAAAACAATCTTTGCCCCTAAATTAAGAGGCCAAGAAATCTAGGTTTTCCTCCAAATTCCTATGCCCAACGCTCCCGAGATACTCATGGCTTCCTTTTCCCTACTCTCTCTCAAGGCCTCGCGATTTAAGCTTTACAATTTACTAAGCTTTTTATCATGGAAACACTTCCTTATGAGGTAAAAGGAAGGGAAGGAGAACCTAAGAACAATTTGAATGGAGGAGGCAAGGGGAAACACCGACAAAGATATCCACCTATGTCCGTGTTCCCTTCTCTCATTGCTCTACTATTTCTTCCTCTTCCTAGCTCATATTGAAGGAGTATTTATGTAGAAAGAAGCTTGAACTTGTGAGGTATATATAGGCCTCTTATGAAGTGCTCTCGAGTGTGAATTGTTCTCAACCTTGTAAGGGGAATACTGAAATCAATGAAAACACATGCATATCTGCATGGTGCACCATAGTGTATGATTGAATGTTTTGTGATATATATTGTGAAGTGTTTGAAGTTTATGCGGCTAGGACACAAAACCTACGCATTTTTTGACTACACTATGTTTAGGGGTTTGGCCAGGTCCGCCACCTATAGAGGGGTAAAAGTTTACTTCACTAAATTTACTCGACTGAATCCTCCTCATTTTTTCAGTGGATTGGCTAGAGTTGGACTAAGCTCTTATATGGATTTATATAGCACACGGCAGCCCTAAAATGTTGCTTGGTGGATTTGAGCCACCGGAGCTCGCTATCTCCTCGTGATCAGCCTTTATCGTGATCTGTTCCAGCCATGTATTCTTTGCATGTATTTCATCCATCAGCTATTTACACGCTGCCGTATTCTCTCCATTTATGCACAAAGGATATCACATGTCGATCAGGTCGCCCTACCAGCCGAGACCCACGCATCATCGGGATACCCTTTATGTTCCATAATATAGTGGGGTCAAGGCAATCTAACATGGGCTTGACTTGGTCGTGAGGTGCCTCTTCAAAATCTTTTAGCCGCTTGGGTTGATCGTGGTGATTACTTGCCCATGTCGCTTTTGTTGAAATTGTGAGACGTGAAGGAACGACATGATTAACAGATATAGCTTATCTCTACGGTTTCACAAATTCAGTTAGCACACGCGCTATTGGCAAGTAGGATTACCGACAGCCGATCGAGAAGAACTTTTCCTCACATCAGCACCATGGTACGTGAAGTAACGATTATTGTAGAAATACGAACAAGTTCAGCAATTTTCCGATTCACAATTCTACTACATGATGTTCAATGCATAAATAATACACCTAGCCATGAACTGCATATGGACGTTTCTACATTTTGATCAAGCATGGGCATGGGTAACCTTGACGAGTCACGAATGTGATATCTAGCGAAGATTACCCTCAATCGCACTCCACTCCAACAATAATTTCATCCCATCCATAGCAAAAGAGCTTCATCTCACCGCTCTAGTGGTAGGGGATGCATTTTTTCCTAATAAAGAAACTTTTTTGCTGTGTGATTTTATTTTAGAAAGGAGAGACAGTCTAACGAGGCAAAGCGGTGGACCGAATGTAATTAATTAGTTCTCTCTTTTTTTGACACAAACTGTAAATGGTTCTCTATCACACCGTCAGCATACCTATTGTCATTTAATGTCCCACCAATCCCTAAAAAAAAATTAATGTCCCACCTGCCCGGCCCTGGCAGGGGTAGAAACTGCTGCGGTTAAGAAATTACAACCTTCCAAATAGGAACTCCGCTGCATGGGGCAAATTCAAATCAGCCCAGGAGGAACATCATGTCCGTGCAAAATCTGCCGTGGCCAAGGCCCATGTACTAATCAAGCACAGCAGCCGACGGCACCGTGTATTCTCCATTAAAGCCCGCCAGATAAACCTCGGAAACGCATGTCCGCACACATCACAGCGATCGAACGCCTGGACAAGATTACGAGACCCATGGAGCTCGCCCTCCAAAACGCCTCACTCACGGGTAGCCTAGTTATACATACAAGACATGAGAAATGAAGAAGAGAACGATCGGCCGAGGAGACACCTCGCACTAGCAGTCAAGGCGCCCATCGATGTGTGATTCCGCTGATTGAATCTGCCGAATCGTAAAACTAGGGCCTCATGGCAGCCCGTGATCGCCACCAAGCAAAACCACCGCACCATTCATCGTGGATTGTCACCAATTAGGTGCCACCAACCACCGCCAATGATCGATGGACCATACACATCCGCCACAAGACACGCTCGAAGCGCAAGACGCGTGCACGATGTATCCACTCGCCTGCAGTGCACCGCAAACGTGTATGTATGCAATTTCACCCATTGTCTATTTGTAATTTGTGAGTATTATGTTTACTTATTTATTTTAATCTTTCTTTCGAGGAATTGTTAATCAAGAATAGATGCTTTTCTTCAGCCTTTACTATTTGTTTGATTAATATTTTTCTTTAATGAATTCTCGTGAGGAATGAGATGTACTAACAAACAAATTGGGGCAATAGTACTGAAATGATTGCTTGTTACTTTACTTGAGCTGAAATTCTTCATGCAATTATAGGAAGACGCCATCATTTCCCATTTCAAAAGGGCTATCGAAGTTATATTATGATTCTCCTTGTTCTTGTAATGTAACTATTTATTGGAGACATTGTTGCTAAAGAACAATGTATACTTTCAATGTCATTATATGAATTTCTTATATGTTACATCACAGTATAAAATTAACTCTGATACCCACGCCGGAAATACTAGCTCCCCACTAGACATGAATTTTGGATTTCCTCCATGTTTCCATGAGCACCGCCTCTTGTGTACCTCTCCCCGACTCATTTCCACCGCTTTATCATATGAACTCGTATTTTCCACATTCTCCTCAAAATATTTAGGCAATCCAAAATGAAGAGGAAGGAGTGCCTAAAATCGATAGGAGTATGAGGCATTAGGAAAACACAACGCAAATTTCTACCTCCTTCATCGGAGGATAAATCGAGCTCTAGACTTTCCTCTATGATCCTCTTCCCAATGCTCTTAGAGTCTCTCTCTTCTCTTCTCAGCGCACTCTTGAGCCCTTGAAGTACACACCTTTAAAAATAGATGGCTCATACTATTAATTTTTTTTTCTGAAGTCGGGCCTCCATTGCATTACTCTATGATGCATAGATACTCTGTCAAGAAAAGCAACCAAATCAATGCACGTATTGCATGGTGCACCATATAACATTGGAGTCAATGATAGCATTGACACATAACACTGAATGTAAAATTGTCTAACCCGGTGGTGCATTTATAAGAAGAGTAAGAAAAGGAACCACTCAATTCGATTCTTATTAGGAGGAGCAGGAGTGGAGAACATGACATATCACATATGTGCACAAACTTTGCACAAGTATCACACTTCACTTAACCCGTTGACAAGGAACCTCCAACTAACATCTCATGGATTTTCATTCTAATCACAAACAAGCACATTGATATGACCATAGACTTTACTATTCCATATACGCCGTGAGGTTGGCGCTTTTTGTATTGAGCCCCATCAACGGAACCAAAGAAAGAAGAGGTCAAATTTCTTATGTACAAATTCATATTGCTTCATGTGTGTAGTCAAGTTTATCGGGTCCTGGTGTTTTTAACATGTGGAGTTAGTTCCATAAGGCTTTGATCCGATCGGTCCAAGAGGATAAGTTGCTCGATGTGGAGTCGCTACCACATCGAACGCTTTTGTTCGGGTCAATTCGATGGTTGGCAGGGAACGCTTAGTTCGATCGAGAGCTACCCAGATCGAATGTTCGTTCGTCATTGGGGTCCTTCATTTTGGGAGTCAAAAGGTCGCATGCATGGAGTCACATTATTTGTTAGTCTATCTAGTTATGTTAGGTAAGATAAGAGGATCCTATGTAATCAACGTATCAATCATTAATTAGTAAAACCTTGATTAGTTTGGATAGAAGAGAGAAAGAGACTGTTTCGTAGTCGGTTTGATTATGTTTGGTGTTGCTCTAAAAGAGGCTATGTACGACCATCTAAGGCACAATTTTGTTATCATTAGATTTGAGGAGAATATCAGAACAGTATCATGTTCGGGCACACCAAATATATGTGTTCGCTTGCTAATATCGAGAGATTTAGTTTCCGCCACGGCACGGTTTGATCTAAT
This sequence comes from Aegilops speltoides, assembly GCA_021437245.1. Taxonomy (NCBI): domain Eukaryota; kingdom Viridiplantae; phylum Streptophyta; class Magnoliopsida; order Poales; family Poaceae; genus Aegilops; species Aegilops speltoides. The sequence goes on from CM038145.1 coordinate 11,670,720, forward strand.
CAATTTCGCTTTTAAGTTGTATTCTTTGTTCTTCATGCATATTGGTTGATCCAAGAATCATTCTACTACTTTTGCTTACACTTCTATTATGCATAATCGCTCGTCGACGTAGTTCTTGCTATTTCACTGAGTAATGTGAAAGTTCGGCCAACAAAAGACTCAACGCCAAGTGAAGTCACATCACACAGTTAACTGATACTGATAAATTCCTATTGAAATTAAATAAGCAAAGCATGTGCCATGTTTACTCCTAGGAACAATAGTTCCAACAAGAAATCAAATCTTGACAAGCAAATCAACACATCTCTTTCCGTTAGAACATGCTTAATCTAGGGGCCTGGGAGGCATTAGGAAAACATAAAACAATCTTGGCCCCAAAATTTAGAGGCCAGGAAGTCTAGGCTTTCCTCCATGTTCTCATGCCCATTGCTTGAAAAAGGAACCTAAGTTAATTATCATAAACTAGTGAAAGAAACAAAGCAATACAAGTAAAATAGAAGCACAACCAAAAACTAAAATTGAAGCCATGAAGATGTATCTTGTCACTCCGCTCACAACATTTTATGCACCTAAGGGGAGGAAGGAACACCTAAGAACAATAGGCATGGGAGGCATCGGCAAAATTCCAAAACAAGTATTGGACCCTAGTTGAAGAGGGACACAGAGTTTAGGCCTTTCTCCATGTGCCCATGCCCAATGCTCTTAGATGCTCATTTCTTCCTCTTCTTGATTTGCCATCACTCCCCATCGCCTAAATCCAAATGCACACATTTGTTGAAATAATTACACAAGAAAATAGGAAAAACGAAGGAATACCTAAGAACAATAAGCATGGGAGGCATCAGGAAAACACAAAACAACCTTGCTCCTAAATTAATGGCCAAGAAATCTAGGCTTTCCTCCATGTTCCCTTGCCCACCGCTCTGAGATACTCATGGCTTCCTTTTCCTATTCTCTCAGGGCCTAATGATTTAAGCTTTACAATTTACTAAGCTTTCATCATGGAAACACTTCCTCATGAGGTTAATGTAAGGGAAGGATAGACAAAGAACAACTGAATGGGAAGGCAAGGAAACACTGACAAAGATATCCTCCTCTGTTTCTAGTGTTTCCTCCGTGTTCCCATTCTATCCTCTCTTCGACTATTTCTTCCTCTTCCAAGCTCATATTTAAGGAGTATTACACAAGAAGAAGCTTGAACTTGTGAGGTATCTATGGGCCTTTATGAAGTGCTCTAGAGTGTAAACTGTGCTGAACCTTGTAAGGGAATGCTGAAATCAATGAAAACACATGCATATCTGCATGGTGCACCATAGTGTATCATTGAATGACACTAGACCATGTAACATTTATTGCTAATATAGGCACATGGTGGAGGATTTTCGAGATCCTTTTATCATGCATAGCTGAAGAGAAAAATATTTTTCCTTGACCCTGAACTTGCATTTCAACAAGTTGGAAGGTAATAAGCCACGGTCCTTCAGTATATTTTTTCGAGAGCAAGGTGGACAAAGAGAGAATAATCCATGTGATGCAAGATCACCAGAATCAAGCAAATAAATGTCAAAATTACAGACCACTGTGGAATGCCTTGGACTAGGCACTAGTACAGGACCCCCAATTATCAGTACACGTAATTGCTTACTAGCATTGTTTGGTCAACGCACTACTAGTAGGATGTCACTGGTAAGAGGATACTAGCGGAGCACGGGTCGAACACTGCTGGTAAGGTAGAAACTAGCAGCATTCGATGAGCGCATGCCGCTTTTAGGTCCAGATCTAGCAGTGTTCGCTTCCGCAGGCGGCGCGGCGACCATGCCAAACCGACATGACAACCTTATCCGGACACCTGACTATCCACTATGCCACACATCTTGCACAACTGACTAACTAGGCGTCCGCACAGCCGCTAAACCGTGTCTGTACGCCTAGCTAAACGGGTGGCGACAACTAACTAGATGTAGAGCCGGCGCACAACTGGCTGGATGCAAAGCCGAGCAAGTAGTGCTCACTCCACACACGTGCCCACGGGGATAATGATATATGCGAAACAAGCCGCATGCACCAGTCGGCGATGCAACCACAACGAACTCCAACCCATCGCGACTGGACCAGCCCAGCTGGGCGACACGCCACGCGGTGGCACATGCATGGCTTCACGCTCAATAAAGCGCCGCGTCCTCACCGCTGGTACGACAGGAACAGCCCAATGGTGGCGGTCTCGGCACGCTGGATGGTCCATCCACCATGGACCGCCCAGCCGAAGTCGCTTTGGTCCGCGCTATTCGGCAGACTAGACGGTTTGGAGCACCTCCCAAGTATCCCCATGGCACGCCGCCGAGCAATGGACTGGTCGGACGTGTTTTCGCCTCGCTGAGAGCCCATGGAGGCGGGTAACACCAACATCCTTTATAGGAGTATAATAATTAAAAGTACATTACGAGCCAACCATAAAAAAGAGAAATAGATTAGAAAATCCTACAAAAATCAGTAACATCTAACCATCTATTTGATACATCAGTAAATCACGACCAACTGATCTTACTAATAGAAATAGAATTTTGGGCCAATTACTCACCTTGCATGTAACATAAAACCTTTTCATTTTTTCTTCCCATGACAACTACTTTAACAAATGAGTAAAAATCTACCAAAACCTTAACTATATAAAAAATACCTAGCCAGTGTTAAAATAAAATAAAAGTTTCTGCTTCCTTCTTGATGTGGCTATGTGATCTGCAGATGATGCCCTTATGGTGTCCTTAATGCACACAACCACCAACCTCTCCTGATTCTCTACTTCCCACCCGATCACATGCTGGCTTCGACGATCTTCGGGAACTGTGAGGAGTTTTAATCTGAAAAGTTGTGACAAACTTCTTTTTTTCTGTTTCTCCCAAATAAAAGAACATTTGAACTTGAAACTTTGCAGATCAACATCACACTAGTACTACCACATGTAGAAATCTTCTTAGAATTTTGGAGGAACAGAAGTATTTTAAAATGATGGAACTTATTTAAATTTGAATTTTGACAAATTTATATTTCATAAAAAGATGAAAACATTTTATACACAAGAGTGGCACTTGTGTATCATTGACCTGCAAAGTTTCAAGGTCAAATATTCTCTTGTTTGAAAGAAACAAGAAATATATAACACGGATCTTGGTGCAAATTTGATGGCCTAGATAGAAGGTGTAGCTAAATGGGAGTATGGAAAATCTACACTGCTTAAGGGGTGCATGGCTGAGGCGAACTCGAACTCCATGGAGTCCTCCAAGGTTAGTGCCAAGTCCTCTATGGATTCCTATTCTCAGGTCTTGCTCAAGGACGTTAGCTACCTCACTAGTGATCTTCTCTCCTTAGCTTCGACTCGCCATGCCCATCATCAGTAGTGCATCAACAGTAGTTCCTTCCTCTCCCCTGTGATGATTCCAGCTTCGCACACATTTTTTGTTTTCGACACACAGTTTTATTTATATATTGTATGTGGTGCATCAATCACACACATTTTTTTCTCTTGTGTGCGATAGGGGGGATTAATAGCACTAGCCTATAGTAGTGGCTCCACCACCTACAAATGCCACCAACGGCCTCATGCCGATCCGCAAGGAGGTCCAACCACCACCATCAACATCCCCATGACCAGCCCGAGAGGACGAGGCTTTGCCGGTATGAGGCGCCACCTCGGGAGGACGCCAGACAGCCGGAGGTCGGGTGGGTGGATGGACGAGGTGGATCATAGGAGGAACCGCGCCACACCGGAAACCACTGGTGATGACAATGTGGAGGAACCGTGGTGTCACGAGGCCAAGGAGGAACCAAAAGGCTCCTATATTGCTGCGATATCGTATAAGCATTAACATCATAAGAAAGATAAATACAATAAGAGCACATACCAAACCGCTAACCAAAGAGTCCAAGTCAACTCTATATTTGACATGGAAACAATGGTAGGGTGCTCTCAACTCTCAAGCCAATTGTTAGTTTGTTACGAGATTGATATGTTAGCTACGTGATGGTTTGTCTTCTTAAGTGTTGATAGTTCTATTGTTCAAAACTCAATAGTAGTAGGACCGCGAACTATCTAATCTTAACCGACGCCGCATTAGACTAGCGATGTTTTTCTCCAAAGCGGTTCGTCTAATGCTTGGCCTACATTTAGATCTAGAACAAGTTAGCTTCAGCACATGAAGGCCTCATCATTCATGTCTATAGCATCACCTTGAGTTGTCTTTTTTGATAACATGTTAGCTCACAACTAAGAAATTGTATGTGCGTTTATTTTGATGGAGAATCAATTCATCGGGATTCAGCATAAGTTACTCTCGCCATCCTGAATATTGCAATTCCTACATGTTCGTGTTAGGTTTTCATATTCCTTCCACGGTTTGTTCAAACTCTTGAGCATGTGTATTACTTGCTCTCTTAGTATCAACTAGCTCTAGAGTATCTATGTCGTAATATCTTCCCGGTATTCTTATATGTGCATTTATCATGTGACAATGTTCATTCATATTATGTAGGCACCACACTTGTTTATTTATGGTGATTCCTTCTGAACTTTGTTTACCAATGTACCTTTTGCACCTCAAGTAATCTGTAATACTTTTGAATTTAACACCTTACAACCAGCATTAGAGTGTACCTTGCATATGTTCTAATTTCAAATACATTATGCCTTTTTCTTTTAAAAAAATCTCATTAGGGATGGCTGTTTTTCCATTTTGTACATAACTATTTTTTTTATAGAAGTACTATATTGCAAGAAATTTCTACACGTCCGGGTAAAAAACAATTAGGGTTTACTATTGGTTGGCATCTTACCCATCCTGTAATTTATTTCACTATTTCATATATTACCAAGATAGGGCGCCATCATTCATGAGCCATTGTGCCACTACTTAATAGCTACTAACTCAAGATATTGATCCAGGAATAGCATATGCAGGGCTTCATGCATGCTAATGAATAAATAACACCTAGTACTTACTTTCCATACTGTAAAAAAAGCGACAAACAAACTGAACCCTAACAATTGAAACCGCCTTTTATTCATGAGCCTAGAAATCGTGCAAGACAAAAAGATCAACTAAACACTGAAGTTGGCTCTTGTTTGTCCACCAAGGATATTGTGCAAGAAAATAAGAGAAAATAATAACCTCAGCCTCTAATCTTAGTTGGAACTTTTTATGCTTTACTCTGTTCCCATGGTCACTGCTTATCTGCTTGTAGACCCTTTGTTTTTCATCATCCTGATTCATCCTCAAAGCAATATTTGCTAAGTATATGACTTGGTATCTTTTGTTTTTCCAAAATCAATATCGCAAAAGTCCAAAGGATGACGAAATAGCATCAGAGATCAGTAGGCATGTGAGGCATCATGAAGTAGGGAAACAACTAGGCTAATTCAAGGGCATGCAATGCATACCCAATAATTATTTTTTTTGCAAAAATGAATAAGTGTATAAGCTCTTATATGTATTTATATAGCATATGGAAGCCTAGTTATATGTACAGACAGGAGAAATGAAGAAGAGAATGATTGAAGCCGAGGAGACAACTCAGACTAGGAGCCAACGATCCATGTGATGTGCTATACCACCTGGTTGAACTGCCGATTCAAAACTAGGGCATCACGGCTAGCCCAAGCTGCCATTGGAAGCAATCGCCACATCGCTCATCATGGCTCGTTAGTAATTAGGCTGCCACCACCACCTGCCACCTGCCATGTGGCTCGTTAGCAATCGTCGTCAGAAGTTATATTATGATTCTCCTTGTTCTTGCAATGTAACTAAATTATTGGAGACATTGTTGCAACAAAAAATACTGTATAGTTTCATTGTCATTATTTTGAATTTCTTGTATCTTACATCATTGTGCATAAAATTGAACTCTGATACCATCGCCGGAAATCCTTGCTCCACCATTGGGCAAGAATTTTGGATTTTCTCCATGATCCCATGACCACGGCCGCCTCGCGACCTCTTTTCTTCCTCTCCCGACTCACTTCCACCGCTTTATCATCTGAAACACCATATGCATTTGTACTTTCCACCTTCTCCTGTCAAAATATTTAGGCAAACCAAAAGGAAGAGGAAAGAGTGCCTACGATTGATAGGAATACGAGGCATCGGAAAACACAAAGCAAATTTGTACCTCTCAAACTGAAGGAAAACTCGAGCTCTAGACGCTCCTCTATGATCCTATTCCCAATGCTCCTAGAGTTTCTCTCGTCCCTCCTGCCGTTCTGCACCCTTGAACTATACACCTTTCACTATAGAAATCTCATACTATTGAACAATGTTCAAGTAGGACTCACCGCATTGCTCTATGATGCACATATATGCTGTCAAGAAGCAACTAAATCAATGCACCTACTGCATGTTGCACCATATGGCATTGAGTCAACGATGTCGTGGACACATAACCCTCAAGTAGAATAGTCCGACCTCGGTGGTTCATTTATAAGAAGGAAAGGAAAGTGAACCACTCTATTGGATTCTTGTTAGAGTGAGAAGGGAGAGGAGAACATGACACATCACATATGTCCACAAAATTTCCACAAGCATCGCACTTCACTAATCGGTTGACAAGTAACCTCCAACTAACTTCTCATGGATTTTCATTCTAATCACAAACAAGCACAGTTGATATGACCATAGACCATATTAATCCATATACATTGCAGGTTGGAGCTTGTTGTATCGACGACCCCATCCACAATTCATATTATTTCATTGTGCAAGTTTATCGGGTCCTAGTGTTTTTAATGCTTGAGTTTAATCCATAAGACTTTGATCGGATAGGTGCAAGAGGCAAAGTTTTCGCTCTATCTCGACTCGCTACCACATCAAACGCTTTCATTCGATCAATTCGATAGTTCCAAGGACGCTTGCTCAATCTAAGAGCTACCAGATTGAACATCTATTCGTTATTGGGGTCCTTTAGCTTTTGGAGCCGTAAGGTCGCATGCTTGGAGTACTAGTCACATCATTCGTTAGTCTATCTAGTTTTGTTAGGTAAGATAAGAGGATCATATGTAATCAACATGGCTGAATGATTAATTAGTAAAAATCTTGATTAGTTTGGATAGAAGAGAGAAGGAGATGTTTTGTTGTCGGTTTGCTTATGTTCGGTTGCTTCTAGAAGAGGCTGGGTACCACCATGTAAGGCACAATTTTGTTCTCGATCAGAGTTGAGAAAATATCGTAAAAGTATCATATTCGGTACACCAAATATCCTGTATGTTTGCTACTATCCGAGATTTAGTTGTTGCCACGCTGCTGGTTCATTCTCGATTGATTCTGTTTGTAATCGGTATTCTTTGGTCTTCTTGCATATTGTTTGATCCGAGAACCGTTCTTCTACTTTTATGTACGCTGTTGTCTGTAGCGATCGCTCATCGACTTTCTTGCTATTTCATTGAGTAATGCGAAGATTGGGCCAAAAAGACTCAATGGCAAGTCAAGTCACATCTGACACCGATAAATTCCTATTAAAATAAATAAGCAATGCGCAAAGCTATGTTTACTCCAAGGAGTTCCAACAAGGAATCATAACTTGACAAGCAAATCAACACGCCTATTTTTTGCGTGAACACATCTATTTATGTTAGAACATGCTTAAATTAGAGGCATGTGAGGCATTAGGAAAATACAAAACAATATTTGCCCCTAAAAGTCTAGACCTTCCTCCATGTTCTCATCCCCATTGCTTGGAAAAGGAACCTAAGTTATCACAAAAACAATGAAAGGAACAAAGCAAGAGAAGCAAAATGTAGCACAACCGTAAACTAAAACTCAAGCCACGATGAGGTATATTGTCATCCGCTCACAACATGTTTGCAGATCATAATGGAGAGGAAGGAACACCTAAGAGCAATAGGCATGGGAGGCATTGGGAAAATTCCAAAACAAATGTTGGACCCTAGTTGGACAGGGACACACTAGTTTAGGCCTTCCTCATGTTCCCATGCCCAATGCTCTTAGATGCTCATTTTCTTCCTCTTCCTGATTTGCCATCACTTCCCGCCATCTAAATCAAATGTACACATTTGTTAAAATAATTGTACGAGCAAACAGGAAAAGGAAGGAATACCTAAGAACTATAGGCATGGGAGGCATCAGAAAACACAAAACAATCTTTGCCCCTATATTAAGAGGCCAAGAAATCTAGGCTTTCCTCCATGTTCCCATGCCCCCGCCTAAGATACTCATGGCTTCCATTTCCTACTCGCCTAAAGGCCTCATGACCTAAACTTTACAATTTATGAAGCTTTTATCATGGAAACACTTCCTCATGAGGTAAAAGGAAGGGAAGTCGAACCTAAGAACAAGAGGAATGGGAAGCAGGGAAACACCGAGGCGGATACCCACTGCTTCGAGAGGCGCAGACGGATAGCCTGTGGTTTCCACCATGCTCCCATTCTCACCGCCTTCGACTATTTCTACTTCTTCCTAGCTCACGTTGAAGGAGTATTACAAAGAAAGAACCTTGAACTTGTGAGGTATATATAGGCTTTTATGAAGTACTTAGAGTGTAAACTGTGCTCAACCTTGTGAGCGGAATGCTGAAATCAATGAAAGCACACGATATCTCGCATGGTGCACCATGGTCTTCATTGATCGACACCGGCCATGTAACATCTATTAGCTAATATGGGCACATGGAGGAGGATTTCGGGAGATCTTTTTTCATGCGTAGCTAAAGAGAAAAATATTTTTCCTTGACCTTGACCTTGCATTTACAACAAATGGGAAGCTAATAAACCATATGGTCCTTCAGTATATTTTACAAGAGCAAGGTGGATGAAGAGATAATAATGCATGTGATGGGAGATCACCGTAATCAAGCAAATAAATGTCACAATTACGTAACACTATAGAATACCTTGAACTAGGCACTAGTACAGACACCCCCCTCATAGCAGCATGTGTAAGTGCCTACTAGCAGCGCTGGCTGGCGACCGCTAGTAGGATGCCACTAGTAACAGGATGCAAGCAGCACTCGGGCCGAACACAACTAGTAAGGTAGAAACTAGCAACATTCGACGAGCGACGCTGCTGTTAGGTCCTAATCTAGCAGCGCTCATTTTCGCGCAATGAGGGAAAGGAGGCTCTACTTATTAGATCATACGCCAAGGTGGTCGCCTATTGATCATGCAAACCGCCCGGCGAGGATGAGATTGTCAACGACTCTTGTCGTTATTCGTGGCAAAGCTCTCTTTCGCTTTATCGACGATGATGCACCAGCTACCCGAACCTTCCGCCTAGGTAGCCCTTGCTATCCCGGCATGCAATGGCAGTCCGTACGACCGACACCATTTCATCAACATCATCATCGACACATATCTAGCATGTCATAGCATGTGAGGATCCATCTAAATTTGAAGTTGTTCATGACGGATGCCCCATCCACGCCATCGCACCTGTCCATCATCACGACAAACGCAGCATGGGGTCTATCCATTCCATAGGACGATCCTCGTAGACTATGGTAAACCACAAGAGAAAAGTACCGAGCATACGGCCGCTACACATGCATCGATGCAAACATGAAGTAGGTGCCGACATGATCCAACACGACCATGCCAACATTTGAATAAACTATTGATCTAGGAATAGCAAATGCAGGCCTTCCATGCATGTCAATGAATAAATAACACCAAGTACTTACTTTCCATACTATAAAAAAGCGACAAACCAATTGAACCCTGAAAGTTGAAACTGCCTTTTGTTCAATGGGCCAAGAAATCATGCAAGCCAAATAGATCAACTAAACAATGAAGTTGTCTCTTGTTTGTATGCCAAGGACATTTTTATAGAAAATACTAAAACTTAGCCTCTAATTTTAGATGGAACTTTTTGTTCTTTCCTGTGTTTCCATGGTCAATGCTTGTTTGCTTGCGATCCTTTGTCTTTTCATCTTCCCGATTCATCCTTAAAGCCATATATGCTAAGTATATGACTTAATTTCGTTTGTCATCTCCAAAATCAATATCGAGCAAGTGCAAAGGAAGAGGAAGGAGCATCACGTAACAATAGGCATGTGAGGCATTGTCGTGAAGGGAAACAAGGCAGAGCTAGGCTAATCAAGGGCATGCAATGTGTACCCAATATTTTTGCAAAAGAAATAAGTGTATAAGGCCAACTCTAGCCGATCCCCTAAAACTCTATAAGGGAGGATAATTTGGGTTTTACCTCTATGCGACACCTATCTCGAACTACTAAAATCTATAAGGAGGATAATTTTACTCCCTCACGAAAACGCCCAAGCCACCTAAATATACTCAGCGCTATGCCCAAGTAAAACTTGTGTGCCTTTTTCCCGCCTGCTGGTTCGCCATTCCCACTGCTGTTGTTCTATGCGCCATGGGTTCTCACCGATGATCGCCCTGCCGCCGAATGGATAGCCAAGACGATCCGCCATCGTTGCCGGCTTGTCGCCGAGGGAAACCACACCCGCCGTAAAAAAAGGTTGGGCATGAAAACCTCCACCGCCACAAGCACCAGCTCCAACTGCACCAAAGGCCACCGGTGGCGGCAGCCTCCGCAATGGTCCACTACTAGCGAAAACCCTAGCAGAGCGCTGGTTTTAGGTTTCACTAGTAGCGCGGGTAGGCGCTACATTAATAAGGCGCCATAGTTATTGCTTAGCAAAGAACGCTGCGCTCCGCACGCATATCGCTAGGACAAATAGCTGCAGCGCTTGTTCACCCCACGCCATCGCTAATGTAACTACCGCAGCATGTTTTCTCCATCTCTACTAGTATTCTTTTTTTATTTTTTATTTTAGTGTATTTATGCACCATTGTACAAATATTGGTACAATACCAGCTTATGAGGTTTACATCATTATGTCCATAATAAGTGTGTCAATGAAGGTGGATTAGGTTCAAGTGGAGGCAATATGTGGTGCATGTCAAAAGTATACTACTAATCCAAACTTGATCTACTTTGGACTAGTAGTACTTCCGATGTGCACCAAATGTTACCTCCACTTGAATCTAATCCGCCAGCACAAGCTATTTAATCATCATCATAGTCATTACCACCAACAGTATTTATTTAATCACCACTAACACTAGCTAATAATAATCATCATAGTCATTACCACCAACACTAGCTATTTTATCATCATAGTAATAGTGTAGCACATCATCATCCTCAAACTCATTTCTAGCTAGGTAATCACTCCCGCTGCTCTCTCTTAGCTAAAATAACATAAAACATGTATAGCTCTCCTCCTTGATCAAGTTGGAGCATGCAGATGAACATGTCTCCTAATCGTGGGTAGCGATCTGCTTGCTGCCCCTAGTACTTCTCTCGTGCTCCCCATCACATTTTTGATCAAGTCTTGCACTATTAAGCATCCGTCGCGATCTTGAATGCACTAAAGTAATCTATAGGATATCTTGGCCGAAGCTAATAATACTCATGGTACCTTTAGTCTCGATCCCATAAGGCACAACATTCATCGGGAGTCCTCGTTGAAGAACATCGATGGTAACATACTTAGCAATGAAGTTTAGCTTAAAAATAATGTATGGAAAAGATGCACCGAGGACAAATAGTAAAAATCTTACCATCCTTCCTAAATAGATGTGACCGTAGTTCATTACGTAACACTATTGGTCGACGCTTTCAGACTAACATTTCAAAATGCAGGAAGAAAATTTGTCTTGACAAGATCAAGATCCTCAAGGCATGAAACATAATGACTTAGCTCTCAGCTTGAGTTCAGCCCTAAGACAAGAGTAGGTCCTGTCTACCAAGCTACCGGACATGTTTGCTTGCAATCAAATAAGTGACAATACAAATTAGTTGTCAACTATTTTGAATAAACAATATCAAAGACATAAATATGGTTGAGAAACTTACATAATGGTATAATCGAGGCGTCTCGCACATCGACCCAGATGTCGGTATTTCCTTCAATATCATCTTCTTGGACGAATATCAAAGGTGATAACCATATCAGGCTCAAATGCATAAGTCTTGCATAGTGCTCGCCATGTTTTGCATCCAAAATAGGTGTAGTCGTCTGAATTGCATAATTTTGCATGGAAAATATAACCATGCTCGGTCTTCAAGTAAACTTTCTTTACCTCCGTAGTATGACTGAAACCTATCTTATCCAATACAAAAACTCTTGCATGGCAGGGGATACGCTAGTAGAATAGTAAAAAAAATATAAGTTGAAGCAAATGAAGCAGATGTCATGCTTAATTACTTAAAATAGACTTGTCGTTGGACTTCATCAGATCCACTTCAAAGTTCTCGCCCAGCTTGATGTCAAGCGCCTATCATCATCTAGGAAGATTCCACGCACATGCCGTGCTCGCCTCGCAGTATTTGCAAATATAAAATCCTTTTCGTCACGACATTTCCTATGTTCATACTTAAAACATTAATTGGAAATCGATCAAGACAACTACCAGGATACTCAACATTAAAACCGGGCACTCGATATTTCCTACATATTTCGCACAAGTCATGCCAAAATTCACGGAAAAATCCGCATGACCTTTGATAAAATAGGACATATCGAAGCGCCTGAAATTTGCCGAACGGAAATGAATCAACACTCCGCAAAACATAGGCCACTCGGAGGTGTAACCTTCAAACATGATCGCCACTTGGATATTGAGCAACACAAGATATACATTTCAAAATATCTTATAGGACTCAAATTAGCATGCATTCAATAAGCAAAAGTAAATCATCTCATGCATCCGCACATCGTCGAATATTATCACTAATACATCACTTAATAGTGTCATACATATAACATCACTAATACAACTAAAACCCTAGCACACGACGGTATCGGCGCGCGGTGGACACCCACAGAGAAGGAACCATCACGGGATCATAGCTCCAAAGGAAATCCTCAAGAACCTGCCACGATTAGAGAACCTATGCTCCAATGCAAACAAGTAGCGACGGACGGCGCTGCCCTCCTCATCGACACAAGTGATGCACCACCGCGGAGTCTCGAGCCTCGGACCGCCATCGCCCACGCAACCGCCACCAAAGAAGGTTCGGTCAACGACAGTGCTGGCTCACCAACCTCGCGCCCGTAAGTAGCGCCCAAGATTACTCTCGCGGAGCCCAGTCCTGACATGGCCCATCTGGTCAAGTGTGTCGCCCTCCTCACAATCGATTTCACGAGGATGCAGATAGGCATCGCCCACGCCGAGGCAGGAAAATTACTTTAACTAAAAAATAGCAACAAGTTCTTACTAACTAGTTCTATTAATTCAACTAGTTCTTACTAAAATAAACTTACTATAAATAAAAATATTCTAGTACCTAGTTCTTACTAACTAATTAGTACCTAGGAACTACTGCCCTAATTACCATCTAATTTGATGAACCTATAGGGTGGAAAGTGGTAGCGGATATTCCAATTATCCAACTATAAAGTGAAATAAGTGGTCAATTTTACTGCTTTATGATTCATGTGAGAAATTTGATTCGCTTCCACCCTTACATGAACCCTAACTCATTTGAGCCGATCCGCATCCGATTTGTTTCCACTCTTACATGAACCCTAACTAATTTGATGCAACTAAAATATAAAGAAACCCTAGGCAGAGGTAGGGAGAGAGGAGGAGCAGGCGGTTGACCTCGGGTGCCGCGACGAGGGAGGGGCAGGCGGGCCGAGGTCGTGGTCGGGCTCGGATGTGCGCAGATGGCGGCCGAGGTCGTGGCTGGGGCGCATCCGAGGCGGCGTTGGGGCGGCGTCTGGTGGCATTGAGGTCGGGGGGGCGGCGAGAGGTGTAAGAGAGAGCGCGGGCGGTCGGCGGCGGCGCGTCGAGAGTGGAGAGTTGATTTGGGGAAGTGGCCGTGGGGAAGGATTTAACCCCGAAGGTTCAGTAGTAGCAGAGCGCTGCTCTGTGAAGAGCGCTGCTGCTATGTTAGCTACAACGCTGCTCGGGATACACGCCATCGCTACTCCTTTCTCTTTTACCCCTTTTTCATTTAGTTTTCTTCACATTTTATTTTTTTCCTTTCACCTTATTCTGTTTTTTCATTTTCAATTACCTTTCTATTTTCTTTCCATTTAATTTTATATCCTTTAGAAGTAGCGAAGTTTAGATTAAAACGCTACTACAAATAAAGTAGCGGTAGCGCCGTTCATTATAGGTCACTACTACGATGTGTAGCCTATCGGCTAAGCCGTGGGAATTTTAGTAGTAACGTGTTTAGAGCAAGACGCGCCATCGCTAGAACTTTATCTACAGCTGTTTGCTCAAAGCCGCCATCGCTACTTAGCACCAGCGTTTTTTTGACCCTCGCCATCGCTAAAGTTTTGTGTATAAGGTTTTCCTAGTAGTAGTGGTCGGCCACTATCCCGCCGACGCCAAGTGAGCTAGAAAACCAACGCCACTCCGACACCCAACTTTTGGACCAAACTTTGTGTTTGAAGTGATGCCTTTGGATGAACTATGCATGATTTTATTTCAAAATCGTAATGTTGAAACTATATGCTTGTTAACGATTATGTTATGCATGTTTAAATTTGCATATTTTATGATATATATTATAAGTGTTTAAAGTTCATATGCTAGGACACATAACCTGTGCAATTTATATTACTCCGCTAAGTTTAGGGATAGGGTAGGTGAGGCCACAAAGGAGTAAAAGTTTACTCCACAAAAGCAGACCGAATCCTCCTCTATTTCTTTAGGGATCGGCTAGAGTTGGCCTAAGCTCTTATATGGATTTATATAGCATACGGCAGCCTAGTTATATACGACAAGACATGAGAATGAGAGAGACAACCTGTGGTTGGATGGTTAGAGGACAATGGTATCCCCAGCCCACCAGGTTCAAGTTCTGGTGCTTGCATTATTCCTGAATTTCTTTCAGATTTGGATATGCTTTCATGCATGGAGATGTTCCTGCCGACGACGAGGCGCCTATGGTGACTTCAGAATCTCAAGATGATATGCTGGCTTAGTCTCTCAAAGGTGCTTATAGGGGTAGGGTGTGCTTGTGTGCGCCATAGAGATGAGTGTATGCGTATGTATGAGTGCTTTCCTCAGACTGTGTTAAAAATACATGAGAAATGAAGAAGAGAACGATCGGCCGAGGAGAACGCCGACTAGGATCCGCCAAGGCCCAAGCTGATGTGCGATTCCGCTGATTGAATTGCCACATCATAAAACTAGGGCATCACGACATTCCTCAAGGCCGGCCATCGAAAAGCAACCGCTGCACCATTCATCATGGATTTTCACCAATTAGGCTGCCACCGCGACCTCCCAATGATTGATGAACCATCCACATCCACCGCAGTATGCACTTGGGAGAGACACGACGCACGACGATCCACTGCCTAGCAGTGCAAGTCGCCAACGGTATGTATGCAATTTCGCCCATCGCCCGATTATAATTTGTGAGTGTTATGTTTATTTGTTTATTTTAACCTTTCTTTCCTGGAATTGTAAATCAAGAATAGATGCTTTTCTTCATTCTTAATATTTGTTTGATTAATATTATTTTTCTTCAATGAATTATGTGACGAATAATATATAACAAACAAAATGGGGTAACAAAACTTAAATGATTGCTTGTTACTTCACTTGAGCTTAAATTCTTCATGCAATTATAGGAAGACACAACCATTTTCCATTTTCAAAAGGGCGATCATAAAGTTATATTATGATTCTCCTTGTTCTTGCAATGTAACTAATTAATTTATTGGCGACATTGTTGCTACAAAGAACAATGTATAGTTTCATTGTCATTATTATGAACTTCTTATATCTTACATCACTGTGCATACAAATCGAACTCTGATACCCACGCCGGAAATCCTAGTCTCAAATTGGACAAGAATTTTAGATTTCTCCATGTACCCATGACCACCGCCTCGGCCCTCTTTTCTTCCTCTTCCCAACTCACTTCCACCGCTTTATCATCTGAAACATCATATGCACTCGCATTTTCCACCTTCTCCTATCAAAATATTTAGGCAAGCCAAAAGGAAAAGGAAGGAATGCCTAAGTCGATTGGAATATGAGGCATCGGAAAACACAACGCAAATTTCTACCTCGACATCGAGGAGAAATCGAGCTCTAGACTATCCTCTATGATCCTATTCACAATGCTCTTAGAGTCTCTCTCTTCATCTTCTCGCTTCACTCTTGAGCCCTTGAACTACACAACTTTAAAAGTAGAGAGCTAGTACTATTGAATAATGTTCAAGTAGGCCTCTACTGCATTGCTCTATGAGGTTGGTCGTAATGGTAGTAGCATAGCTAGTATCATGCATACCAACTAGGCAATTTTGATGAGCTGTCATAGAATTAAATGAAGAAAGAGAGGGTTGAGTATCATATCGTGATACCATATCATAATAAATGCTATACTAGTATGTGCCATGCATGACAATAACTAAAGTACTACATGATACTAATATATGATACTATGCATCGTGGAGGCAGATTACACACTAGTATGATATGCTTGATACTAGTATATGGCACTCCATTACAACCAACCTGATGCAAAAATACTCATCAATAAAGAAGCTAAATCAATGCACCTACTGCATGGTGCACCATATAGCATTGGAGTCAATGATGGCATGGACACATAACACTCAATGTAAAATAGTCTAACCCGGTGGCGATTCATAAGAAGGGTAAGGAAAGGAACCATTCTATTGGAATTTTATTAGAGGAGCAGGGGAGTGGAGAACATGACATGTCACATATGTGCACAGTTGACAAGGAATCTCCAATTAACATCTCACGGATTCACATATGTGCACAGTGAATTGACCATAGACCATACTATTACATATACGTCGCAGGTTGATGCTTTTTCTATCGATCCTCATCAATAGAACCAAAGAAAGAAGAGGTCAAATTGGTCATGTACCAATTCATATTGCTTCATGTGTGCAGTCAAGTTTATCGCGGCCCGGTGTTTTTAACGCGGAGTTTAATCCACAAGGCTTTGATCCGATGGTTACAAGAGGATACGTTGCTCGATCCGAATCGCTACCACATCGAATGTTTTCGCTCGATCAATTCGATGGTTTGTGGGGAACATTTCGCTTGATCCGAGAGCAACCAAGATCGAATGTCCGCTCATTATTGGGGTCCTTTAGTTTTTGGAGTCGAAGGTCGCTGCGTGGAGTACTAGTCACATTATTCGCTAGTCTATCTAGTTTTGTTAGGTAAGATAAGAGGGTCCTATGTAATCAACGTACGAATCATTAATTAGTAAAACCTTGATTAGTTTGGACAGAAGAGAGAAAGCGAGTGTTTCGTAGTCAGTTTGTTTATGTTTGGGTCGCTCTAAAAGAGGCTGGGTACGACCATGTAAGACACAATTTTGTTATGATCGGAGTTGAGGAAAATATAAGATGTTTGGGAACGCCAAATATATGTGTTCGCTTGCTAATATATGAGAGATTCAGTTGCTACTACACGGACAGTTCGATCTTTCGTAAGTTGTATTCTTTGGTTTTCTTGCATATTGGTTGATCCAAGAATCATTCTACTACTTTTGCTTACACTGGTATTGTGACGACGACGTGTTCTTGCTATTTCCTTGAGTAATGTGAAAGATCGCCAACAAAATACTAACAACAAGTCAAGTCACACCACACAGTTAACTGACATTGATAAATTCCTACTGAAAATAAATAAGCAAATCATGTGGCATGTTTACTGCAAGGAACAATAGTTCCAACAAGAAATCAAATCTTGACAAGCACATCAACACATCTATTTAAGTTAGAACATGCTTAATCTAGGGGCATGGGAGGCATCAGGAAAACGCAAAACAATCTTGGGCCCCTAAATTTAGAGGCCAAGATCAAGTCTAGGTTTTCCTCCATGTTCTCATGCACATTGCTCGGAAAAGGAACCAAAGTAATCACAAAACCAGTGAAAGGAACAAAGCAATACAAGTAAAATAGAAGCACAACCAGAAACTAAAGAAGCCACGAAGATGTATGTTGTCACTCCATTCACATTTTTTTTGCAGATCATAAGGGAGAGGAAGGAACACCTGAGAACAATAGGCATGGGAGGCATCGGGAAAATTCCAAAAAAATATTGGACCCTAGTTGGACAGGGACACACTAGTTTAGGCTTTCCTCCATGTTCCCATGCCCAATGCTCTTAGATGCTCATTTCTTCCTCTTCCTGATTTGCCATCACTTCCCCATCATCTAAATCCAAATGTGCACATTTGTAAAAATAATTACACAAGCAAATAGGAAAAGGAAGGAATACCTAAGAACAATAGGCATGGGAGGCATCAGGAAAACACAAAACAATCTTTGCCCCTAAATTAAGAGGCCAAGAAATCTAGGTTTTCCTCCATGTTCCCATGCCCACCGCCCGAGATACTCATGGCTTCCTTTTCCCTACTCTCTCTCAAGGCCTCATGTTTAAGCTTTACAATTTACTAAGCTTTCATCATGGAAACATTTCCTTATGAGCTAAAAGGAGCAACTGGCTGGCTAGCAAACGCTGGAGCAGTAGTGCCACCCAACGGCACAATGAAATAGAAAATGCACCCATGCACCATCGCGTGCACCAGAACTCACCATCGCAACAGCCGCAGCGCGTGCACACGCAACGGGCTCAGTCCAGACGCCATGCGCTGGCGATGCACGCCCATGGCTCACGCATGGAACCGCCAGGCGGCGACAGTTGGCGCCAGTGCTGGCCGCGAGTACCCTGGCCCGCGCGGTCGGCGTTTCGGAGACCAGGAGGGGACACCACACCATATCCAGGACGATCAATAAAGTACATTCGGACCCATAGGTAACAGAAACCCAAAACAGTAACTTAAAGTCATTAACACACTAATAGCAAATGCTTACATAAATAAAATCTTACCACACCATTGCATGAATAAACCTATTCTCACCAACAACTACTTAACAAATGAGTATATACCTACCATTAACTAACTATATTTTAAGCACTATAAAATAAAAATTCTGCCCCTTGATGCTCTGATTACAATGACGCTGTCCATTAGAAACACCAACTACATCATTCTCCAATGCTTCCGATCTTCGAATGTGGTTTAATCTAAAATATGGACACTTTTGTCTATACCATAAATAAATAGATACAATTTCCTTCACGAGTCAACATCTAAGATCGATTAAGAGTAAAATACCTATTTACAATAGAACTTCAATTTATAATAACTTAATACTAGAATTTTGATCGAAATTAATTTTATGAAGTAAAATTTTATTTTACAAGATTCCATAACAAATTTGAACAAATTTAGTCAAATCATTTACTGAAAATCAGATATATAAACAAACTTTAAAAGGCTGGTGAATATAAATTGGAGTCTAATTATTTAAAGGGTATCTTACCTAGGTCAGCCTGGACTCGTGCCTATGCAGTCCTCCTTGAGTCCTATTCCTTCGAGTCTTGATCATACGTAGGCAGTTTTCCCTGATAAGTTCTATTTTTCAAATCTATCAACGTCCGAATGGAAGAACAACATGAACTGTGCGGCGATCATGGGGATGTGCTCCTACTCGGGGGAGATGACCCTGTAGCCGAGGAGGCTCAAAGGCCGCTAGTGAATCAGACTACAAGCTTGTTAATTTCCCTAGGCCGCCAGGCGACATACGCCTAAATGGGCCAGCGGCCTGGTACAATGATTGAACCAAGAAGTTGCAATGCTAAATACATCTTCAAATGCCCTAAAAAACATCTTCAACTCTGAACTTTTTTTGGGAGAAGCTGGAAGCCGGACATGCTAAGGAGTCACGGAGTTTGAGGCACAACAGACACCTAGAGTAGCAGTTATTCCTCCTCAGCCCAGTCGTTGTGAAGGAGCAGCCGCTATGGTGAGGCCGGGCAAATGTGCCGGGGGTCGCGGGTGAGTGCTAGAAGGGGGGGATCCACGGGCTATGGCCTAAGGCGGCCCCACCTATGTTCTGCACAGATGGATAAGGTGGCGGGTCAACTCTGTATTGTCTGTGTATTCGGTTTATTCAGTTTAAATGGTTCGGTTATACGGCCTTTTGGTTTGCACATATTAATACTTTGGTATATACGGTATGAATTAAAATATGCTTTGGTTTCGGTACAACCAAATTATTTCGGTATGGTTTCGGACTTTTGGTATATACCATAATAACAAAAGATGGCGTGAATTTGAAAATAACATAATAATAAATTACAAATGTATGACTCAAAACACATACTTTTTTACACAAATGTAGTGTAACTATCCTCTATAACACTAAGCTCCCTAGTTTTAAATATCCCGCATTCATTTAAGATCTCTAATTAAAATTGGATCACCCGATTTCGACTGGGTCAACAATTTCTTAAAACTCTCACATTCAATTCTTTTATACTATACACAATGCTTCCTAATATTTAAGGCTTCACAATTAATTGATGTATTCAATTTAGAATTGGGTCAACCAATTTTAACCGGTCAACACTTTCTCAAGCTCCCCCATTCAATTCTTCTAATTCAATA
This sequence comes from Aegilops speltoides, assembly GCA_021437245.1. Lineage (NCBI taxonomy): Eukaryota > Viridiplantae > Streptophyta > Magnoliopsida > Poales > Poaceae > Aegilops > Aegilops speltoides. The sequence continues at coordinate 11,691,221 of CM038145.1, forward strand.
TGTTCCCTAATTTTGAAACTCTTTCATTCAATTAAGGTATTCAATTTTAGTTTTTTTTATGATTTTGACCGGTCCAACAATTTTTCAAATCAATTAGCAGCAACCGACCTATAAAAACATAACAATCCCATGCACCCTGCCACCACATGGAAAAAAGGAGCGCCACCATGTGATATTCTAGCATCATATATAGTAGTACATGCGACCACCAGCACCAAAATTTGCCCACATAAATATAGGTTGGTTAGTGGATAACTCAGAATCACACCACGAAAGACTCACCAAATCACCGCATTATAAATAAAAATAAAATACACTTTATAATCTCCACCACCCGCCAAACTAAATATTCCATCATTTCCAACATATAAAGGGTATTAGTTTTGTAGAAAATGAAATTTCTTCAACTTTGACCAAGTTCCGAGCAAAAAATATTAACAACCACAATATTAAACAAAAAAAGTATGAAAGTTCATTTCATGATGAATTTTCAAATACCAATTTGATATTATGAATTTATATATATTTCTCTACAAAGTTTATTGAACTTAAAAGGTTTGACTATTCAAAAAAGTAAAACACCATATATTTTAAAATATAGTGTTTTGAAAAAACCAAACAACAGCAACGACGTAGCCAAGAGCGCCCAACCCTTCTAGTATATTACTAAGCTCCCACGAAATGGGGCTCTAACCTTGCTCGGGGCTATCATTTCATTGTGGTCCCCGCGAGTCAGCGAGTGAACATCTATTTTCCCCTGCGTTCTCATAAATTTGCCATGTCTCAACAACCTCTATTCGACACCGAACCGCCACCTTCCCCAGCCGTGAAAAAATAAAAGCACCTGCCTTACCGCGTGTCGCTCCTCCTCCTCCTCTCGAGCTGCCGCCTCAGACCCCTGGCCTTCGCTCACCCTCCCCTTTGTCACCTCTTCTTCCCCTCGCGTCATCGATTGTTACTGCTGTGCGCACTCCTCTGATACTGTGTCACACCCTCATTCGACCTCCCCTTGTTTCGTCGCCTTTGCTCGAGATTAAGGAGGAGGCAGGCTATTACTATGGTTGAGGATCAGCTAGGAGATGATTCTTGCGCCGGCAGCACCAATGCCTCTGTGCTGCCTTGCGGCGTCTTCTTGGAGTCCATCAATTGACAATATTTACAAGGCAACGGGACGTACTATCTGCCTTGCACCCATGGAAACTAGCATTGGATTAAGGGCAAGATGCAGATCAGCCGCAACAAGTTCCATGAAGGCTGCCCCTTGTGGCCAGACATCAAGACTCCTAGTTGGTGACTATGCCAGTGGTGTTTCTTGGCCTCTTGCGCATTTCCTCCTTCTCATGGATCTCTTATACCTTTTAGAATTTCGAGGAATCAAAACCTCTAACCATGCTTTTATCTTTTATTTTTTGTTAACTCCATCTTTTTATATGATGTTCAATTATGTATTTGATGACTGATCTAGCTTTTATTGGTGTCTTGCATATTTCAACTTTGTAGATTCGAAGATTGAGCAACCTGTACAACCCCTTTTTCTGCTTGTTTAAAGAAATTATTATTCTCCAGTCTCGAACCATACTTCAAAATGCCAATGAAATTTGGTGTGGAGATTGAAGAAGACAAACGTAATTGTCTGAAGAAATCATAATCTATGTAATCACAAAGCGAAAAATTGATGCACGAGGGGACTTAATTTTGTACATATGTAGTAATGTATCATCGATAAGTGACCTTTTGGTATAACCATATACATATATGACTTCTACAAACTGATTACACATGGTTAATCCGAGCATTTTCATAGATTACTGGTCTTTTTTCACGGAATCAATATGTTGATGTGTGTTCCTACCAGCTACTAGGCATGATTTAACATTGTGTAAGTCCAATATGTGCATGTCATTTGCCTTGTATCCCTTATTTATTCTCTGGTTTGCTGAAATATGTTTACTGCTCGTGAAGAAGGCCCAACGTGTCATGCGGTGGCCGTCTAGAAGTATTTAACCAACGACATTGAAGCAAGTTCTATATAAATTTGCCTATGTTTAACTGTCTTATTTGTATTTTAGGAAAAAGTGCTAATTTTTTTGTGTTTCAACATGCTTAAGGTTTGTAGGTTTGCAAGGATACAAATTTGAGACACAAATATGTTATATGTTTTTGTAAGTACATGCTTCTAGATCACATTTTTAACCGGTGTGCATCCAGTGTTGCTACAGATTTGTAAATACCCTCAACTTGTAGATGTTGGCCTGTTGCATCCCTTGAAATGAGGCTCTTACATCATCTGAATTGTAGTGTTGAAGTATAAGTTATAATATATCTGTATATGTGTTACATATGTGACATGCATTTCAGATGTCTAATGCCAGATTGCCTTTAATTTACAACAATAAATTAGAACGTGTTACTCCTAGAAATTTTTCCTTAGTTATATGTTGGATTTGTATATTTGCAGTCAGTATCAGCCTTTTTTTACTTTTCAAGTATAGTAAGGAGCAAGCAAGACAATACTGAAATGTGTCACAATAAATGCTAGCACCAGGCTTCATGATACTCCTAAATAGCTGAATGGCAAAGTGTACAATAGGTCAGTAGCATATCTGTTCATACATGCCTGCATCATCTTGCTGTTTATTTTTAGTAGGCATTGAGCCGGTCAGAACTTTCCATTAGTTAGCGTTACATGTTAAGGTGCAAACGGTAAACCATATGGAGCAATACATTCAATCAGAATCAGAGGCATTAATTATGCTCTTGACTGTTACAGATTATGTAGTGTATGGGCTTTGGCTTCATTCACTAAAAGGGAGCCGGGGGAAACCCCTTTCATTCAAAAAAAACATATGTAGTGTATGAGTACCATGCTGCTCCTAGCATTTCTAGCTAGATTATTGTCTGCTTACAGGTTCTCTACTCTGTCAATCCATTGATTCTTAATTCTATGTTATAATCTATCATTGTATTTTGGAGCCTCCAAAATCTTCATAGGGTGAACTTTGTAACCGGATAGTCATCCGAGAGAAAGATATATTTCCGATGAGATTTTGCGTGCAAAGTATGTCCACTATCATTCAGGTTCATATGATTTTATATTTTTGTAGCAGGGAGCCCATCGAATGATGTGAGCTTTGCTTTGGTCATGTCTTGATAAAAGTTCACTAATAGGATTTGGCTTGTTCCATTGGTTAGCACTGATAGAAAAATACAACGAATTATGATGTACAACAGGAGTGCAAAGAGCATAAATATTGCATAGGAAGCTACTAAGCTCCCTAGAAATAGGGAGCTCTCAGCCCTTCGGCCTATATGACCACTATTGCCCGCCCACCCTGTTAGTCAGTTGGCCATTAATCGGTCGTCGTGTCCTCTCCCAGTCTATTTGGTTCCTCTTCGGCTGCATGTTGATTTTCATCTTGGGCGGTTTGCTAGGGTTGCAGCCTGTGCTTCTCTGCTGAGCCTGGCTCCGCCAAGGGTCGTTAGTGCATTGGTTTTGACAATGTTTTGCCTATTCGAACTGAAACTGCTCTGATGTTCGCTGCTTTGATCACTTTATAATTTTAGTTTGTTCCTCACATGATCATGCTGATGTTTTTTTTTGCTTTTGCCCTAAATAAACTTGGCCTAGCAAACAACCAAATTAAGAAAATCATACTATATGTTTAAAAAGAAAGGCGATGAGAAAAAGAATATGGCGCGGCAAAGCGCGCGGATGCTTCTAGTAAGAGCATCTACAGTCGGACTTGGCAAATCCGGCCACCTATACGTCCACGGATGCGCCTGGTCATGCCCGTGGAGGCATCAAGACGGGCTCTCATATTTCGCTCCCGGTATCCACAATTCTCAAATTCGGACTCTCAAATCCATGAAAATCCATGCACGTCTATCATACAAGCCAATGTCGCATGTAATGACAAATGTTGGTACCGAACATAAATAGTTTTTACATAAAATTTATTTTAATTGCACGAGTCAATCATCAGCTCTTTTGTTTCCATTGTGGGTCCACATATGCTCCACAAGATCATTCAGTAGCTGCGCTTGCACCTGATGATCTCTAAGATTCTGATCCATCTGCAGAAATCACATAAGCTGAGTTGCATCTTGATCTTCTGTGATTTCAACTAGTTCTCTGGGTGCTTCAAAATCACTGGCTTGGGCTACACCTTCACCCTCATCCTCGACAATCATATTGTACAAAATAACACAACATGTCATGACCTGCCACAAAGTTTCAGATTCCCACATCACTGCAGCCCCATGAATAATTCCCTAGCGAGCTTGAAGCACTCCAAATGCCCTCTCCACATGCTTCCTAGCCGCTTCGTGCATTGTTGCAAAGTGGCTCTATTTCCTGCCATGTGGTTCGGATATGGTATTCACAAACACCACCCACAGAGGATAATGTCATCAGCAAGATAGTATCCCATGTTGTAGTTGCATGACAGTGATTTCCCATTGCAAAGCTTCCTGAACATCGGAGATCGTTGAAGCACGCTGATGTCATTGTGAGAACCCGACATTCCAAAGAAAGCATGCCAAACCCATAAGTCATGTGATGCCACCGCTTTTAGTATCATGGTGGCCTCTTTGGTGTGACCTTGATATATTCCTCGCAAACCTTTGGGGTAGTTTTTCCATTGCCAATGCATGCAATCAATTGATTCGAGCATTCCCAGAAACCCACTAGCCCCTCCAATAGCTATCAACTTCTTCGTGTCCTAAGCATTTGGTTCTCTGAGAAAATCAGCTCCAAACACCTACACCACGGCGCGGGCAAACATGACAGTAGTCTTCACGCATGTGCTCTGTCTCTCATCCTGACCATCTCACCAATGGCATCCGCGGCAGTACCAAGTGCGACCATTCTCAGAGCAGCCGTGCATTTCTGCTTGGCAGAGAAAGAAAGTTGACCGCAACAATCCCTTGTGAGCTTGAAGTAGTAATCGTTTTCCTCCACTCCCTCCACAATGCACAAAAAACAATGGTTTCCGCATGCGAAAAGGGCGACGAACCCATGGATCATCGTGGAAAGTAGGCTTCGGAGCAAAGCAGCCCCTCTAAAGCAGCCATGCTCCGGACACCCTATCCCAATTGATCACTCTTCTCCTTTTGATTGAGCCCTTGAAGTTGAGAATATGCTCCACTTGCCGGTCCATTTCCTCTTGCATGCTCGAGCATGATCATATCCACTTCTTCATCTGAATCCAAGGAATCAAAGAACTCATCTTCGGTCATTTGATCAAGCTCCGTTGGTCCATACTCCTCGTCCGACGAAGCATCGGAACCCATCGTTTTCCTAATAAGATCACCAAAAATTCAGTCAGACAATGTGTCTAACATGTCGAGCGCAAGCGGAGCCAGAGAGTTGCTGGACATACCGCGATGGCGTCCGGGCCGGCGACGACATCCCTGCGGCGAGGACGAGAGAGAGAACTACTCTGCTGGAGCTGGGGATGCAGAGGCTAGGAATGCCTACGGAGCACGTGCGTTGGCAGAGATGTGAGACGGGCGTCGCAGAGGAGGAAGCAGAGAGGATAGAGCAAATGGATCCGACAGGTCTGCGAACGGATTTGGTGCAATTTACGGTGGGATTGGGCTGTCGGGTCCGACATGGCGGGCACGTACGGGTGCCCCCATATATCTGCCCCATATTTGGGCTGGATATGAGGGGTGCCGGTCTGCCCGGGCATTGAAGGTGCCCGGCTAGGTCGATTTTTTGTGACTGTTCACTGACCGGTCAGCCTGCTCGCGTTTGAGGGTGATTTGCCGCGCCCAACTGTAGATGCTCTAAGGTATATTTTTTTCGATAAAGGGCATTTTTATTAACTCAAAATGTAGCATCAAGCGGATATAAAGCATGATGAGCAACACCCCGCCTCTGAATATATAAGATGCACAGAGCCAACACCAATAGTCTGACAAAAATAAAATAAAATAAGATCCGACATATCGGCAACAGAAGAGTCATATGACCGACGCTATGCCTAAGTCGAGGGAGGTGATGAACCGATCCAGAGATTATGATGCCACCCATGTTGGGTAAAAACCTCCATGGCCACCCGCTCCGACCGCATATACACCGCCTTGAACAGCGGTTGGTACTCCATTCGGTGTAGCATAGACCACATACGAAGCGAGTACGTACAACGGAAAAAACGGAGAGGAATGTTTGCTATCAAAAACCAAATCATTTCTACATACCCATAGCGACCATAACAAGGCATACGCTCCCCCCTTATTAGCATTTAGAACCTATTTGGAATACCGTCCAACCAATGATCAAACATATTGGCAACACTTGTAGGCGGATACAAATTAGATGCTACTTGGATGACTGACCATGTAGACCACACAAACTTGCACTGGGAAAAAGGTGTCTGATTGTCTCGTCGTGAGCACAAAAACTACACTTTTTGCTTCCTTGCCAGTTGCGGCGTGCGAGGTTGTCTTGGGTTAGCACAACTCCCCTCCGAAGATACCACATGAAGATTTTAGCTTTAGTGGAATCTTGGACTTCCAAATTTTCTTATTATTATCCACTGGAACGTCTGAAAGCGTGAGCGCCCGGTACATCGAGTCCACTGTGAAGGACCCAGATGTAGTGAGACTCTAGCGAAACTCATCTCGTCCTTGTGTCAGGTTAATCGACTCCAATCTGGCTAACCGATTTTGCCATGACGTAAGACAAGGGCCAATCAAATCCCGCCTGAAAGGCGGGGATGAACTGAGTACCTGTGCTAGAGTATCATTCTTATGGCGAACAATGCGGTACAAAGCTGTATATTGTTCTCGAAGGCTCGCATTTCCCAGCCACTTGTCCTCCAAGGTATATATACAGCATGTAATCATGCCTTGATGGTTAAGGACGTGCTTAGCAATTTTTAAGATAAAAATGACTACTCTACAAGTAAAATGGACGTACTTAGTAAGAAATATGGCTCCTATACAAGAAAAATAACAACTTGTATGGTTGTTTGTCTCAAGAAATACAAATATATTTTTTACTTTGGTTTATTCGGAAAACCGTTCAGTTTTTCAGCATATACCATAAAAATTGAAATTCAAAACGGTATGGAAAGTTCCCACCATACCTAAACAAAAACCATAAAATTGGTTCGTGCGGTTTATTTTCGATATGGTTTTTTGGTTTGGATTTAAAATGCACAGAGTGATTGTACCGTGAGTTCCCTTCTTCAGTCGTTCCACTTTGTCATCTCCATTTATAACTGGTTGTTCTTGTCTCCTTGATAGATTGTTTGTATGTTATGCGATTTTTGTTGTCAAAGTTACTGCATTGGAATTGTCCATGTTAATGCCATACATTATGTGAAAGTCACTGCATTGGAAGGTATCTGTTGTCACTTCTTTCACAACATTTTTTGCAGATCATAAGGGAGAGGAAGGAAAACCTAAGAATAATAGGCATGGGAGGCATTGAGAAAATTCTGAAAAAATGTTGGACCCTACTTGTAGGGAGACACACTAGTTTAGGCCTTCCTCCATGTTCCCACGTCCAATGCTCTTAAATGCTCATTTTATTTCTCTTCCATTTGCCTTCACGTCCCCATTATCTAAACCTAAATGACACATTTGTTTAGATAATTGCGTAAGCAAATAGGAAAAGGAAAGAATATCTAAGAGTAATAGGCATGATAGGCATCGATAAAATATAAAACAGTCTTGGCACCTAAATTTAGAGGCCAAGAAGTCTAGGCTTTCCTCCATGTTCCCACGCCCACTGCTCTGAGATACTCATTGCTTCCTTTTCCTTACTCGCTCTCAACACCTCATTACCTAAACATTACATACGTAAACTTATTATAAGCTTTCAACACGGAGACGTTTTCCTGAGGTAAAAGGAAGGGGAAGGAGAACCTAAGAATAGTAGGAATGGGAGGCATGGGAAACACTAAGATAGATATCCACCTCTGATTCTAGAGGCGCAGACGGATAGCTCAGGGTTTTCTCTGTGTACCCATTCTCACTGCTCTTAGACTATTTGTTCCTCTTCCTAACTCACCTTGATAGAGTATGATTCTAAAATTCAAGAGGAAGAAGCTTGAACTCATGAGGTATATATAGGCCTCTTATGAAGGGCTCTAGTGTAACGGTGCTAAATCTTGTTAGTAGAATGTTGAAATCAATGAAAACAAACACATATCTACATGGCGCACAATAGTGTATCAATGAATGACACTGGCCATCGGACATCTATTGCTATTATGGGCACGTGGAGGGAGCATACTGGGAGATATTTTTCTCATTTACCATTAAAGAACAAAAAGATTTTTCCTTGACCCTCAACTTGCATTTACAGGAAGTGGAAAGGCAATCAACCATACAATCCTTCAGTATATTTTATGAGAGTAAGGTAGACCGAGAGAGAATAGTCCATGTGATGGAAGATCACCAGAACCAAGCAAATAAAAGTCACAATAACGAACCATTATGGAATGTCTTGAACTAACGAACATATCATTGTATCAAATGATTGTCGATAAATTGCATGAGATTTTTTTCGTCTGATAACTTCCGGGATGTGTTGATTGGTTGGGAAACATCTAATATTAACTTCAAATATGAAATAGATATTGATCGATTATTCTGGTAAGTGATTGTTCCTTTGTGTATGTTTTTCCTGGCAAATGATCTCCTTGACACACACCCTCTGGTTGATCTGAGGAAAGAAGTGCGAGCATCACAAAACTTCTTCAAATTTTTAAATTGGTTCAGATAAGTAGGAAGGCAAATGTGGTGGCGCATGAGTTAGCTAAGTTTAGGTTTGATAACCTTTCTGACGGGACTCTTGTTAGTAGTAGTGTTCCGCCCTCATGGTGTATGTTGTAATCAATGATTGTAACAATGTTTTAATTTAATCAATATATGGGGTGGTGTTTTGTAAAAAGATCTAGAGGTAATAAGATAGCGCTAACGCATTTTATGCAATATGCACTTAGTACTGACAATGATAAAAGTGTAATCATTCTATCGTTTTCCATATACGCTAGAGTGCTCGGTCGATCTTTACTGCCAAATATACTGGCAGTAATTCAAAGCTTGTTAAAATTTGATATCTCACATTCTTACTGTAGTTCACTCAGTATGTACCCTCGCATGGTACAAGATTTCTACCATATTCCGCTACCAAAATTACTTGATATCGCTTGTGCTAATAACTGGACTAATTCATCATGAACCTTTACAATTTGGAATCATGTATTTTTTAGACATGCATATGTTATATTTGATGATTTGGTGCCAATTGTAGCATATGCCTACATTTGATATCTACTTTTAGATGAGCTAGATTTTTTTGTATTGGAGAATACGCAAGTCCATGTATCATTTTGTTAAATAGATGGAACAGTTTTACAATGCAAGTTGTTGATCCATCACGGGGTTAAGAGGATGCATCCCCCACATATACACATTGATAACACATAATAATGGTGTCGACCAAGACCATGCTGAATATTCAGATGAAATTCCAAGTGCAAGTATATGGTTGCAAGTTAAGACATTAACCCTGGCCTATTTTCCTATAATTGTTTTCTCTCCAAAACCTGTGCTATTTGTTTTCTAGGAAACTGAGTTCTTTATGACAAAAAAGCTTGCAAGGACCGCCTTTCAATTAGCATCCTTTCCGCGGGTTTGATACCTAGTGACACCTTTGGGAAAAAGGAAGGGTCTATCTACATCCAGAATTGGATGGGTGGTAATCACACCCGAGCGCACTGGAGGAAACCAGGCCAGTCCATCCCAGTCCTTCGTGCCAAGAGAATAGAAGACGTGTGGATCGACAGGTGTTCTTATCCACCCATGTGCAATTTTGAAATAGCACACACGATTGTTTCGATATTAATGTGGAACAATGTCGCACAGAATGTATACTATAATATTGTGTGATAGTTGAACTTATCGCACACAATTTCATTTGCCTAATCGTGTGCAATAAATCGCACAGAGGTCATGTAATAAAGGTGTGTGTGATACGAAATTTGTCGCACATAGTTCATTTGCGGCATTGCGTGAAATATGTGCTATATTTCGCACCCAGTTTGTCCGGAATATGTGTGTATGATGATTCCAGCTTTACACACATTTTTGTTTTCGACACATAGTTTTATTTATATATTGTATCTGATGCATTAATCACACACAATTTTCCCTGTCATGCGCGATAGGGGGATTAATAGCACTAGTCTGTACTAGTGGCTCCAACACCAACAACTTCCACCAACTGCCATAGGCCAAATCTGGCAACGGGAGGCCCAAATCTACCGCTATCAGCATCCCTACAACCAACCCGAGAAGATGAGGCCTGGCCGGGACGAGGCTCCACTATTAGGAGGACGCCGGCCAGCTAGAGATTAGGGTGGGTGGATGGACGAGGTGGATCGTAGGTTGGAACCATGCCACACCGGGCAACTACTGGTGATGACAATATGGAGGAACCGCGGGAGTCACGAGGGCAAGGAGGAACCAAAAGGCAACTATATTTTGCTGGGAGATCCTATAAACATTAACATGCTAAGAAAGATAAATACAGAAAGAATACAAACCAAATACCGCCAACCAAGATTTCAAGACAACTCTATATTTGACATGGAAAAAATTGTAGGCTGCTCTCAAGTCTCAACAACAATTGTTAGTTTGTCACAAGATTGATATGTTAGCTACGTGAAGGTTTGTCTTCTTAAGTGGTTATTAGTTATGTTGGTCAATACTCAATAGTAGTAGGACCGTGAACTATCTGATCTAAATCGAGGTAGCATTAGACTAGCGATGTTTTTCTCCAGAGTGGGTCCATCTAATGCTTGATCTGTGTTTAGAGCAAAAAAAAGTTAGCTTCAGGCACCCGAAAGCCTCATCATTCATCTTGGTACTATCACCCTGAGTTGTCTTGTTTTGAGAACATGTTAGCGCACTGCTAAGAAATTGTCTGAGAGTTCTTATTTTGATGAAGAGTTATTCATTGGGATCCAGCCTATAAGTTACTCTAGTTATCCTAAGTATTACAATTCTTACATGTTAGTGTTATGTTTTCGTATTCCCTTCCACAATTTGTCCCAACTCTCGTTTAGAGCTTGTGTATTACTTGCTCTCTTAGCATCAAGTAGCTCTAGAGTATCAATGTCGTAATATCTTCATAGTATACTTATTTGTGCATCTACTATATCTAAATAGCTAGCCCCCACTACTAGAAATTCTCTTGCTTCTCCTTAAGCCACATCACCCAAATTAATTTAGCCGTTGGATATACTAGATCAATCAACAATATCCTTTCAATCTACACACTAGAGCTGATGCACAAACAACACATTTACTAACAGGCGCATGCATGCAAATGCATGTAGTAACTGCCGTGAGTGTTATAATCAAAATCAGAAAACTGACCCGTGCATGCAACTCATAGCCGTTCGTTTCATACTCAAGCACTCTATGAAAGGAAAGTGAGGCGTGCTTTCATATTTATATGTTTTCGTCCAAATTTGAACTTATACATAGATACATGCATCTATTTATTTATTTATTTATTTGTAAAATACTGATAAACATATTATCTTACTACAACAGAAACTATGAAGACACTAGCTAGGTCGATTAGTTCAACACAATTTTTAAAATCCCGCTGCAACGCGCGGGGCATCGTCTAGTTTATCTTGTGTCAATGTTCATTCATACTGCATAGGCACCGCACTTGTTTACAGTCAATGTTAGAATGTGCCCTGGCATATGTGCTAACTTCAAATACATTATGCCTTTTTCTTAAAAAAATCTCATTAGGGATGGCTATATTTCCCTTCTGTATATAACAATTTGAAAATTTTATAGAAGTACTATATGGGAAGAAATTCCTACAGGTTCAGTTAAAAAACAAATAGGGTTGAGTACTGGTTGCCATCTTATCCATCCTATAATTTATTTCACTATTTCATATATTGCCATGATACGGCGTCGCCATTCATGAGCCATTGTGCCACTGGTTAATAGCTACTAACTCAAGTTATTGATCTAGGAATAGCATACGCAGGGCTTCAAGCATGCCAATGAATAAATAACACCCAGCGCTTACTTTCCATACTACTATAAAAGAGCGACAAACCAACTGAACCCTGAAAATTGAAACTGCCTTTTATTCAACGGGCCAAGTAATCATGCAACCAAAAAGGTCAACTCAACTGGAAAAAAGGTGTCTGATTGACTCGTCGTGAGCATAAAAACTAAACTTTTTGCTTCCTTGCCGGTTACGGCGGGCGAGGTTGTCTTTAGTTAGCACAACTCCCCTCCGAAGACACCACATGAAGATTTTAGCTTTAGTGGAATCTTGGACATCCAAATGTTCTTATTATTATCCACTGGAACGTCTGAAAGCGTGAGCGCCTGGCACATCGAGTCCACTGTGAAGGACCCAGATATTGTGAGACTCCAGCGAAACTCATCTCGTCCTTGTGTCAAGTACATCGACTCCAATCTGGCTAAACGATGTTGCCATGACGTAAGATGAGGGCCAATCAAATCCCGCCTGAAAGGCAGAGATGAACCAAGCACCTGTGCTAGAGTATCATTCTTATGGCGGACAATGCAGTACAAAGCTTGATATTGTTCTCAAAGGATCGCATTTCCCAGCCACTTGTCCTCCAAGGTATATATACATGCATATATTCATGCCTTGATGGTTAAGGACGTGCTTAGCAATTTTTAAGATAAAAATGACTACGCTACAAGTAAAATGGACGTACTTAGTAAGAAATATGGCTCCTATACAAGAAAAATAACAACTTGTATGGTTGTTTGTCTCAAGAAATACAATTTTTTTTACTTTTGTTTATTCGGCAAACCGTTCTATTTTTCAGCATATACCATAAAACTGAAATTCAAAACGGTATGGAAAGTTCATACCATACCTAAACAAAAAACCATAAAATTGGTTCGGTGTGGTTTATTTTCGGTATGGTTTTTCAGTTTGGATTTAAAATGCACAGAGTGACTGTAATGTGAGTTCCCTTCTTCAGTCGTTCCTCTTCGTCATCTACAGTTATAACTGGTTGTTCCTGTTTCCGTGAGAGATTGTTATATATTAGGTGATTTTTGTTGTCAAAGTCACTGCATTGGAATTGTCCATGTTAATGCCTTCGGTTCAATTATGTGAAAGTCACTGCATTGGAAGGTATCTATTGTCACTTCTTTCACAACAGTTTTGCAGATCATAAGGAGAGGAAGGAACACCTAAGAATAATAGGCATGGGAGGCATCGAGAAAATTCTGAAAAAAATGTTGGACCCTACTTGTAGAGAGACACACTAGTTTAGGCTCCCACGTCCAATGCTCTTAAATGCTCATTTTCTTCCTGTTCCATTTGCCTTCACGTATCCATTATCTAAACCTAAATCACACATTTTTTAGATAATTGCGCAAGCAAATAGGAAAAGGAAGGAATATCTAAGAGTAATAGGCATGAGAGGCATCGGAAAACACAAAACAGTCTTGGCACCTAAATTTAGAGGCCAAGAAGTCTAGGCTTTCCTCCATGTTCCCACGCCCACTGCTCTGAGATACTCATTGCTTTCCTTTCCTTGCTCGCTCTCAACACCTCATTACCTAAACATTACATACGTAAATTTATTATAAGCTTTCAACACGGAAACATTTTCCTGAGGTAAAAGGAAGGGGAAGGAGAACCTAAGAATAGTAGAAATGGGAGGCATGGGGAAACACTAAGATAGATATCCACCTCTGATTCTAGAGGCGCAGATAGATATCAACCTCTGATTCTCACTGGTCTTAGACTATTTATTCCTCTTCCTAGCTCACCTTGATAGAGTATGATTCTAAAAATTCAAGAGGAAGAAGCTTGAACTCATGAGGTATATACATGCCTCTTATGAAGGTCTCTAGTGTAAACGGTGCTAAATCTTGTTAGTAGAATGTTGAAATAAATGAAAACACACACATATCTACATGGCACACCATAGTGTATCAATGAATGACACTGGACATCGAACATCTATTGCTATTATGGGCACGTGGAGGGAGCATACTGGGAGATATTTTTCTCATTTACCATTAAAGAACAAAAAAGATTTGACCTTGACCCTCAACTTGCATTTACAGGAAGTGGAAAGGCAATCAACCGTACGGTCCTTAGTATATTTTATGAGAGTAAGGTAGACGGAGAGAGAATATTCCATGTGATGGAAGATCACCATAACCAAGCAAAAAAATGTCACAATAACAAACCATTATGGAATGCCTTGAACTAAGGAGCGTATTATTGTATCAAATGATTGTTGATAAATTGCATGAGATTTTTTCTTCTTCTGATAACTTCCAGGATGTGTTGATTGGTTGAGAAACATCTAATATTAACTTCAAATAAGAAATTAGATATTGATCGATTATTCTGGTAAGTGATTGTTCCTTTGTGTATGGTTTTTCCTGGCAAATGATCTCCTTGACACACACAGCCTCTGGTTGATCTGAAGAAAGAAGCACAGAGCATTACAAAACTTCTTCGAAGTTTAAAATTGGTTCAGATAAGTAGGAAGGCAATGTGGTGGCGCATGAGTTAGCTAAGTTTAGTTTTGATAACCTTTCTGATGGGACTGTTGTTAGTAGTAGTGTTCCGCCCTCATAGTGTACGTTGTAATGAATGATTGTAACAATGTTTTAATTTAATCAATATATGGGGTGGTGTTCTGTAAAAAAGATCTAGAGGTAATAAGATAGAGCTAATGCATTTTATGCAATACGCACTTAGTACTGACAATGATAAAAGTGTAATCCTTCTACCGTTTTCCATATACGCTAGAGTTCTCAGTCGATCTTTACTGCCAAATATACTGCAGTAATTCAAAGCTTGTTAAAATTTGATATCTCACATTCTTACTCTAGTTCACTCAGTATGTACCCTCACATGGTACAAGATTTCTCCTATATTCCACTACCAAAATTACGTGATATTGTTGTGCTAATAACTGGACTAATTTATCATGAACCTTTACAATTTGGAATCATGTATTGTTTTAGACATGCATATGTTATATTTGATGGTTTGGTGCAAATTGTAGTTTATGCCTACATGTGATATCTACTTTTAGATGAGCTAGATTTTCTTGTATTAGAGAATACGCAAGTCCATGTGTCATTTCGTTCAATAGCTGGAACAGTTTTACATTGCAAGTTGTTGATCCATCACGGGGTTAAGAGGATGCATCCCCCACATATACACATTGATAACACATAATAATGGTGTCTACCAAGACCATGCGGAATATTTAGATAAAATTCCAAGTGCAAGTATATGGTGCAAGTTAAGACATTAATCCTGGCCTATTTTCCTAGAATTGTTTTCTCTCCAAAACCTGTGCTATTTTTGTCTAGGAAACTGAGTTCTTTATGACAAAAAAAGCTTGCAAGGATCGCCTTTCAATTAGCATCCTTTCCGCGGGTTCGATACCTAGTGCCACCTTTGGGAAAAAGGAAGGGTCTATCTATATCCAGAATTGGATCAATGGTAATCACGCCCGAGCGCACTGGCGGAAACCAGGCCAGTCCATCCCAGTCCTTCGTGCCAAGTGAATGGAAGACGTGTGGACCGACATGTGTTCTTATCCACCCATGTGCAATTTCGAAATAGCACTCACGTCTGTTCTGATATTAATGTGGAACAATGTCGCACATGTTGTTGCCAAACGGCGACCCTAGCTACCTCTTCCTCGCCTCACTCGCTCGAACAAGAAAGAAGGAAGGAGATGAACACAGTGGACACAAGTTTTCTGGCCGGCGACGAACGCCGCCACGGGCGCACGAACGCCCGAATCTTTTTTCTCTTTGCTATGTCTACATGATGCTCAACTCAGTGCATTACAACCATCCCGTGGTCTACAGAATTTATACCCTGGCTGGCGCACGACGCACAGCCCACCCCGCCAGCAGGATCCGCATGCCCGGCTGTGCGCGCCCACGACGCGCACGCCACGACCGATCCCAACAGATCGCCTACCTAGCTAGCTAATTCTCTCACCGTAACGTCACGCGCCTTATACGCGCCGTCCGGCGACCCGGCCAAGCCAACAAACTAGCTAATTAATCAGGGCATGCACTAACAGAATCTTGCATGCACACGGTCACACCCATGCACACAGATCACACACACGAGCACACACTCATGCGTGGCTTATTCCTAACAGCACACAATTTATAATAGAATCTTGTGTGATAGCTGAACTCATTGCACACAATTTCATTGGCCTAGTCGAGGCAATACATCGCACACAGGCCATGTAATAAAGGTGTGTGTGATACAAAATTTATCGCACATAGTTCATTTGCGTCATTGCGTTAAATATGTGCTATATTTTGCAGCCAGTTTGTCCGGAATATGTGTGTGGTGTTATTCCAGCTTCACACACATTTTTATTTTCGACACATAGTTTTATTTATTTATTGTATCTGATGTATTAATCACACACAATTTTTCCCTGTCATGTGCGATAGGGGGATTAAAAGCACTAGTCTATACTCGTGGCTCCAACACCAACAACTTCCACCAAGTGCCACAGGCCAAATCTGGCAACATGAGGCCCGAATCTACCACTATCAGCATCCCTACAACCAAGCCGAGAAGATGATGCCTGGCCGGGACGAGGCTCCACTATTGGGAGGACGCCGGCCAACTGGAGGTTAGGGTGGGTGGATGGACGAGGTGGATCGTAGGGAGGAACCGTGCCACACCGGGCAACTACTGGTGATGACGATATGGAGTAACCGCGGGAGTCACGAGGGCAAGGAGGAACCAAAAGGCAACTATATTATGCCGGGAAATCCTATAAACACTAACATACTAAGAAAGATAAATACAGAAATAATACAAACCAAATTAGCACCAAGCAAGATTTCAAGACAACTCTACATTTGACATGGAAAGAATTGTAGGGTGCTCTCAACTCTCAAGAATAGTTGTTAGTTTGTCACAAGATTGATATGTTAGCTACGTGAAGGTTTGTCTTCTTAAGTGTTTGTTAGTTATGTTGGTCAAAACTCAATTATGGTAGGACCGTGAACTATCTGATCTGAATCGAGGTAGCATTAGACTAGCAATGTTTTTCTCCAGAGTGGGTCCATCTAATGCTTGATCTGTGTTTAGAGCTAGAACAAGTTAGTGTCAGGCACCTGAAGGCCTCATCAATCATCTCGGTGCTATCACCACGAGTTATCTTGTTTTGGGAACTCACTGCTAAGAAATTGTCTGAGAGTTCTTATTTTGATGAAGAGTTAATTCATCGGGATCCAGCCTATAAGTTACTCTAGTTATCCTAAGTATTACAATTCTTACATGTTAGTGTTATGTTTTCGTATGCCCTTCCACGATTTGTCCCAACTCTCGTTTAGAGCTTGTATATTACTTGCTCTCTTAGCATCAAGTAGCTCTAGAGTATCAATGTCGTAATATCTTCATAGTATACTTATATGTGAATTTATCTTGTGTCAATGTTCATTCATACTGCATAGGCACCACACTTGTTTACAGTCAACGTTAGAATGTGCCCTTGCATATGTGCTAACTTCAAATACATTATGCCTTTTTCTTAAAAAATATCTCATTACGGATGGCTATATTTCCCTTTTGTACAGAACAATTTGAAATTTTTATAGAATTACTATATGGGAAGAAATTCCTACGGGTTCAGTTAAATAACAAATAGGGTTGACTACTGGTTGGCATCTTACCCATTCTATAATTTATTTCACTATTTCATATATTACCAAGATACGGTGTCGCCATTCATGAGCCATTGTGCCACTGGTTAATAGCTACTAACTCAAGTTATTGATCTAGGAATAGCATACGCAGGGCTTCGAGCATGCCAATGAATAAATAACACCTAGTGCTTACTTTCCATACTACTATAAAAGAGCGACAATCCAACTGCCTTTTATACAATGGGCCAAGTAATCATGCAATTCAAAAAGGTCAACTCAACAATGAAGTTGTCTTACATTAAAAAAATGAAGTTGTCTCTTGTTTGTCTGCCAAGGATATTGTGCAAGAAAATAATAAAATCTCAGCAGCCAATTTTAGATGGAACTTTTTGTGCTTTCCACTGTTCTCATGGTCACTGCTTGTCTGCTTGTAGACCCTTTGTCTTTTCATCCTCAAAGCCATATATGCTAAGTATATGACTTGATATCTTTTGTTATCTCCAAAATCAATATCCCGCAAGTCCAAAGGAAGAGGAAGGAGCATCAGGGAACTATAGGCATGTGGCATCGTAAAGAAGGGAAACAAGGCGACGCTAGGCTAATTCAAAGGCATGCAATGCGTACCCAATATTTTTTGCAAAAACAAATGAGTGTATCAGGCCAACTCTAGCAGATCCCCTAAAAGTCTATAAGGGAGGATAATTTCAGTTTTACTCCTCTATGTCACACCTATCGGAACTACTAAAATCTATATCGGATGATAATTTTTACTCCCCAGCCGAAAAGCCCCTCCAAGCTGCATAAATATACTCGGCGCTTGCGTAGTCGAGTAAAAGCAGCACACCTCTTTCTCCCGCCCTCACGGCCCCGCCATTCCCACTGCTGCCACCCCCAGGTGCCGCCGTCGCCACCGACGACCGACTCCATCGCCAGAATGGATAGCCAAGACGCTTCAGCCACCGCCGTCGGCTTGTCGCCGCACGAAACCGTGCCAAAGGTTAGGAATGAAAAAGCTCCACCGGCCACAAGCACCGGCTCCAACCGTGCCAAAGGCCACCGGGCTGGTGACTGCCTCTCTGGCGACGGTCGGCCGCGCTCCCGCCGCTCCCGCCGGTGCCAAGAGAGCTAGAGAACTGATGGCCGCAGCGTCGGCGAAGAAGAAGAAGACCATCCATGTCCAGCGCCTCGTGCAGCGTCTCCGGCCACCCCTACGACCACTGCTCTCGTGCATCCGACCACCCCATCCATTGGTTGGATCGATCCACAACATACACATGCTATGTTTGTGGTGATTTTGGATCAAACTTTGTGTTTGAAGTGATGCCTTTTGGATGAACTGTGCATGTTTTAATTTGAAAATCGCGATGATGAAACTATATGCTTGTTGATGATTATTTTATGCATTTTAAATTTCAATGTTTTGTTATATATATTAATTGTGAAGTGTTTGAAGTTTATGCGGCTAGGAGACAAAACCTATGCAATTTTTTTACTCCACTATGTTTAGGGGATCGGCTAGGTGCGGCCACCTATAGAAGGGTCAAACTTTACTCCACGAAATTTAATCGACCTAGTCCTCTAATTTTTAGTGGATTGGCTAGAGTTGGCCTAACCTCTTATATGGATTTATATAGCATATGTCATCCTAGTTATATCTAAAAGACATGAGAAATGAAGAAGAGAACGATCAAAGCCGAGGAGACACCTCAGACTAGGAGCTGGCGCATCCAGCCGATGTGCGATTCCACTGATTGAACTGCCGCATCATAAAACAAGGGACTCATGTCAGCCCGCATCGTCCATCGGAAGCAACCGCCGTACCGTTCATCATGGATTGTCACCAACTAGGCTGCCACCTGCGAAAGATCGACGAACCATACACATCGACCGCGAAGACGCTCGGGAGCGGCACGACGTATCCACTGTCTAGCAGGCAAGTTGCCAACGGTGGCGTATGCAATTTCGACCATCGTCTGTTTATAATTTGTGATTGTTATGTTTATTTATTTATTTTAATCTTTATTTTTGGAATTGTTAATCAAGAATAGATGCTTTTCTTCAGTCCTTAATATTTGTTTGATTAATATTTTTTTCTTCAATGAATTATGTGAGGAATAAGATATAACAAACGAAATGGGGGTAACAATACTGAAATGATTGCTTGTTACTTTACTTGAGCTTAAATTCTTCATGCAATTATGGGAAGACGCTATCATTTCCCGTTTTCAAAAGGGCGATCGTAAAGTTATATTATGATTCTCCTTGTTCTTGCAATGTAACTAATTTATTGGAGACATTGTTGCTACAAAGAACAATGTATAGTTTCATTGTCATTACATGAATTTCTTATATCTTACATCGTTGTGCATAAAAATTGAACTCTGCATACCCACGTCGGATATCCTAGCTCCACGACAGGACAAGAATTTTGGATTTCCTCCATGTTTCCATGACCACCGTTCTTGGACCCTCTTTCGTTCTCTCCGACTCATTTCCACCTCTTTTCATGTGAATATCATATGCACTCGTATTTTCCACCTTCTCTTGTCAAAATATTTAGGCAAGCCAAAAGGAAGAGGAAGGAGTGCCTAAGATCGATAGGAATATGAGGCATCAGGAAAACACAAAGCAAATTTCTACCTCTGACACTGGAGGAGAAATCGAGCTCTAGACTTTCCTCTATGATCCTATTGCCAATGCTCTTAGAGTCTCTCTCTTCCTCTTCTCGGCTCACTCTTGAGCCCTTGAACTACACACCTTTAAAAATAGATAGCTCATACTATTAAACAATGTTCTGAAGTAGGCCTCTACTGCATTGCTCTATGATGCATAGATACTCTGTCAGTAAAGCAACTAAATCAATGCACCTACTGCATGGTGCACCATATAGCATTGGATTCAATGATGGCATGGACACATAACACTCAATGTAAAAATAGTCTAACCCCGGGTGGTGCATTTATAAGAAGAGTAAGGAAAGGGAACCACTCAATTGATTCTTATTAGGAGTGAGCATGGGGAGTGGAGAACATGACATATCACATATGTGCACAAACTTTCCACAAGTATCACACTTCACGGCCCGGTTGACAAGGAACCTCCAACTAACATCTCATGGATTTTCATTGTAATCACAAACAACTACAGTGATATGACCATAGACCATACTATTCCATATACGTCGCAGGTTGGCGATTTTTGTATTGAGCCCTAATCAACATAACCAAAGAAAGAAGAGGTCAAATTGGTTATGTACCAATTCATATTGCTTCATGTGTGTAGTCAAGTTTATCGGGTCCTCATGTTTTTAATCCATAAGGCTTTGATTCGATCGGTCCAAGAGGATAAGTTTTCGCTCGATGTGGAGTCGCTACCACATCGGACATTTGTTCTATCAATTTGATGGTTGGTAGGGAATGTTTCATTCTATCGGAGAGCTACCCAGATCAAATGTCCATTCGTTATTGGGGTCCTTTAATTTTGGGGAGTCAGAAGGTCGCATGGATGAAGTACTAGTCACATTATTCATTAGTCTATCTAGTTTTTGTTAGGTAAGATAAGAGGATTCTATGTAATAAAACGTGGCTGAATCATTAATTAGAAAAACCTTGATTAGTTTGGATAGAAGAGAGAAAGAGAGCGTTTCGTAGTTGGTTTGCGTATGTTTGGGTCGCCCGTAAAAGAGGCTGGCTACGACCATGTAAGGCACAATTTTGTTCTCATCAGATTTGAGGAAAATATCAGAAAAGTACCATGTTCGGGCACGCCAAATATATGTGTTCGTTTGCTAATATCTGGGAAATTTAGTTTCTACCACGTGCACGGTTCGATATAGTCGATTCCGTTTGTAAGTTATATTCTTTGGTCTTCTAGCATATTGGTTGATCCGAAGAATCATTCCACTGCTTTTGCTTACACTGCTATCGTGACGATCGATCGTCGACGTGTTCTAGCTATTTCGAGTAATGTGAAAGCTCGGGCCAACAAAAGACTCAACGACAAGTCAAGTCACATCACACAGTTAACTGATATTGATAAATTCCTATTGAAAATAAATAAGCAAAGCATGTTCCATGTTTACTCCCAGGAACAATAGTTCCAACAAGAAATCAAATCTTGACAAGCAAATCAACACATCTATTTACGTTAGAACATGCTTAATCTAGGGGCATGGGAGGCATAAGGAAAACACAAAACAATCTTGGCACCTAAATTTAGAGGCCAGGAAGTCTAGGCTTTCCTCCATGTTCTCATGCCCATTGCTTGAAAAAGGAACCTAAGTTATCAGAAAATGAGTGAAAGGAACAAAGCAATACAAGTAAAATAGAAGCACAACCAGTAACTAAAATTGAAGCCATGAAGATGTATCTTGTCACTCCGTTCATAACATTTTTGCATATCATATGGGAGAGGAAGGAACACCAAAGAACAATAGGCATGGGAGGCATTGGGAAAATGCCAAACAAATATTGGACCCTAGTTGGACAGGGACACACTATTTTAGGCCTTCCCCCATGTTCCCATGCCCAATACTCTTAGATGCTCATTTCTTCCTCGTCCTGATTTGCCATCACTTCCCCATCATATAAATCCAAATGCACACATTTGTTAAAATAATTACACAAGCAAATAGGAAAAAGGAAGGAATACCTAAGAACAATAGGCATGGGAGGCATCAGGAAAGCACAAAACAATCTTCTCCCCTAAATTAAGTGACCAAGAAATCTAGGCTTTCCTCCATGTTCCCATGCCCACCGCTCTGAGATACTCATGGCTTCCTTTTCCCTATTCTCTCTCAAGGCCTCAGGATTTAAGCTTTACAATTTATGAAGCTTTCATCATGGAAACACTTCCTCATGAGGTTAAAGGAAGGGGAAGGAGAGCCAAAGAACAATTGGAATGGAAGGCAAGGGGAAACACCGACAAAGATATCCACCTCTGTTTCTAGATATCCTCCGTGTTACCATTCTGTCTGCTCTTTGACTATTTCTTCCTCTTCCTAGCTCACACTGAAGGAGTATTACACAGGAAAAAGCTTCAACTTGTGAGGTATATATAGGCCTCTTGTGAAGTGCTCTAGAGTGTAAACTGTGCTCAACCTTGTAAGGGAAATGCTGAAATCAATGAAAACACATGCATTCTGCATGGTGCACCATAGTGCATCATTGATTGACACTGGTCCATGTAACATTTATTGCTAATGGGCACATGGAGAGAGGATTTTCGGAGATCTTTTTATCATGCATAGCTTAAGAGAAAAGATTTTTCCTTGACCCTGAACTTGCATTTACAACAAGTTGGAAGATAATAAACCATACGGTCTTTCAGTATATTTTCCGAGAGCAAGGTGGACAAAAAGAGAATAATCCATGTGATGAAAGATCACCAGAATCAAGCAAATAAATGTCAAAATTACATACCACCATTGAATGCCTTGGACTAGGCACTAGTACAGGACCCCCCAATTATCAGCGAGCCTAATTCCCTACTAGCATTGTTTGGTCCGCGCACTCCTAGTACGACGTTGCTGGTAAGAGGATAAAGTGGAGCACAGGTAGAAACTAGCAGCGTTCGATGAGCGCATGCCGCTGTTAGGTCCCTATCTAGCAACATTCGTTTTCCGCAGAGGATAAGAAGGGACCATGGCAAACCGACATGACAACCTTATTCGGACGCATGACTATCCACTATGCCACACATCGCGCACAACCGACAAACTGGGGTCCGCACAGCCGGCTAAACCGGCGTTCGCATGGCCAGCTGAACGGGCGGCGCACAGCTGACTAGACGCAGAGCCGGCGCACAACTGGCTGGATGCAAAGCCGGAGCAAGCAGTGCTTACTCCACACATGTGCCCCCGTGGGGACAACTATATATGCGAAAACAATCCTCAGGCACCAGTCGAAGATGCAACCGCAACGACCCCCACCCATTGCGACTGGACTAGCCCGGCGTGGGGCGTACATGCCGCCAAGTGGGCACAGGCATGGCTTTACGCGCAAGAAAGCGCGCGGTCCCTCACTCACGGGCACGACGGGAACCGCCCAACGGCGGTGGCCCCAGGCGTGTTGGATGGTCCACCCGTCATGGACCGCCCATCCGTGTCGCCTGGGTCTGTGCCGTCCGGGCGGATCAGACGGCTCGGAGCACTCCCGAAGTATCCCCCACGGCACGCCGCCGAGCAATGGATCGCTCGGACGTTCTCTTCGCCCGCCGAGAGCCCATGGAGGCGGATACACCAGCATCTTTTATAGGAGTATAATAAATAAAAGTACATTATGGGCCGACCATAAAAAAGAGAAATAGACTACAAAATCCTACAAAAATCAGTAACATCTAACAGTCTTTGATATATCAGTAAATCACGACCAACTGCTCTTACTAATAGAAGCAGAAATTTGAGCCAATTACCCACCTTTTGCCATTATGTAACATAAAACCTCAGTTTTTCTCTTCCCATTACAACTACTAAAAAAATCTACCAAAAACCTTAACTATAAAAAAAATACCGTGCCACTGTTAAAATAAAATAAAAGCTTCCGCTTCCTTCTTGATGTGGCTATGTGATCTACAGATGACGCTCTTGATGTCCTTAATGCACACAACCACCAACCTCTCCTGATTCTCTACTTTCCACCCGATCATATGGTGGCTTCGTCGATCTTCGGGAATTGTGAGGAGTTTTAATCTCAAAAGTTGTGACAAACTTTTTTTTTCTGTTTCTCCCAAATAAAAGAACATTTGAACTTCAAACTTTGCTGATCAACATCACACTAGTACTACCACGTGTAGAAATCTTCTCTGAATTTTGGAGGAACAGAAGTATTTTAAAATGATGGAACTTATTTAAAATTTGAATTTGACAAATTTATGTTTCATAAAAAGACGAAATCATTTTATGCACAAGAGTGACACTTGTGTATCATTGACCCTCAAAGTCTCAAGGTCAAATATTCTCTTGTTTAAAAGAAACAAGAAAGATATAGGTGTGTGCTCTCACAGCCAATTTGAATGTCGCTCTCACAGCCAATTTGAACTATAGGTGTGTGCTCTCAGTATCGTCTCATTGTCGCCGAAAAAACTGGAACGTATTTCCTTCAAATTTCTTGTTCATGAAAAGTAGCCATACATTGTTACAGTTTAACCATATAAACCAGATTCAATAAGATTTGATTTTGTTGATGTCTATGATTCTACCACTGGGTGCGCAAATTGTTCTAGAGGAATTTGATGTGCAGTTTATTTTCTTGCTTTCTATATAGAAGTTCTTGTCACTACAAGATCAGGTCAAAATTCAAGCTGTTATACATAGTCATGATTGGTTGCTAAGTCAGTCATAACAGTGGCGTACGTTAATCTTCCTGCTCTTCTTCTGTAGCAAATAATTGTTATTTACAAAAAGTTGTTTCCTTTCTTTCATAACTAGTGCCAGCCTCCTAGGCCTGACTGTGCATACTAATCTCGCCGATGCAATTGTTAATTAACGTTGTCAGCAGACATAGTCTGTGTGTGCGCGCGTGTGTTGCCAGCGCATGTGTGCGTATGGTTGTGTTTGTGGCCAGACCATGATAATGCAATGTGTGTTGAATCCCTTCTTCCTCTAACATGGTATCAGACGCAGAGGATGCCTCTCTCGCGCACGATCCTTCTTCCGCTGCCATGAACTCCAACCCAGTTCACACCCCTCCTCCCTCCGATGCTGGCTCCGATGCCGCTTCGGACACCGCCGCCGCGCCCACTGACGGTGCGCCCGCGGCCTTCCCGTCCTCACCACACTCCTGCCGCGCGTGTCGTCTAGGCAAACACACGCGCCTTCCCTTCCAGCAAGCACATAGTCGTAGTTTCTTTCCTTTTCAATTGTTGCATC
Organism: Aegilops speltoides; assembly: GCA_021437245.1. NCBI lineage: Eukaryota > Viridiplantae > Streptophyta > Magnoliopsida > Poales > Poaceae > Aegilops > Aegilops speltoides. The sequence continues at coordinate 11,716,797 of CM038145.1, forward strand.
TAGATGTCTGGACCTCTCCTGTCGCGAGTGTCTCTGGCTACCAATTCTACCTTGTAATTCTTGATGATTACACGCACTATGTATGGACTTTCCCTTTGCGCCACAAGTCTGAAGCCTTGTCTGTCCTCGTTCAGTTTTATGCATATGTGCAGACTCAATTTGAGCGTCCTCTTCTTGCATTACAAACGGATAATGGCCACGAGTTCGACAACGCTGCTACTCGCTCTCTCCTCACCACTCACGGCACTATCCTCCGCCTCTCCTGCCCTTATACAAGTCAACAGAACGGCAAAGCTGAGCGGATCTTGCGCACACTCAATGATGGCGTCCGCGCTCTGCTGTTCCACTCATCCATGCCGCCGCGATTCTGGGTCAAGGCCCTTAGCACGTCCACCTTCCTTCTGAATCGCCGGCGCTGCCGCGCAAGTTCACCCACGACGCCGCACGAGCTCCTTCTTGGAGTTGCGCCTGATTACGCTCCTCTCCGCGTTTTCGGGTGCTTGTGCTACCCGAACACCTCCGCCACCTCTCGTCACAAGCTTGATCATCGCTCGATCGCCTGCGACTTCCTTGGCTACTCATCAGATCACCGCGGCTATCGCTGTTTCGATCGCACCTCGGGGCGTGTTCTCACCTCGCGGCACGTGCGGTTTGATGAACGCACCTTCCCATTTGCCAACACCTCACCTGTCGCCGCCGCACCACCTTGTCCACCTCCCATCTCACCACTTCTCGCCGGCGGGCTCTGTCCGCCTCCGCGATCACTCGCATCCCCTGATGATGCATGCTCACCACCCACGCCGAGTCTCGGTTCAAATAGAGCCGCTCGATCGCCATCCAGCGGTCCAGCTGCCTCCTCCGCACGCGTGCGCTCCCCTGGTTTAAGCTCCGTCGCCCGATCATCATCTAACGGCCAGGGTACCTCGTCTAGTCCCGCGCACCCACCTGATTCAAATCCGGCGGGATCTTCTGCACGGGCTTCCCTGTCGAGCTCGGCTGGTTCCTCGTCTGCAGGCTCCATGCTACCCCTCGCTCCATCTCCACCTCCTGGCATTGTCACACGCACGCGCACTGGTGTCTTCCGGCCTAACCTGCGCTATGCACGCGACTACGCTAGTGTCGCCGACACCGCGCCGCCTGCGGGAGCCTCACCTCTTCCCACATCGGTTCGCGCCGCGCTCCGTGATCCCAACTGGCTTTCTGCCATGCGCGAGGCGTACACTGCTCTTGTCAGTAACCGCACCTGGGAGCTGGTTCCCCGTCCGCCCCGTGCTAATCTCATCACGGGCAAATGGGTTTATCGCCACAAAACTCGAGAGGATGGCTCGCTCGAACGGTACAAGGCCAGGTGGGTTGTCCGCGGCTTCCGTCAGCGCCTGGGCGTCGACTAGGGCGAGACTTTTTTGCCTGTCGTCAAGCCGGCGACGATCCGCACCATCCTGACGATTGCTGCCTCCCGAAGCTGGCCCGTCCATCAGCTCGACGTGAAGAACGCCTTTCTTCACGGCAATCTGCGCGAGGAAGTCTCGCCCGCAGCCTGCGGTTTTGTTGATGCTGCCAAACCTGACCATGTCTGCAAGCTTGCCAAGTCCCTGTACGGCCTGAAACAAGCGCCACGGGCCTGGTTTCTGCGCTTCGCCGGGTTTGTCAGTACGATCAGCTTCCGCGCCACGCGCTCCGACAGCTCCCTGTTCATCTACCGGAGCGGCGCGGGCGCTGCCTTCTTGCTGCTGTATGTGGACGATATCATCCTTACTGCATCAAGTGCTGCGCTCCTCCACCGCATCGTCACCAAGCTCATTGGCGAGTTCGCCATGAAGGACCTCGGCGAACTGCACTACTTCCTTGGCATTCATGTCACCCGCTCGCTGTCAGGATTCTTCCTCTCCCAGCAGCAGTACGCGGATGACATCCTAGAGCGCGCCGGCATGGACACCTGCAAGCCCGTCGCTACTCCAGTCGACACCAAGGCCAAGCTGCCTGCTGCCGATGGGCCGCCCGTCGATGACCCCACTGCATATCGCAGTCTGGCGGGTGCTCTGCAGTACCTCACGATCACACGGCCCGAGCTGGCCTATGCTGTGCAGCAAGTATGCCTGCACATGCACGATCCGCGGGCTGGGCACCTGGCTCTACTCAAACGTGTGCTTCGCTACGTTCGGGGATCGACTGGTCTTGGCCTCCATCTCCACGCCTCGACAAACCTCGACCTATGCGCCTACACTGACGCGGACTGGGCCGGTGTCACACCCTAGCTAGTTCTTGCATTAGAGTGTTGCATCATGTCTATTTTTTTCAACAGAAAGCTGAAATGGGATTGCCAGAACTCCCAGCCCCCTCTGAAACAAACTAGGGTTTACTAAAAATATTTTCGATGAACCTGAAATGCCCTTCTAAAATGTCCATCATTTTTGTCTTGGTTCAGAACCTCTGCCAAAAGTGATGCACAATTTCCTAGGTCATCCCAAGGTCTTTGAATTAAATCATAACTATTTGAATTTGGGCATTTAAAATTTATAAAATATTTCAAATGTCCAAATATTCCCAATCTAAAATGTTTCATGTTGGAAATATTCCAACAATGGACGAGGAGTAGTTTGGTGAATTTTAGAACCTTTTAGGTATTTTTAAAAATTCAACAAAGTTGCAGAAAAATAGAAAGGGAAATAACAGGAAACACTTACCTGGCGCCCCACAGGCCCACCAGCCAGCCCACCTGGCCGGCCCAGCCCAGCGCCGCGCCAGCGAGCTGCTTGCCGACCAGGCAGGCAGGCAAGGTGCTCGACGGCGAGCGCCGCATGGGTGCCACGCACCTGCTCGCCGCCTCGCCGTTTCCCTCGTCACGCCACGACGGGGATCACTCCCCCTCTCTCCCCAGAACCCCCCAGACGCCTCCTCTCCTCTCCAGCTCCTCCCCCTCGTGCTCCCCAGCCATGGCCGACGCCACCGTCGCCGCACCGCCGCCGTAGCCGCGTTCTCCGTCGTCTCCACGCCGCGCCACCGTGTCCAGGAGCTCCGCCGCCCTCAACTCCTTCGAGCTAGCCGAGCCCCGAGCGCTCGCGTGCCCCGAGTCCACCGCACCAACCTCGCCCGAGTCCGCCGTCGCCGGAGATCCCCTTCAACGCCGTCGCCGCCTCAGCTCGTCCCCGACCCCGCCGGTGGCCTCTACGAGCGCTCCGTGAGCTTAGCTACCCCTCCTACCTTCTCTCTCTCGCTCCCGAGCCGTGTAGCCACCGCACGAAGCTCACCCGCACGCGCCGTCGCGGACCTCGTCGCCGACGTGCTCCCGGCCACCCTCCGGCAACCTCACCGTGTCCATCGCGCTCACCACGTCGCGTTGGAGCTAACCGTGCACTCCCCGCACCTCACCGCACACCCCAGGCCGAGTTCGATCTCACCCGAACTCCGGTGGCCGCCAAAGTCGCCGCCGGCGCCAACTCCGGCCACCCCGACCCCAATGGACTCCACCAAGAGCTGCGGCTCGTCCTCAGCTTCACTCCGGTGGCCTCCGCGACTCATTTGGTGGCCGGAACGGCCAAAAGCACTCTCGCCGCCGCGTCGGGCTCGCCGGCGGCTAAACGCCGGCGGGTTTGACCCTGACTTTGACCACGGGTGGGCCCAGGTTGACTCCGTTGAGTCACTGACAAGTGGGCCCAGCCCTGTTAATTAACTTAGTTTAGTTTTAATTAAATTCTAACTAAACTAATCGCACTGACATGCGGGACCCACTGGTCAGTTTGACCTGACCGGCCCGTTGACCACTGACGTCATCATGACATAGTGCTGACGCAGTAATTTAATTTACTGGAATTATCTTTACACAGGAAATTCCAGAAAATGTTTCAAACTTCAAAAATTCATAGAAATTAATCTGTAGCTCCAAATGAAACAAATTATATATGAAAAATGATCAGAAAAATCCAACCTATCCACCTGTACTGGTTTCATGCATGTTTAAGCAAGCTAAACTGCTGTTTATCACAGAACAAGATAAAGCACTTTAAATGGCAACATATGAGTTTGAATTTTGAATCTTTGGTTCAAATTGGTTCAAACCCATCTGTTCTTAGTTGCATTAGCCCAACACATTCATATATGCCATGTCTCATGCATGCATCATATTGTTGCATATTGTTTGGTAATGTTTGTGTATCGGTGTTCTCTGCGGCAGGATCTGCCCCCGAGGAGTACCGTGATAACCCCGACGAAGAGCAATACCCGTGCACCGACCCGTCAGGCAAGCAACCAACCATTTGATCATACCGATAAAATCCCATGTTCTTGCTCCTGCTCTCGCCATCTGCATTAAGACAACGCGATTCAAACTGCTGTGTGCTGCGGTAGTTGAACCCATTTCCTCTGCATGACCTGTCATTGCCACAGTAACTAGATGAAACCCACTAGCATGTGTAGGAGTTGATTGAGCCATATGATTGTGTTGATCCTACCTTGCTATGCCTGCTATGCTTAGAGTCGTGTCAGGTCTGGTTCATCTGGGTGATGGCTAGAGTGAAATGATCGAGTCGGTATGAGAGTAAGGTGTTGAACACGATTTGGTAAAGGTATCGATGAGAGGCCATGTAGGAGTACATGGTGGGTTGTTTCATTGAGGCCGTCCTTAAGCACTGAGATCTGTATGTGTGATTTAAGATTCAGCTACTACCATGCATTGGGCCTGAAACCAATGGACCCTCTCGGCTTCTTATTCACCCTAGTCTTCTGTCCAGGAGTTGCAAGTAGTTTCTGGTGTTTGTAGCCTACTGGAGGCCGTGGACAGCGCTGACCATAGGGGTGGGCTGTGATGCGGTAGGTACATGGCCGGGTGTACCAGATGCCCGTTTGGTATCTCGGGAACCCTGTTCACATCGTTTGGGGCTGTGAGCGAGACTTCGGCCGGAACTCCTCATAGATGGAACCCAAATAGGCGATAAACCTGGACTAGAGACTTAGGTGTCTAGGTAGGTCGTGGCCGACACCCACGTTGGGCTTCCGCTTGAAGGTTGCCGAGTACATGTCGGTAAACGGCGATAAGTGGTGAGCGTGTATGAAGAAGTACACCCTGCAGGTTAACATCATCTATTGAATAGCGCGTCCATGTAGAGGACTACTTGGTTGCCTATACAGTTCATAGACAAGTAAATGGATACTACTAAAAGCCTCAAGATAAGCGTGAGTGCCGAGGATGGCTCTTCCGTAGGAGGACAGAGGTGTATCCTCGGTAGTGTATTGAAGTGATGAGTAGTGGACTCGAGTGCGCAAAACTATTTCAAGTTGGTGTCACGTAGGATAGCTTAGCCATGAGTCAAAGCTGGCTTGCTGCAATAACCCCACCAACCCTTCTTGATAATATGCATGTATGTAGGGTGCGATGTAAGTCTTCTTTGAGTACCTTTGTACTCATGTTGCTTTAATTTACATTTTTGAGAAGATGCCACAAACCCATCCGACGGGTTCTTCGTGAGCGTTGACATCGATGAGTAGACTAAGGCCGGTGGTGATCTGAGCAAGTGAAGGACCATGTAGTATAGCTAGGCTTACCCAAGCCTCTTTTATTTTATTAGTTATGCGTACTCGGACAAAACACTTCGCTGTGGCTTGTATGCTTGTATGACTTGTATGTGGGTCGTGTGACCCGTGCACTTGTGTGTATGCTATGTATGGCTCTCTGAGTCTTTAAATAAAGTACTTGTGTCGTAGAGTCATGTTGTGATGCCTTGTTGTATTTGCACATATCGAGCATATTGTGTGTATGATTGAAATGCTTGGTATGTGTGGGATCCGACTATCTAGTTGTTTATCTTTAGTAGCCTCTCTTACGGAAATGTCTCCTAGTGTCTCCTTTGAGCCATGGTAGCTTGCTCTTGCTCCGGAACACTTAGGCTGGCGGCATGTGTCCTTCTTCGTTCTCGTGTCTGTCCTTCGGGAAATGTCACGCATTGAGTACCGGAGTCCTGTTAGCCCGCCACAGCCGGTTTACGAGCCCTGCTAGCCCAGTGCTACAGCCGGAACTTACTTGCTGTTGACCGACACGTTCGATCTTTGGGTCATGGATGCTGTCCTGTAAGTCTGTGCCACTTTGGGTTTACGACTAGCCATGTAAGCCCGGGCTCCTTTTCATATGGATGCTAGCGACACTATCATATACGTGTGCCAAAAGGCGCAAACGGTCCCGGGCTAAGGTAAGGCGACACCCTTTGGGATACCGTGCGTGAGGCCGCAAAGTGATATGATGTGTTACAGGCTAGATCGATGTGACATTGAGTCGGGGTCCTGACAGCGTTGGCATCAGAGCCGGACTGCCTATAGGTTCTCCAAGCCAAACTGGTCGATGTTGAGTCTAGAAATGCTTTAGTTATATGTAGGGGAATTGATTGTGGGATGGTACGTAAGGCTCTTTTTACTCCTTTATCTCATGACATTCTGATCTGAGTCAGTCCATTCTTCCACCGGGGGTTAAGGATTAGGATCTTTTCTCTCTATTAGGCTCACGTGTTACTAATCAGTAGTACCTTGTAGGTTTGATGGTTACAAGCCTGGTTCAGTCTTACTATCCTGTTATGTTACTAAGTTGGACCCAGAATCTTGATATGATATTGTTGAGTGGCTATGCAATTCGTTGTAATATGTCTCAAATCCTTTTGGGCATTTACAGTCGTTATGCTGCCCAAATTCTGCCAGAATTTCTAATGTCTTTGCATTGTGGTTATGCTTCCAGATGGCCACTCGTGACCAAAATCAAGTGGTTCGTCTGACCAGATGCATTGGTGTGACCGGTCATACAGCCATGCTAGTTCGGGTTATGATCGAAGCGGGATATCGTTGGTATCCCGAATACACAGTTGAAGAACAGTATCGAGACTTTAATCAAAGCCAGTATCTCTGCACTGTCAGGGTGTTTCCCTCTTATCCTGGTTCCACCGAGGCCCTTCACAGCTCCTATGGGCTTGGTGTTACTATTGACATGGCGGTGCAAGATGCTGCGTATTCTATGATGACCATTATGCGAGTCAGGACTGGCCTGCTTCGCAACACCGACTTCCGGTATATGCCCGGTTCACTTCCTGGAGCGTTTGGTTATCTTCGAGCCATCTATGCTGATTCCAGTCAGGAGGACTCATTAACCCGCACTACTGCCGAGCTACTTGAGGACAAGGACCGTGAGAGTCGGGCTTTGAGAATGGAGCTCTTCAATGCCCGTGCTGATCACTGGGCTACCTTGACTCGTTTTGCACCGGCTGTTCAAACTGGATATATGGATATGAGAGACCTGTATCCTGTTAGATCTGCTCTGCCGGACATGATGGACTGGCGTGATGTGGGGGGCATCACCCCACCCCGTGGTCCCCGCAGGCCACCGTTCGTTGGTCCGAGACCTCACCCTTGCCCTTATGGTCCACAGGCTCCTCAGGACCGCCTGTTTCCGGACGATCACGTTGAACTTCCAGGTTACGGAGGAGACTTCTATGAGAACTACTACGGAGACGTCTGAGTTAGTAGTAGTCCCACTAGTATTGTAATAGTTGTATTTCCACCGTCCTGCGTGACTCGTGGAATATGACTTAGTGTGTACTAATTCCGGAGGTGTAAGAAAAATAATGTATAGGAGCTTGGTATGCCTCCGACGAGATGTAATCTTCCTTTCACCGTAGTAGTACTTTGTTTGGTCTTGTACTAAACCTTGTATGGTGTGTATGACAATGGAATAAAGAAGCAGTTTCTGTATCTACCATGTCATACGGATGATCATCTTACATTCCAAGTTATCCATTACATTCTACATTTCTATGTCAGAATCTTGCCATCCTGGACTAAATCCTTGTCTTGTTTTCCTAGGATGGTTAACACCATAACAACCCTGCTCGCTTGAGCAGGTCAAGGCAGCAGAGTTGGAGAAGCGAACCTGCCTCACCCTCCTTCTCTGGCCGAAGTTATGCTGGAGGCCGAGAGAAACAAACGGGAGACCAACCGTTTGTTGGAGCGCATCGAACAGAACACAGCACATCATCAGAGAAATAATTTGGTGTCGCTCAGTGACTTCATCAAGTTACACCCACCTACCTTTCACCACTCCGTCGAGCCTCTCGACGCTGATGATTGGCTTCGCAGCATTACCCACAAACTGCGTTCTGCACTGGTAGCTGAGGCTGATAAGGTCACCTTTGCTGCATATCATCTTGAAGGCCCCGCCAGTCTCTGGTGGGAGAACTATATGGCTATGCGCCCAGTTGGCCATGTCACTACTTGGGCAGAATTCAGCGAGGCTTTCCGTGAACATCACATTCGGAGGGTCTCATGGATAAATGGCGTGAGGAGTTCTGCAGTTTCACCCAAGGCCGTCTCTCCGTGGACGCCTACAGCAGAGAGTTCGGTAATCTCGCACGCTATGCAACCGAAGAGGTCTCCATTGACGCCAAGAAACAGGCAAGGTTCCGCAAGGACTTAGCCCGAACTTCGCCGAGATCTCCGTCGCATGAGTGCACCTCTTTCCGAAGCTTGTTAACAAAGCCATCAGCGCTGAAACTGGTCGACCGATTTGAAGCAACACGCAAGCATGGCGTGACATGGGTTCCTCATCCGGTCTGGACCACGAAGCGCCGTGTGTGGGTGCCTAATCGCCTGCCACCCAGATTCACACCGAGGCCATCCTTTCAGCGCCTCGCCCGACTGCGATATGCACCAGCTAAGCCCTATGGTGGGCCAACCAACAATGCTCCACGCGCCAACCCGTGGCGTGCTTCAAATGTGGTGAATCAGGCCACTACATGCGCGATTGTCCTCGGACCAACCCCAACTAGCTCTGCAAAAGCTGTTGGCCGTGGCAAACCAACGGGAAAGGTGTTCTATGCCTGCCGGCCACCACCGCTGCGTGGCCATGTTAATTGTGTCTCAGGTGAAGAGGCCCAAGAGGATCCCAACGCCGTGCTCGATGCGCTTCTTGTTAATTGCCACCCGGCATCCGTTCTTTTCGATCTTTGGAGCATCTCATTCATTCATATCCGAAAACTATGCTCGTTTGCATAACACGCATTCGTGACATGCCTTCCACCATGGAAATTTCTACTCCGGGTTCTAGATGGCAAACCTCTAGAGTAAGCCATGGAAATGAAATTCAGGTCGACAGACTTGTTTTCCTTGCATCGTTGATAGCTCTCAAATCTTTGGATATAGATATCATCTTGGGTATGGACTGGATGTCAGCCCATCATGCCAAGATTGATTGTTTTTCTAGGACTGTTCAACTTACGCACCCCTCGGGAAAGATAGTCAATGTCTTGACCCGATTATCCAAGCGCCAACTATATTCTCTTAATGCCAGTCCATTGCCAGACCTCGAAGACGTTCCGGTAGTCCGTGACTTTCCGGATGTCTTTCCAGAAGAATTGCCGGTGTCCCACCGCGGAGATGTTGAATTCGTGATAGACCTCATTCCGAGGAACTGTCCCAATTTCTAGAAGACCCTATAGGATGGCACCCTAGAACTAGCCGAACTTAAGAAACAACTCGATGAGTCCTTGAAAAGGGTTTCATCCGTCCTAGTTCATCTCCTTGGGCTTGCCCGTCCTTTTCGTCAAGAAGAAGGATGGTACGGACGGATGGTTGTAGATTATCGACCCGTCAACTTGGTCACAATTAAGAACAAGTATCCGCTCCCGGGATCAACGATCGTATGATCAGCTCGCGGGATCCTCGGTCTTCTCTAAGATGGATTTGAGGTTAGGCTACCATCAAATCAAAATCCAAACGGGACATTCCTAAAGCGGCCTTTGTTACTCGTTACGGCCTGAGTACACCGTCATGTCCTTCGGTCTAACCAACGCCCCAGCCACCTTCTCCCGGTTAATGAACTCAATCTTCATGGAGTATTTGGATAAATTCGTTGTGGTTTACCTCGATGATATACTCATCTACTCTAAGAACGAGGAAGAACATGCCGAACATCTAAGGCTAGTGTTGATGAAACTTCGAGAGCATCGCCTTTATGCCAAGTTTTCTAAGTGCGAATTTTGGTTGCCAGAAGTGACCTATCCAGGACATGTAATTTCTGGTAAAGGTATTGCTATCAACCCCGAGCGAGTTCAAGCCGTCCTTAATTGGACTCCACCTGAGTCGGTCAAGCAAGTTCGAAGTTTCCTTGGCTTAGCGAGCTATTGTCGCCGCTTTGTCGAGAACTTCTCCAAAGTTGCTAAACCTCTAACTGAACTCCTCAAGAAGGATAAAAAGTTCGAGTGGACTCCACAATGTGAGCACAGTTTCCAGGAACTGAAAAGACGTTTAACTTCCGCTCCCGTACTGGTGCCACCAGATTTCTCTAAGGACTTTGTTATCTATTGCGACGCCTCGTGACAAGGACTAGGCTGTATTCTCATGCAAGATCGACACGTAATTGCTTATGCTTCACAGCAATTACACCCACATGAGGAAAACTACCCTACTCATGATCTAGAGCTTGCAGCTGTAGTCCATGCACTCAAAACCTGGCGACATTACCTTCTTGGTAATCGTTGCGAAATCTTCACCGATCACCAAAGTCTGAAGTATATATTCACCCAACCAGATTTGAATCTCAGGCAAAGACGTTGGGTCGAGTTGATCACAGATTTCGACTTAGGAATAACTTATACCCGGGGAAAGCCAGCGTCATGGCTGATGCGCTAAGTCGTAAATCTTATTGCAACAACCTAATGTTGCAACAAAGTCAACCACTTCTCCACGAGGAATTTCGGAAGCTTAACCTTCACATTGTTCCTCGAGGGTTCCTTTCCACCTTGGTGGCGAAACCTTCCCTTACGGATCAGATCATCAAAGCCCAAAAGGTAGATCCGGAATCTCCGCATCAAAAGAAACATCAAAAAGGAGTTGCGGATTTTTCTCCATTGATGATCAAGGAGTCGTATACTTGAAACCGCCTAGTGGTTCCTAAAGTCTGAAACCTGCGGCGATTGATCCTTAAAGAAGCTCATGAATCTCCTCTCACCATTCATCCCGGTAGCACTAAAATGTATCGGGACCTCGCCAGAGATTACGGTGGACTAGGATGAAGAGAGACATTGCTCAATTTGTTGCTAAGCTGCGGCGTCGTGTCGTCGTGTAAGCGAGCATCAACGGCCTCTTGGCACCCTTCAACCCTTAGCTATTCCTGAATGGAAATGGGATAAAATCAGTATGGATTTCATCTTTGGTTTTCCCAGGACCAAGAGAGGAATAATGCTATTTTGTAGTTATCGACCGCCTCTCCAAAGTAGCCCATTTCCTACCTGTTGCGAGAGTATAACCGCTAGTCAGCTAGCAGACTTGTACATCTCCGAATAGTGTCTCTTCATGGTGTTCCATTGAAATTAACTTTCGGATCGAGGAAGTCTCTTCACCTCTCGATTTTGGGAAAGTTTCCAAAACGCTATGGGAACCCATCTTTCCTTTAGCACTGCTTTTCACCCTCAATCAAGTGGTCAAGTAGAACGCGTCAACCAAATCCTAGAAGACATGCTTGAGCTTCATTATCTCATTCGAATGGATTGGGAGAAATGCCTTCCGTTTGCGAATTTGCTTATAACAACAATTATCAATCTAGCTTGGGCAAAGCACCTTTTGAAGTTCTCTATGGGCGAAGGTGTGAACACCTCTTAACTGGTCGAAACCGGGAAAGACAATTCTTGGCCGGATATGATCCAGAAGCGAGAAAACAAGTTCGCATCGTTCGTGAATAGTTGAAAACAGCCCAATCTCGTCAAAGAGTCAATATGACCGAAAACATAAGGCTATGACTTACGAGGTTGACGAGAAGGCTTACCTTGGGTTACTCCTCTGAAGGGAACCCATCGCCCGGTATCAAAGGCAAATTGGCTCCTCGCTACATTGGACCCTTTCGCATTCTTGCTTTATCCTAATTTATTCGAGTCCCGAAGATAAGTCTTTTCGATTGGTCGGTATTCCTAGTTTAGGAAGTAAAGGAATTATTAATGAAGGGGGAATGTTATATCTTAGTACACCAGAGCAAAAGGGTTTTATTTTTTTGGGTTCCAGGTGGTAACTAATACTTTTGCTTCAGTTTAGGAAATAGGTCCATTGTAAGCCTAAGTAAATTTAAACCTAATTGTGAAATAATTTAGTGGTTTAGGTAATGTTTTTTGCAGGAGTCTAGAATCCACTGGTAATCAATTTGATTCCTTTAGATTGAGAATTTATGAAAAAAGGTTAAAGCAATAGGTTGTTGATATTGAAATTTTTCCTAATGCAGGTCATAGGATTCCTTAAGATCAATCTTTTTCAATTTGACGAAAAATCAACCCATTTTCACACACCAACTTGTGGGGTTTTGCTAGAAGGGAAAAACCAAAACTCAACGAAAGCGGTTACCCTGATTCTAGAGATTCCAAAGAATAAATTATGCGGAACATGCCGACCCGGAAACAAAGCCATAAGTTCTACGCTCAAACCTTGAACATAAAGGGGGGAGAAAAGGAAAAAACTTTGGGAAACCAAAAAATTTAACCAATTGGCCCCCTTTTCCCCCTTTTTTAAAACCTTTTTTTAAAAAAAAAAACAAAAACCCAAAGAAAATGAAAAAAAAACAAATTTGAAAAGAAAATAAAACTTTATTTAAAAACACTTTTAAAAGGAAAAAAAAACAATTTTGGGCACCAAAAAGGAATCGGCCCCCATTTTTTCCCCCCTTTTTAAAAAATTTATAAAAATTTTTGGAAAAACCCCCTTTAAAAAAAAGAACCAAAAAAAATTAAAAAAAGGGAAAAGAAAATTTACCTTTTAAAAATTTTTCCCATTTGGGGGGCCCCCAAATAATTGGAAAATTTCCCCAAAAAATTTTACCCTTTGGGGAAAGGCCCTTTTTTTTTCCCCTTTAAAGCAAATTTTGGCTTTATTTTCCCTGGGTTGGGAAAGGGCCAAACAATTAATAAAAACAAAAAAATTCCAAATTTTTCTAGAAAAAATTTTTAAAAAAAACAATTTTCCTATCCAAAAATTCCCCAAAAAGTTAATTTGAGAAAGGCCCTTTTCCTTTTTTTCCAACCCCTTTGGGGTTTAAAAAATTTAAGGGCCCCTCAGAAATTTTTCCCTTTTTTTGGGGGAAGGAGGAAAGACCTTTTGAAGGGAAGGGGAACCCAAACCCCCAAAAGGGAAAAAAACCCCTTTTTGAATTTTCGGGGGCCAAAAATTTTTCCCTGGAAAAATTTCCCCCCCCTAAAGCCCAAAACTAAAGTCCCCGGGCCCAAACTTTGGGTATTTATGCCCGTGGGCCCTTAATTCCTTCTTTGGGGGCATAAAAGCCATTATCTTAAAATCTTGACAAAATTTGGCCAGGAATGGGGCCAAATCCTAATCAAAAAATGGGAAAAAATTAATAAATAGAAACGATTAGCACAACGATCTGCATAAAAAAAAATTCCATTTAAATAAAACATCAGAATGAGATTACTATTGTAAAAGAAACCATGCATCAGAGTAAATTACAACTCTTTTAGCAAAGACTAATTACAAAGGTTATGGATTACTAACACAATCAGCAAACAACTCACTTTTAGCTACAAGAATGGCTATAACCAACCAAAATTATCTGAAAAAAAAAAATTTTTCAAAACAGCCTTAACCAATCGCCATGGTTATTGGTGCCGTACAAGCATATAGGAAAAGTGCATAGAGAAACAAGCCATGCATGCATAAAGGTCTTATTTTCATTGCAAATAACAAGAAAAAGAATTTTAACCAGTAAATTTAACATAATAATGATGGGACATATAACACAAATCACAATATTAGCCATTAAACCCATAACCCCAAACCTTAAAATGCATGAATCAAATCTGACTCGAACCATTAAACAACTTGTAAACGACTATTATTTCAATTCTTATGTGCAGTCATCAGAAGCATAAGAGACCATTGCATGTAGTGTATTAGTTCCAGGCTGCTTGACGAGATTAATAGCCATAGTCAATGCTTCTAGATTTATTCTACACTATGTATCCATATGTTTTATCAATTCTGTGCATTCAGATATTGTTAGTGTATGTAACCTCTTGTCCATTAACTTTTATGCATATATTCTCTGATTTGTGTAGTCTAAATAGTTGCCAGATTCTGCTTTCAGAGATAGTATACTTCGATCTGTTCCCAGAGTTGTATAATCAAAATAGTAACACTATGCTTGTCCATCGAATGTAAATATGAAATGTCCGAAAAATGTTTCGATAAATAATCGTTTAATGCTACCAAAATCTCTTTAACTTTTCAACTAAAATTTGTCTTATTACAAACTGTACGAAATCATCATGCGATGTATGCTGTAATGCAAAATATGTTTCGAGTATTGGCTACTTATGTCATTGCAGCATGTTCCATCAGCACAATTTGAGATCCTTTGACATTCTTTCATCTCCTTTATATCGCCCACGGGTAGCGAGGAGGCTCCGGTGCAGTAATTTCGATCACCGAGGCTCGGTGCAGTAATTTCGATCGTCGGTGCATCCGCACCAGCCGGTGGGGCCTCCGTGGAAGCCACGCTGCTTCTCCGCTGCTGGCTTCCGAGATCCGCTGGATGATCTTCATGCTGCACCGAGCTGAATCTCTTTCGCTACTAGTACACTCATGGTTTTCTTCATCACTTCCATTTCGATGCCAACCGCGCCACAACATCCGCTTCCCGATCCATCTTTCTCTTACGGCTTCAGAATCGACGGGTCATCGCTCGGGGAACCCTATTTTCCACGGAATGTGCCCCATGCCTCGTACACGCCCTCCGTGTTCAGGATTCCCGAGGGCTTTTGTCGGTAGCGTCGTTCTCTCTGTTGAACTTGATCTTCCCTGTTGAGCATCCTTCATTGCGCCAATAAGGGCTTGGGTGGGTTTAATTAATTTGCCCCGTAAACACACTTCGCCTCCGGTTCAGCGTTCCCCATGCCCGTATTCACCAGCTTTTGGCCCTTGGGTCCCATCCTCCGTACATGGACGGATTCTCGCGCCTCAGCTCGTTCTCCATCTTCTCGAACCTAGGCACCCAAATGCGATACCCTCCTGGCCCCATAACATGATTGTACTCCTTCTTAGCCGCATTTTCCTTATTTTGTTTCGATATTTGAATGAACTGCTCCGATTTCTTTTGCTTCACAAATTCTGGCCAATCATCTTTCAGTTTCTCATATTGTCCTTTGAAACCGGAGTCTTGTTCGCTTGACAAAGTCACGGGCTAGATTTTGCTTGAATTTCCGAATGCGCCGGCCATCTTATGAAGAGCGAACTGTTTGACTAGCCTCCTCCTCTCCTTGTTTTCCTCAATCTTGTTACCCTCCTCATCGAATTTGTTGTATTCCGGAGGTAGAACGAAATGTTCCATAAGCTTCTTGAAGCAATCTTTTTTTGTTCTCTTATCGACAAAAGTGAAACCATCAATTCGTGCCTTCTTTGGCTCATTCCACTCTCGACGGTGATCGAGACGTTGTCTCTAACAATGGCTCCGCATTGGTGACAAACTTGGTGGCGTTCTTGCGGGCTCGGTGACTCGCCGGTTGTAATCGTCGACAACCGCGATGGTGCATGTTTCTCCTTGTTTCATCTTCTTGGTTGCGCCACGCTTTGACGACGTACTCGATTGTTTCGACGATCCGGCCGAGGGCTAAAATAAGAAAGAGAGTCGCGCGCGTTAGTACACACATATTTATTCAAATCAGTTAGTTTGTATCACCAGAGGCTCAATGTATATATATACCTCGGCCGGAGGTGGTTGCTACTTCCATTTGAAGATAAATCGTTTATCGACGCTTTCTTGACATCATCTTGTCGACGGCGCCTTCATCTTCACCGTCAAGGTTCGAGATAAGAAGAGATATCATCTTCTTCTTCTCCGGTCGGCACATATTGAATATCGCCGCTTATGATGCCGAACATATGTGCTTCACCGTCCGGATCATAGTTGTCCATAATCGGGTCAGCTCTATCGTCCGCCATTATGTCAGTCCTAAAACATGTAGTAAAAACAAATTAATTAAGTGAAGAAGGGGGGCGGTGGCGGTGGCGGTGGCGAAAGGGCGGTGGCAAAAAGAGGGGGCGAGGAAGGGGTGGGAGAGGTGTCATGTAGAGCGCGAGACAGGCGGCGATTTACGGCGTCACGAGAGAGGGAGGCGAGGACAACACATTCGGTGGCCTTTTTTTCTTCCTTTTTTTGTTTTTCATCTGTTTTTTTTCTTCTTCCTTCTTTCTTCTTCTTCCTTTTCCTTTTTCTTTCTTCTTCTTCTTCCTTTTCTTGTTCTTTCTTTTACTAAATAATTATCAAGTTTTAAGTTATTTACCGCTTTTGTTAAACTAATTAACTAGTTAAAATTAAAAGAACAAATAAAAAGGAAAAAAAGAAAAAATTCCGGTGGCCTTTTTTTTTCCTTTTTTTTTGTTTTTCATCTGTTTTTTTTTCTTCTTCCTTCTTTCTTCTTCTTCCTTTTTCCTTTTTCTTTCTTCTTCTTCTTCCTTTTTCTTGTTCTTTCTTTTACTAAATAATTATCAAGTTTTAAGTTATTTACCGCTTTTGTTAAACTAATTAACTAGTTAAAATTAAAAGAACAAATAAAGAAAAAAAAAAAAAATTCGTGGCCTTTTTTCTTCCTTTTTTTGTTTTTCATCTGTTTTTTTCTTCTTCCTTCTTTCTTCTTCTTCCTTTTTCCTTTTTTTCTTCTTCTTCTTCCTTTTTCTTCTTCTTTCTTCTTCTTGGATGCCACGCGGAGGACGGCAGCAGGGCCAGCGGGCCATGGCGGCGGGCGGGTGGCGTGGCGGCGGGCGGCGGGCGGGGCAAGGGCGCAGGGCACGGGCGGCGGGCGGCGGGCGGGCGGCGGCGGGCGGCAAGGGCGCAAGGGCACGGGCGGCGGCAAGGGCAGGCACGGCGGAGGCGGGCCATCCAGGGGACGGCGGCGGCGCAGCAGGCTTCAGCGTCGATCGGCGGCGGGGCAGGCAAGGCGTCAGGTCAGCGCCGATCGGCGTCGGGGCAGCGCTTCGGCGTCGAGGGCGAGGGCGACGAACAGGCGGGAATCGGAGAAGATGTATTTATAGCCCCCCACTTTAGTCGCGGTTGGCGACGAGAACCGCGACTAAAGGGTACCCTTTAGTCGCGGGTTGCCTGCCCAGCCGCGACTAAAGGGTTTTTTGCGTTCCCGCGCCCCCACCTTTAGTCGCGGTTGGTCTGGCCAGCCGCGACTAAAGGGTACCCTTTAGTCGCGGTTCTCGTCGCCGACCGCGACTAAAGGCCGCCTCGCGGTGCGGTGGGATGTTTAGTCCCACCTCGCTAGCCGAGAGGCTTCGACAGTGGTTTATAAGCGCGGCTGCGCTCACCACTTCGAGCTCCTCTCAAATGCAAAGCTTACGGGCCTATTCACATTATGAGCCTCAGGCCTATTGGGCCTTCTGCGGGCTCGAATCTCGCCCATTAATGGGTTTCTAGTCGATTCACGCCTGTGGTGGCCCGAGGGTGGCATATTTTTTATTTTTGCCTGTTTTTGTTTTCATTTTGCTTTATTTATTTTGTTTTGTTTCTACTTACAACAAAAAACTTATTTATTTTATTTTATTTTGTTTCTAATTACTTATTTATTTTACTTTATGATAATTATTTTTGCTATTAAAGTTTCTAATTACTTATTTATTTATGTTATTAAAATCTTAAAAATACAATTATATATCAAAAAATCAGAAAATAAAACTAATTCATTTTAAATTCTTGTTTTTCTTCTGTTTTTTCTTCCTTTTTCTTCTTTTTTTTCTTCTGTTTGTTTCTTCCTTTTCTTGTTTTTCTTCTTTTTTTCTTCCTTTCTTCCTTTTCCTTTTTTCTTCTGCTTTTTCTTCTGCTTTTGTTTTTTTCTTATGTTTTTCTTCTGCTTTGTTTTTTTCTTCTGTTTTTCCTTTTTTCTTCTCGCTTTTTTTTTTTCTTCTGTTTTTCCTTTTTTCTTCTGTTTTTTTCTTCTTTTTTTTCCTTTTCCTTCTTTCTTCTTCTTCCTTTTTCCTTTTAAAATCAGAAAAATAAAACTAATTCATTTTAAAATCTTAAAAATACAATTATATATCAAAAAATCAGAAAAATAAAACTAATCCTTGAAGGTTTGACAAAAGGTTTGATACATCATTCAGTTCATCGACCAAATACAAAGTTTGGTACAATAAATTATTACACATCAATTCTTCCCTTGTGTCCTCGCTTGCTTACGATTGTGCGTATCCATGGAGCATCCTCATCATTTAACTTAATGCTTGGGTCGGTGTTCACTTTGAAGGGCGGAATTTCAGCAAACATATTATAATCTTCGACATGTCATCTTGTCCTCCACTCCCACGATGTTTCTTTTCCCCGAAAGAACAATGTGGCGCTTTGGATCATCGCATGATTTATCGATCGTTTTCTTATCTTTCCGCTTCCTCGGTTTGCTACTCATGTCCTTCACATAGAAAACTGAGCGACATCTTTCGCTAGGACGAATGGTTCGTCAAGGTAACCAAGATTGTTGAAATCCACCATTGTCATTCCGTATTGCTGGTCCACCTTTACCCCACCTCCCGTTAGCTTGAACCATTTGCACCGGAACAAAGGGACCTTAAAGGAGGGTCCATAGTCAAGTTCCCATATCTCCTCTATGTAACCATAATATGTGACCTTTTGCCCATTCTCGGTTGCTGCATCAAAGCGGACACCACTGTTTTGGTTGGTGCTCTTTTTATCTTGGGCGATCGTGTAAAATGTATTCCCATTTATCTCGTACCCTTGGAAAGTCGTTATAGTCGAAGATGGTGTCTTGGCCAACATGTACAGCTGATCTACAACATCATTGTCATTCATTAAATGTTTTCTCAACCAACTGCCGAAAGTCTCCATGTGGGCCTTCCTAATCCAGATTCAGCTTCCCGGGTTGTCCGAGCGTAAAATATTCTTGTGTTTCTCAAAGCACGGAGCCACCAAGTTGGAATTGGTCAAGACAAATGTGGTGTGCTTCATCGAGAATGGCCGTCCATACATATCGTTGATTTCCTTCCGATCGTGTTTTTCCACTTAGTCTCCCCTCGTGCGCGATCGAGGAAGACCAATCGGCTTAAGGTCGGGAACAAAGTCAACACAAAACTCAATTACCTCCTCATTTCCATAGCCCTTGGCGATGCTTCCTTCTCGCCTAGCACGGTTACTGAACATATTTCTTTAATACTCCCATGAACCTCTCAAGGGGAACATATTGTGTAGAAATACGGGACCGAGAACGGAAATCTCTTCGACTAGGTGAACCAGGAGGTGCGCCATAATATTGAAGAAGGATGGCGGAACACCAACTCAAACCGACAAGACATTGGATCACATCGCTCAGAACCGTGGTAGAACTTCCGGATTGATTACCTTCGAGAGATTGCATTGAGGAATGCACATAGCTTCACAATGGCTAATCGAACATTTTCCGCAGAGCCCTCAAAGCAATCGGAAGCAATTGCGTCATAATCACGTGGCGGTCGTGAGACTTCGTGTTTTGGAACTTTTTCTCCGCCATGTTTATTATTCCCTTTATATTGGGACGAGAATCCAGACGGGACCTTCATACTGCTCCAGCATTCAAAAAGATGACCTTCTCTTCTTTGGTCGAGCGTAGGCGGCACGACCTTGAAACCATTCGGATGCCGGTCATCGTGGTCTTTCAAACGTTGCTGGTCCTGCCGTGCTTCCTTTGTATCATTTGTCTTCCCATACACGCCCAAGAAGCTTAGGAGGTTCACGCAAATATTCTTCGTAACGTGCATCACGCCGATTGCAGAGCGGACATCTAGGACTTTCCAATATTCTAGCTCCCGAATATAGATTTCTTCTTCCACATGGCTGCGTGTCCGTCGGCTCCCTTCGAACTGATTGTCCGCCAGACCCTTTCCAAAGATGACTTTCAAATCCTTGACCATATCAAATACCTCAGCACCGGTCGTTCCGCGAGCTTCGCCGGTGATCTGCCTTGCCGTTGTAATGCTTGCCTTTCTTTCTTCATGGATGAATTTTGGAAGAAATCGACGATGCCCAAGGTACACGTTCTTCTTACAATTTGGCAAATGTACACTTTCGGCCTCATGTAAGCGGTGCGTGCATGCATTGTATCCCTTATTTGACAGTCCCGAAGGTTACTAAGAGCAGGCCAATCGTTGATGGTTACGAAAAGCAACGCTTCGAGGTCAAATTCCTCTTGTTTGTGCTCATCCCACACACGGACACCACCCCACAGCTGTAAAAGTTCATCAACTAATGGCCTTAGGTACACATCGATGTCGTTGCGGGTTGCTTCGGACCTTGGATGAGCACCGCATCATAATGAACTTCCGCTTCATGCACAACCAAGGAGGAAGGTTGTAGATGCATAGAGTCACGGGCCAGTGCTATGGCTGGAGCTCGCCGCCAAAAGGATTCATGCCATCCGTATTTAGAGCAAATCTTATGTTCCTTGCGTCACCTGCAAAATCTCTCGAACCATCCGTCGATCTTTCTCCATTGCGCTCCATCTGCGGTGTGTCTCAACTCCCCGTCCGACTTACGTTCCTCTTTGTGCCATCGCAACAACTTGGCATCCTCTTTGTTCATGAGCAGACGTTTCAACCGTGGTATTATAGGAGCATACCACATCACCTTGGCGGAACCCTCTTCCGGGTTTCGCCCTCAACATCGCCACCGTGGTCATCGCCTCGATCTTATAACGCAATGCAGGCATACCGGGCATTCATTCAAATTCTCGATTCACAGCGGTAGAGGATGCAATCGTTGATGCATGCATGTATCTTCGTAACCTCTAAACCTAGAGGGCGTATAACCTTCTTTGCTTCAGACGTCATGGCGGGCAACTCGTTATCCTTTGAAACATATTCTTCAACATTTTCAGCAAGTTTTCAAATGCCGAGTCAGCTACACCTGCCTCGCCTTCCATTTCAGCAAATCCAGCAGCAGCCCAGCTTTTTCAGACCATCATCGCATCCGGTACAGCGCCTTTCGTGATCCTCTAACATGCGATCCAAATTCTCCTCTCCTTTTCAGTTTAGCAGCGTCTCCGTGCATCAAGAATGGTCCGACCAAGATCATCAACGGGATCATCACGTGCCTCTTCTTCACCTTCCCTTCACCTTCAAAGATCCTCCATGAAAGTATCACCGAAATGAGCAAGATAGCTTTCATCGATGAAATCATCCCTTCTTCATCTTCTTCCATTATAACCCTCTTTCTCCATGCTTGGTCCAACAATTATAGCTTGGCATGAAACCCTTCAAGCAGATGCATGTGAACAACTCTTGAGGAAGAGTAACCCTTCTCATTCTTACAGATAACACATGGACAGATAACAAAACCCCCGCTTGTTCGCATTAGCCACTACGAGGAAATCTTTCAAACCCGTAGTGAACTCCGGAGAGTCGATTATCGTACATCCATTGCCGATTCATCTGCATTATTATAATATAAAATATATAATTAACCATCATGCATTTGTTATGAACTACACACATGCATATTGACACATCAAAGGTTCATCAAGTTGCTAACCGCGATCAAGAGTGTGGCTCCAACACTTCATGTCATGTTTGTTTCATGCTCTTGGGGCATTTCATCAAACACCTTATGTGCATAAGAGGAACCAAAAGCAAACCTACACCCACTTGTGAAGAGAATGGCTCCAAAATGGCTAAGTGTTGGCTGCTGGATGGGTATATATAGGGAGGGCTTTAGTCGCGGTTGGCACAGCAAACCGTGACTAAAAGGTGCCGAAGGCCTTTAGTCACGGTTGTCCTGCCAACCGCGACTAAAGCCCCTCACGTGCACCACCTGGCCACCGAGCGCCTCAGGCCTCAGCCTTTGGTCGCGGTTCACCTCGAATCATGACTAAAGGTCCCATTGGTCGCGGTTCCTACAGCTTCGCGACTTATGGGGCTGGACGGAAAGCCTGTTTTTCCACTAGTGTTATACATAGTCATGATTAGTTGCTAAGTCAGTCATAACAGTGGCGTACGTTAATCTTCCTGCTCTTCTTCTGCAGCAAATAATTGTTATTTACAAAAAGTTGTTTCCTTTCTTTCATAACTAGTGGCAGCCTCCTAGGCATGACTGTGCATACTAATCTCGCCGATGCAATTGTTAATTAACGTTATCAGCAGACATAGTGCGTGTGCTGCTGCGTGTGTTGCCGGCGCAAGATGTGCGTATGGTTGTGTTTGTGGCCAGACCATGGTAGTGCCTCTAGTGGGCGAGTGGCAAGAGTAGTGGCACACGATCTAGCCGTGGCTGCGGTCATGTAATCGTATATAAACCCAGCCTCGAGCTAATGCAATGTGTGTTGAATCCTTCTTCCTCTAACATGGTATCGACGCAGAGGATGCCTCTCTCGCAAGACGATCCTTCTTCCGCTGCCATGAACTCCAACCCAGTTCACATTCCTCCTCCCTCCGATCTGGCTCGATGCCGCTCCGGACACCGCCGCCAAGACTCCACTAACGGTGCGCCCGCTGCCTTCCCGTCCTCACCACACCTCCTGCCGCGTGTCGTGCAGGCAAACACACGCGCCTTCCCTTCCAAAGCAAGCACATAGTCGTAGTTTCTTTCCTTTTTAATTGTTGCATCTAGATGTCGGACCTCTCCTGTCGCGAATGTCTCTCGCTACCAATTCTACCTTGTAATTCTTGGACGATTACACGCACTATGTATGGACTTTCCTTTGCGCCACAAGTCTGAAGCCTTGTGCATCCTCGTTCAGTTTTATGCATATGTGCGACTCAATTTGAGCGTCCTCTTCTTGCATTACAAACGGATAATTGCCGCGAGTTCGACAACGCTGCTACTCGCTCTCTCCTCGCCACTCACGGCACTATCCTCCGCCTCTCCTGCCATCGCCGCCGCACCACCTTGTCCACCTCCCATCTCACCACTTCTCGCCGGCGGGCTCTGTCCGTCTCCGCGATCACTCGCATCCCCTGATGATGAATGCTCACCACCAGCGCCGAGTCTCGGTTCGAATAGAGCCGCTCGATCGCCATCCAGCGGTCCAGCTGCCTCCTCCGCACGCAGCTGCTCCCTGGTTTAAGCTCCGCCGCCAGATCATCATCGACGGCCAGGTACCTCGTCTAGTCCCGCGCACCCACCGATTCAAATCCGCGGGATCTTACGACGCGCTTCCTGCCGAGCTCGGCTGGTTCCTCGTCTGCGCAGCTCCATGCTGCCCTCGCCCATCTCCACCTCCCGGCATTGTCACGCGCAGCAAGACTAGTGTCTTCCGCCTAACCTGCGCTATGCACGCGACTACGCTTGTGTCGTCGACACCGCGCCGCCTGCCGGAGCCTCACCTCTTCCCACATCGGTTCGCGCCGCGCTCCGTGATCCCAACTGGCTTTCTGCCATGCGCGAGGAGTACACTGCTCTTGTCAGTAACCGCACCTGGGAACTAGTTCCCCGTCCGACCCGTGCTAATCTCATCACGGGAAAATGGGTTTATCGCCACAAAACTCGCGCGGATGGCTCGCTCGAACGGTACAAGGCCAGGTGGGTTGTCCGCGGCTTCCGTCAGTGCCTGGGCGTCGACTACGGCGAGACTTTTTCGCCTGTCGTCAAGCCGGCGACGATCCGCACCGTCCTGATGATTGCTGCCTCCCAAAGCTGGCCCGTCCATCAGCTCGATGTGAAGAACTCCTTTCTTCACGGTGATCTGCGCGAGGAAGTCTACTGCCTGCAGCCTGCCGGTTTTGTTGATGCTGCCAAACCTGACCATGTCTGCAAGCTTGCCAAGTCCCTGTATGGCCTGAAACAAGCGCCACGGGCCTGGTTTATGCGCTTCGCCGGGTTCGTCAGTACGATCAGCTTCCATG
Source organism: Aegilops speltoides (assembly GCA_021437245.1). NCBI lineage: Eukaryota > Viridiplantae > Streptophyta > Magnoliopsida > Poales > Poaceae > Aegilops > Aegilops speltoides. The sequence goes on from CM038145.1 coordinate 11,740,635, forward strand.
CCACGCGCTCTGACAGCTCCCTGTTCATCTACCGGAGCGGCGCGGACGCTGCCTTCTTGCTGCTGTATGTGCACGATATCGTCCTTACTGCATCAAGTGCTGCGCTCCTCCACCGCATCGTCACCAAGCTCACTGGCGAGTTTGCCATGAAGGACCTCGGCGAACTGCACTACTTCCTTGGCATTCGTGTCACCCGCTCGCCGTCAGGATTCTTCCTCTCCCAGCAGCAGCACGCGGATGACATCCTCGAGCGCGCCGGCATGGACACCTGCAAGCCCGTCGCTACTCCAGTCGACACACGGGCCAAGATGCCTGCTGCCGATGGGCCGCCCGTCGATGACCCCACTGCATATCGCAGTCTGGTGGGTGCTCTGCAGTACCTCACGATCACACGGCCCGAGCTGGCCTATGTTGTGCAGCATGTATGCCTGCACATGCACGATCCGCGGGCTGGGCACCTAGCTCTACTCAAACGTGTGCTTCGCTACGTTCGGGGATCGACTGGTCTTGGCCTCCATCTCCACGCCTCGATGAACCTCGACCTACGCGCCTACACTGACACGGACTGGGCCGGCTGCCCGGATACGCGCCGCTCCACTTCTGGATTCTGCGTATACCTCGGCGACGCCCTCGTCAGCTGGTCATCCAAGTGCCATGCTACTGTGTCTCGCTCCAGCGCGGAAGTTGAGTACCGCGCCATGGCGAATGCAGTTGCCGAGTGCGTCTGGCTCCGGCAGCTCCTCGGTGAGCTGCTCTGCCCAGTGCGCTCTGCCACACTGGTCTTCTGCGACAACATCTCAGCTTTCTACCTCTCCAGCAACCCCGTTCATCACCGACGCACGAAGCATGTCGAGCTCGACATCCATTTCGTCCGCGAACGCGTCGAGTTGGGCGAGTTCCGCGTCCTGCATGTACCCACGCGACAGCAGTTCGCCGACGTGATGACGAAGGGGCTGCCAACAGACATCTTCAGAGAATTCCGCTCCAGTCTTTGCGTCTCCTCCGACGACGTCACGACTGCGGGGGTCAGCAGACATAGTCTGTGTGTGTGCGCGTGTGTTGCCAGCGCATGTGTGCGTATGGTTTTGTTTGTGGCCAGACCATGGTAGTGCCTGTAGTGGGCGTAGTGGCAAGAGTAGTGGGAGACGATCTAGCCGTGGCTGCAGTCATGTAACTGTATATAAACCCAGCCTCTGAGCTAATGCAATGTGTGTTGAATCCCTTCTTCCTTTAACAAACGTGTTTACACAGTCCAAATGAGTGCCAGTTTTTCTCGTCTAATACATTTGCTGAAACGAGGAATGAAAGCAGCAGCATATCTCTGAGAGGCGTGCATGTGCGGTGCCGAGTAGGTGGCCGCAATTAAATCAGAGATATAATTAATAGGCTTATATGGACAACACTCACTAAATTTTGTAAACTCAAGCATCCACAAAATGAAATAACCACTGGACATAACTGCAGACCCAACAAGAAGCCAAGGATTCCTCAACTCAAAAAAGACTCCTCGACTAAAATTCTGAATCGTAAAAGAGAATTATAGCAAGCCTATGATCTGAACTACAACTAAGGAGTGCTTTGCTCCCTCTTTCTCTGAATTACAAACTTCACCATTCATAAGCGCTTGCATCATCCGGCAATTTCTTCGAAGGGAGGGCAAGGGGATCCCCCTTCTGGAACGATCTGCAGGCGATCAAACCGGCATTTTCCATGGGGGCGAAGTTTGCCATTGGGAATGGACGGTCTGCCCGTTTCTGGACGGACCATTGGGTAGGGGCCCAACCCCTTTGGGCAGAATTCCGGAAGCTTTTTGACATTGCTGTGGAGCCAGAGATCACGGTGCCGGCTGCGCTAGGGTCGTCACCGCCGGCGATTCACTTCAAACGGGAGTTAACTGGGCTAGAGCAGGCTAGCCTTACGAGAATGATGCAGCTCATCGGACCGATTACCCTATCAGGTGAACCGGACACAGTGAGTTGGACCGATTACCCTATCAGGTGAACCGGACGCAGTGTGTCGAGGGTCGGCACATCACGCGACCGTAGGTCTGTGGAAAGCGCGGCTGCCCCTAAAAATCAAGCTTTTCATGTGGCAATTATTTCGCGATAAGCTGCCCACCTCCATTAACGTGGCTAAACGTAATGGTCCGGCCACGGGATCATGTGCGCTGTGTGGGGCTCCAGAGGATGCCACACATGTGTTCTTCGCATGCTCTCTTGCACGTTTTGCATGGAGCGCGGTCAGAGACGCGACGGGTGTCCAGTGGGACCCAAGATCGGCTGCGGAGATGTCTCAACTCCTAGACTCGATCCACGGTCGTTCAAAACGGGTTATGTGGAGTTGTGTAGGGGCACTCCTCTCGGCGTTGTGGCTAATTAGAAACAAACTCACCATTGAGGGAATCTCCCCTTCGCATCCGGCTAACATCATTTTCAAATGCAATCTTCTCTTGCAGCAGTGGAGTACGTTGGGGAGGCACAGGGATGCTGAGATGCTCAAGACCGCCCAACTTCGTCAGATGCAAGTTTATGCGATGACTAGGGAGCCTTGACCATGGAGTGTTCATGGTCCCTTTTGACGCATGACGAGCCTGCGTGCTCTGTACGGGCGATGCCCTATAATGCGCTAGTGGTCTGTTTAGTTGTGGCTGAACTTTGTTATGTCGATCCTTTGTGCTGGGCGGGACGGCCTGAGTCCATGTATTATCACTTGATGTGTTGTTTCTACGCTACCGTTTGTGGCTTTATTAATTTAAAGCCGAACGCATCTGGCGTCTTCGTTTTAAAAAAAAAGCGCTTGCATCTACGAATTACCATACAAAGGTTGCCATTTTAAAATTGATTAAGAAAAAGAGAGTTGCCCGGTTAATTAAAGGAAGACCGGGCGGAAACCTAGATACAAACCCCACAAGGGGCACACGCGGACGACTTGGCCACAACAACGCCAAACAGTCGACCGCGTCGTCGAGGACATGGCAGCTCCGGTTTTGCTGACGAGCTTCACAGAAGAAAGTTGCAAGCCTCGCACCGACCTAGTCCAGCGCAACATCCAGAGAGCACCACGCGCTGAAAACCGCCCTCACGGAGTCATCATTGCCGCAGCGGACCCACCTCCCGCACCTCCGACTTCTCTGTCACAGCCAGAAACCAGCATGGCCACACCAATTGGCACACCGGACCTTCGACATCAAAAGGACAAGCCGCGACTCGGCTCTGCTCACCACCATCGTCGTTGCCACACGCGTCGCAACACCATGCCAACCTCACCACCTGCTGGACACCCGCCGACCGCGATGTCATGCGCGTCCAGCCTGCAGGAAGCACAAAAAAGGGACCAAGATCTCCAAGACGATGCCCCCAAGAGGGAAAACGACGCTGGAGACGATGTCGCCGCCGCCTGATCCCACAAGGATCCAGACTTTCGCCCGAAGATCTTGACCAAGAGATGAGGATGCATAGATCACCACGACGGCGACTCCAAGGAAGAAAGCGATACCCACGAGCGCCACCACCGCCGGCCAGCTAGCACCGGCCAATCTTTCGCCCGGATCAGCAACACCACCACTCCCACATGGTCGATGGATGCCAACCAGCACCTCCACTGACACGCGCATCCCTGCACAGCAACTGCGCCATCGCCACTTAGGGACCACCACCACGCCTAATTGTCGAGCTGCCCAGACAGGAGAGACGATCCTCCCTCCATCAACCACCGTCCCGGGGCCGCCGTCCCGGAGTCCAACATCGCCATCCACCAACGAACCAGGCCTGCGAGGAAGTAGCGCCACCAAACACATCCACCAGCAGGAGCACCCGCACCACGCAAAGGCCACCGCCTAGGAAGACCAGCAGCTCAAACCAGCACCACGCTGGCCAAAGCACACCACAAGAACCTCACCAGAATGCCGGCCCCGCCGAGCAGCGCCGTCCAGCAGGAGAAGCAGGTCGGCGCGGCCGCTCCAAATCCACCCGCAGTCGACTAGAGCTGCCGAACCCCACCACGCGCAGCCGCCCTGCCGCCTGCGCGAGCCAGAGCTGCCAGCGCCACCGCATCCCGCCGACGACCCGCGACAACCGGATCCGGGCCCGAAACCCCGACCCACCGCCAAACGGCCCCGTGCGGCATGGCCCGACAGCGGTGAGGGGAGCGGGTGGGAAGTGGGGGGGGGGGGTGGCTGCGACGGTGTTGGGTTTCACCGAGCCGCTCCCCTGGAGAGCGACGCGAGCGACTTTCCTGTCTCGCTCTTTTTGCCTATCGGGCAACGTATATCCCTGCCACAAGATTAATAACGCGCTCTTTGATCATGGGCATCACACGGTCCTCTTGGTTGAGTAGAAAATAATGAACCATTGCTTCGATTGAAACACCATATAAAAAGCCCTTCCTATGACCTTCTAGCTCTTTATGAAGTTGTATCATTCACCAACGCGTTACTAATACACTACACTGTAATAACAAGTAATCATTGATTTAATTGAATCTAGCTTCTGTACCTAGGGTATAAAGGCTTAGTTGTCATGGACCAGAGTATTTAGTTTGCTAATATAAATACCCAGTTATTACACGATGATTTTGTAGACAGAAAGTCCTAAGCATCTCAAGAAATTTATGGACAGGTAGCATATTTTCAATTTAGACGAGAACATGATTTCTTTTGTAGAACATGACAGATTTACAATTCCCTCTTCCTTCTGCAAAAATATGTCTGCGTATCACTACATATCTAAAATCTTTTTCTCTATGATATTGCGTGTACTCCCTCCATTTTTGTATACAAGGCCACTATGAAAAACACATTTTTCATCTATACAAGGCCACCAACAGTAATCAAGGCAAATGTTAATGACGTTTTCTCGTACTTGTAACCCATGGTTTAATTACTAGCATGCATGTAGTGGATGATAATGACACGCTCACCTACTTCCTGCCTCACGACCACTCGGTTTCCTCTAATGTGTATGCACCCTATTAATTAACCCGGTAACCGGGAAAACAAATTGGCTTGTAAAGCGCGCATTAATTTTTATCTTGATACCTGTAATTTGGGTTTGTGGCCTTGTATATAGAAATGAAGGAAGTATTAAATATGATATGTGTGTGCATACAACAAGAAGCATGTCTAAATGTACAGTCCTACATAGAGAGATCAGTACCCGATTCTTGCCTAGAAGCACATCTAAATAAACACACAAGAATGCTAGGTTCCGTGCAGCTTCAAATAATTGAACGGATCTACTATGGTGATAGTTCCACACAGATCATTTTCACGCATGCCTGTTCGCTTTACCTTAAAATGGAAAATAACATCACAGGATCATTTCTCGTGAAAAATTGTAGATTGACATAATATGGTTTTGGTGTCTTGTAATGACGGCCATGCAAAAATCCATGTATCAATTAGCATCCTTGTGTTACAATCACTACAGTGACACAGGAAATTGAGTATCACAAAGATAGGCCGGCAACATCATAGATACAATGGCAAAACAATTGGCCAGTTTGAAATAAGACAAGCCTCATCTAGGAAACTGAAGTGTTCTCTTCATATCAGTAAAAGGAAATCCTGCATTAAGAAGAAAATATATCACCTCGTATTTGAGGCAGAAGTGACTAATCTACCACTGATGGTCTGGTGGATGTACCAAGTCCCTCTTCGGTAGCAATTCAACAACTGACTTTGTAGCTGAAACAATGGAATAGGAGCTAGTGAACAGCAAGAGGTAACTCATGTTTTTCTGAAACTACCAAGAAACTACGAACCAAATCACTATCTTTAGCTACCAAGAAACCAAGCCTACTCAAGTCCCATCATCTCTCCAAATTTAATCTTGATGTTGAACCGTGTGGGACGCAAACAAGGCCATATGAGGAAAAGGAGCATGGCGGAGCAGCACCAGGCACATGCGGCAATGACAGAGGTGCTCTAGTTCTTGCATCTGCAAATTACAAAGAAGGAAAAGAGGCGAGAATTTATAGAACTCAGTAAAGTTCTTTACACATTCATTCAATGCATGGATCTGGACATTCATATCTCACAAAATCACAGATCTTTAGCCATTCAGAACGCCATACACCAACAACCATGAATAGGGGGGGTAAAAAGATGCAACAACGTACAATCACATATTCTGACATTACCTACAACCTATTATAGCCCCACCCCTGTTAATAACCACTATGTGATTTTATTCAGGAATTCTTTGATGCAGAAATCAAAAAGTTGAAGATGGAACCTCATTATTTCCATTTGTTTGTCATTGTGAATGTTTCAGAAGGAGAAGGACCACTTGGAGGGTTTAGCTCCTGAGGTGGGCCTTTCTCTTTCGCCCCTTACATTCAGTTCTGCATTTCTCCAGTGACTGTTGATTTATTTATATAATTACCTAGTGGCTTTTAGTCCATCAGTGCTTCATGAAATATGTTATTTCTTTAATTAAATTTTTGTGTCATGTCCCTAATATTCGTCATAAACTTCTGTTTGATGCTTTATCTATTCTTTTGTTGCCCTTTGGTCGGTTGTCTAAAAAAGGTAAGTAAACTACTACTTTGTTTCCAGGTAGCATGGGTTACTAAAACAGGAAAACATGAGTCCAACACAATATTTGGCGCGTACATATCAATATTGTATATGCTCACAAAGTCGTTTCACGGAAAATCAACAACTTATGTGTCGCATGTGAAAAAGACAAAATCCGGTGTTAAAAAATGCTTTTCACAAGACATCCTTTTGTCTTTTTTACACATGCCACAAAAAATTTCGGTTTTCCCCGAAACTTGACGTGCACACATATAATGTCGAGATGTATGCGCTAAATTTTTTTTTTTGAATTTTTTCACACCTTGAACTATATTTTTCACGTGCAGGAGCGCGCGCTCCCAGGAGCACCAACAGATTTCCGCATATATTGGATCCATAACAAAGAGGAGAGACGAGAGGTGAGTTGTACCTGAGGTGGGCAGGCGACCAATGGCACCCACGATCGGATCGATGAAAAAACCCAAGGCTCACACGATGCGTCTACTGCTCCTGAAGCATGCGCCCATCTTAACATCAAACTTCTTCACGCCATCGAAGACGAGAAGAAAGGCAGACGCTTGGCGAGCGAGCTAGCCGCATCACCCTTTACCGACCCGGCTCGATCTCGTCCTCCTCCACATCCTCGTCATCGGTGCCATCTCCTCCATGACCCCAACACCAAAATACCTCCATGCCGGCCACCTCCGTGCACCGAGATGACCTAAAGTTAATCTGCCATTCAGACTAGAAGAAATTTAAGTAATTTAATTAGTATGAATTGTTTTTACCGTGTCAAGGAAAGCATTGACCAACGTGATGATGTTCATGATGACGACGGCACTGTCGTGCATCCCATCAGTCATCGCCGCTAGGGCGATGCCCATCTGCTAGATCGACATCGCTTCGAGTCGATTGGCAGCGGAGCATCTGTATGTGAGAACCAATTCATATCTAAAAACGCATAACCAGATTCGAATAGAAAATCGCAGGATAACAAACAGAAAAGGAACCAGAAGTTTAACACATTGTAAAGTCACATTATTTGTATCTGTTGCCAGGCTTAGATAATAGATAATAAGATCATATAGTAGTATGACCTATAACGAATTTCCGATGATTCCCCTTGTTCCTGCAATGTAACTAAATTATTGGAGACATTGTTACTACAAAAAATAATGTATAGTTTCATTGCCATTATTAGGAATTTCTTATATCTTACATCGTTGTGCATACAAATTGAACTCTGCATACACATGTCGGAAATCCTAGCTCCGCCATTGGGCAAGAAGTTTGGATTTTCTCCATGCTCCCATGACCACGGCCGGCTCCCAGACCCTCTTTTCTTGCTCACCCTAACTCACTTCCACCGCTTTACCATCCGAAACACCATATGCAATCGTACTTTCCACCTTCTCCTATCAAAATATTTAGGCAAACCAAAAGGAAGAGGAAGGAGTAACTAAGATCGATAGGAATATGAGGCATCGGGAAAACACAAAGCAAATTTGTACCTCTGACACTGAAGGAGAAATCGAGCTCTAGACTTTCCTCTATGATCCTATTCCCAATGCTCTTAGAGTTTCTCTCGTCCTCTTCTCGGCTCGTTCTTGAGCCCTTCAACTACACACCTTTAACTATAGAAATCTCATACTCTTGAACAATGTTCTGAAGTAGGCATCTACTGCATTGTTCTATGATGCCTGAATCTGTTGTCAATAAACAAGCAGGGAGAGTGGAGAACATGACACATCACATATGTGCACAAAATTTTCACAAGAATTGCACTTCGGGACCCGATTGACAAGTAACCTCCAACTAAAATATCATGGATTTTCATTCTAATCACAAACAAGCACAGTGATATGATCATAGACCATACTAATCCATATACATTACAGGTTGGAGCTTGTTGTACGATTCCCCATCCACAATTCATAGTGTTTCATGTGTGCAGTCTGTTAGGTTGTCAAGTTTATCGGGTCCTGGTGTTTTTAATGTGTGGAGTTTAATACATAAGAATTTGATCTGAGAGGTGCAAGAGGCAATGTTTTCGTCTAACCTGGAGTCGCTACCACATCAAACATTTTCGTTCAGTCATTTCGATGGTTTGCAAGGGACGTTTCGTTTGATCTGAGAGCTACCCAAATCGCACGTCTGTTCGTTATTGGGGTCTTAGTTTCTGGAGCTAGAAGGTCGCATGGTTGGAGTACTAGTCACATTATTCTTTAGTCTATCTAGTTTTGTTAGGTAAGATAAGAGGATCCTATGTAATTAACATGGCCAAGTCATTAATTAGTAAAAATATCGATTAGTTTGGATAGAAGAGAGAAAGAGAGTGCTTCCTAGTCGGTTTTCTTATGTTCGGGTCGCCTCTAGAAGAGGCTGGATACAACCATGTAAGGCACAATTCTGATCAGAGTTGAGAAAAATATCAGGAAAGTATCATATTCGGGTACACCAAATAGCTGTGTACGTTTGCTACTATCTGACAGATTTAGTTGCTGCTACGTGCGCGGTTCATGCTGATCAATTTTGTTCATAACTGGTATTCTTTGGTCTTCTTGCATATTGTTTGATCCAAAGAACCATTCTACTACTTTTATGTACGCTGTTGTTGTGACAATCGTTCATCGACTTTCTTGCTATTTCATTGAGTAATGCGAAAGATCAGGCCAACAAAAGACTCAACGTCAAGTCAAGTCACATCTGATACTGATAAATTCCTATTCAAAATAAATAAGCAACACATGTGCCATGTTTACTCCAAGGAACAAGAGTTCCAACAAGAAATCAAAAAATGACAAGCAAATCAACACATCTATTGTTTTGCGGGAATAGATCTACTTATGTTAGAAGATGCATAAATTAGATGCATGGGAGGCATTAGGAAAACACAAAACAATCTTGGCCCCTAAAATGTCTAGGCCTTCCTCCATGTTCTCGTCCCCGTTGCTTGGAAATGGAACCTAAGTTATCACAAAAACAGTGAAAGGAACAAAGTAGTAGAAGTAAAACAGAAGCACAACTAGAAACTAAAACTGAAGCCACGAAGATGTATATTGTTACTCCGTTCACAACATTTTTGCAGATCATAAGGGAGAGGAAGGAACAACTAAGAACAATAGGCATGGGAGGCATCGAGAAAATTTCAAAACAAATGTTGGACCCTAGTTGGACAGGGACACACTAGTTTAGGCCTTCCTCCATGTTCCCATGCCCAATGCTCTTAGATGCTCATTTTCATCCTCTTCCCGATTTGCCATCACAACCCCATCATCTAAATCCAAATGCACACATTTGTTAAAATAATTGTACAAGCAAATAGGAAAAGGAAGGAATACCTAAGAACAATAGGCATGGGAGGCATCAGGAAAACACAAAACAATCTTTGCCCCTAAATTAAGAGGCCAAGAAATCTAGGCTTTCCTCCATGTTCCCATGCCCGCCGCTCTAAGATACTCATGGCTTCCTTTTCCCTACTCGCTCTCAAGGCCTCATGACCTAAACTTTACAATTTATGAACCTTTTATCATGGAAACACTTCCTCATGAGGTAAAAGGAAGGGGAAGGAGAACCTAAGAAAAATAGGAATGGGAGGCAAGGGGAAACACTGAGGCAGATATCCACCTCTGTTTCTTGAGGCGTAGACGGATAGCTCAAGGTTTCCTCCGTGCTCCCATTCTCACCGCTCTTCAACTATTTCTTCCTCTTCCTAGCTCACATTGAAGGAGTATTATAGAGAAAGAATCTTGAACTTGTGAGGTATATATAGGCTTTTATGAAGTACTCTAGATTGTAAATTGTGCTCAATCTTGTGACCGGAATGCTGAAATCAATGAAAACACATGCATATCTGCATGGTGCACCATGGTGTATCATTGAATAACACCGGGCCATGTAACATCTATTATCTAATATGGGAACATAGAGGGAGGATTTCAGGAGATCTTTTTCTCATACATAGCTAGAGAGAAAAAAATTTTTCCTTGACCCTGAACTTGCATTTACAACAAGTGGGAAGGTAATAAACCATATGGTCCTTCCGTATATTTTACAAGAGCAAGGTGGACGAAGAGATAATAATCCACGTGATGGGAGATCACCAGAATCAAACAAATAAATGTCACAATTACAAACCACTATGGAATACCTTGAACTAGGCACTAGTATAGGACCCCCCCTAACTAGCAGCGTGTGTAAGTGCCTACTAGCAATGTGTGGCCGGCGCACTGCTAGGAGGACGCCACTAGTAATAGGATACTAGCAGCACTCGGGCCGAACACAACTGCTAAGGTAGCAACTAGCAGCATTTGACGAGCGCACACTGTTGTTAGGTCCTGCTCTAGCAGCGTTCATTTTCTACCATTAGGGAAAGGAGGCTCTGCTTATTAGATCGTATGCCGAGGTGGCCGCCTATTGGATCATGCACGCCGGCCTGGCGTAGGATGAGATGGTCAACGACTCTTCTCGTTATTCGTGGCAAAGCTCTCTTTCGCTCTACCGTATGACGATGCCCCAGCTACCATGACCTTCCGTCTAAGCAGCCCTTGCTAGCCGGGCATGCAATGGCAGTCTGTGCCGGCCTCGCACCATTTGATCAACATCATCACTGACACGTATCTAGCATGTCATAGCATGTGATGATCCATCTATACTTTTAAGTTGGTCATGACGGACGCCCCGTACGCACCATCACACATGTCCATCACGACAAAGGCTGCATGGGGTCCATCCATTCCATGTGACGTATCCGTCATAGACTATGGTACACACAAGAGAAATGTACCTGGAGCATGACTGCTACACACCCATGGATGTAAACATGAAGTAGGTGCCCATCATTATCCAACACGGCCCACGCCAACATTCTTATAAACTGCAAAGCCAGACAACCAAATTTCTATGGTGCATGGGTTGATCGTTGCCCATGTGCTTTACAATCGCCAAGTATTACACCCGACACAAAACACACTAAAGACAAGCAAAAAATAACCGAGCGTACAATCAAGTGATCAAAGGAAAGAATATTATCAAAGGGTACATGCAGAACAAGCGCACAAAACAACGATAGAGAGGTGGAACGCCGTGTCCAAATGTCGGTCATGCATTCCAAAACACGACATCTAGGCAAGGGCCGCAACGGTAGCAGACCGGATGGCAAAGGCACCTCCACTTACCCAACACAAGCACCAACACATGCAGGCTAACCACAAGGGTCATCCAGGAAGGCGTCACGAAGGAACGCCCGTCCCATCTTCACCATGGAATCTCTGCAACCCGAGGTGGGTTCCGTAGCCGCAATCGCTTTCTCGTCATGGGCCATCCTGTCTCCGGGCAGTGTGATCGCCATTGCTACGTCCGGCAGAATCGGGTGTACTTGGCACTCATTTGAGATCATTCATAGGCATGGCTGTTGAATGTGAAAAATCAACACGGGCAACAAATCCAGAAGCTTTGATCTTTTCCAATAAAAGCAAGCGGGAAATCTGTCACGCTGCAACTTACATTCATAGAACATCTAAAACTAATTACAACCGTGAGCACGTCCGTAGTGATGAATAACAGTGGCCATGACCACTGCGACCACCACTTTGACCCCACCGACACTATCAACGTCCCGGCCACCGGCACAGACACGCCCATGGCCAACGCCACGGGCATGGCCTTGGGAATCCCCATGGGCACGGCCAGCTTCCTTTATAAACACGCTTATGGTGTGGTGATGCTTGTCCTCCAGCTCTGCTAACCCCTCGGCAGGCTCCCTCATGAACAAGCGCACCTGCGCAGCGTCCATAGTGACCAGATCCAACTCCATCTATGAGCCCATGAGAGGATCAACCGGGGGCTGTTCGAAAGGGTACGCCATCGACGACGAGGCAGAGAATGGATCAAACAGTCCACTGGATGCTACGTTTATAGGCTAGCTAATGTCAACACCAATTAAAAGGCAATTGTAGAAGTGCCTGGTCAAAAGGTGAGTCTACCGGCGGCGCTTGGGAGATCGCCCGGCTTTAAAGGCCTTCGCTCGACCACGCCCTAGCCACATGGCCCTTTGATCACTTTGTTTCGTAAGCCTTTGTTATTGTCAGTCAACTAAGGTTGGCCTCGCCCCTCTACGAAACTGTAAATCAGAGAGCAAAAAAAGGATGGACCCCTATGCATTTCATTCTTTCCGGAATGCAAAGAATTAAAGTACCTGACCCATGAAGAACCAACCAGCACGCATAACCAACTAGGATCTGGTCGAACGCGCCGGTCTATGCGCCTGGAGTTTTAGTGCATGCAAATTTTATCACGTGAAATACCTACTCTATTTTGAAGTCCCACAAGCTGGATGCTCCATATACGTCAGTGCTTTTACACTATAGAGTGAGCCCAACAATGTGCAACAGCACCCAGAAAATCACCATCTTACATTTCCACACCACCGCAGTAGATTTACAAGCGAGCCGACCTCAACAGCTCGGATGAACCATGCACGGCGCATCATCCCAAGGGAAAAACACTTAAAAATCTATTCTCTATCCAAATGAATCCTGGTCAACCCTCTCTATGGCTGCTTGGTTGTCCCACAACAAGATATAGAGGAGCCGACGGGCAAAGGACGCGCATGACAAACAACCCGGAGCAGACCAGACAATCATCACGCAAGAGACGGCCATGCTACAAACCGCAAAATGGAAGCATACGTGAGAAGGCAGAAAGAATGTGACCTGCACAACCATGAATACCCAAAGAGACCACATGGAACAAGTAGGCCCAAGTGGTGCAGCCCACACCCACCGAGTGGAAGGCAAGTGATGCGTTAATGGGCAAACGCCTTAAAGACCAAGTGCCTTGAAGGCCAAGCACCTCATGGGTATGTGCTCGACGAGCAGAGCAAGATGGAACATAAGGCACAGGACAAAACGGATAAAAATCCGTGGGATCTGACGGACTAGCGTTTTATGGCCTACCTGCCCAACTTGTTCATGCTACACAACCCTTCAAAGAACACACTATAAAAACCAAAATGTTGCTCAAACAATTACATCGCACGACTTGCACACGACAGAAAGTAACAAAGACGAAGATGGTTTTTTAGACCACATGATGCCATCTACCACTTTTGCAGTCCGGCTGACACGTCTGGTTCCTAAAAAACTATCCAGCTCTACCCTTGACAGTGGCCAAACCATAGCCGCGAACGCGACACCCTATGGATTGTCCGCTCTCTGATGAAACATTGACAACTCGTGTCGATGTCTCCTCATCGACGCCGGACCCATGCCCCCCAAGACTGAATTCGTCGTCATCACTGTCACGGTCGAAGCAGCGGCTGTGCGATACCCGCGATGGTACTCCATGCTATCCTCGACAGCCCAACACGGCTCTTCCTCCTTGTGACACACACATAGCTCCCATGTCTCGCACTCCTCGATGCTTGCCTTCTCCATCTCCAGCTTGTGCTCATCAGTCCCATGGGAAGGAGTTCCATGGCCTCCATAGCTCTCTCATGGATGGCCTTCCATTACAAACTTTGCTCTATTTTGCGACATTTCAGTAGTGTCATGTATATGCCTTTTTTGCCACAGAAAATAGCCCCGTGACGTTTTCCGGCCAACACCCCCATCGTCACCGAAGCGTCGTCATAGAAACTAAATTTTGACGGTACCACTTCTTCCATCATGCGAGATCACATTTCAAGCCAAATAATGTCGTTGGTTGCTATTTTTGTTGAAGGTCCAGAATGTCACCTATGATGGCCCAATTTATCGCGTAAGATCATTTTGGCGACGATAATTCATCACCGGTGATCGGCCCAGGGGTTTGGCTGGTCAAATATTCAGACAGGTTGGGCCAGCTATTGCTGACGTGGCTTCTTCCATGTGGGTGCGCCGTGGCTTTTGTCACAGACCATCCTATCAGTAATAACCGGGCATCAGTTTTGACTGGTCGAAGCTGCTGACATATTGGCCTAGAAGATGCTGACGTGGCTACTTACAAGTGGGACCAGACATTGTTGACGACATGCATTTACGTCACAATTACCGTCTCTCGTAGAAAAAAAATACTTAACTCTATAATTAATTTTGCCAGTGAATCTATATTTAATTTGTAAATCAAGGAAAATGTATTGAAAATTTGACTAGTTGGAATATGAGATTTCAAACATTAGCAAAAAAATCTTCTAATATAAGTGAATCCTGGCATTTTACAAGGAGAAGCAGAGGACAAATTATCGAACAAAGTAAAATTATGTCTTCGCACTCCATAGTCTTCAAGTGAATATCTTCACGAACCACCATTGTCTTCAATGTCTTCATACATTTTCAGGGGTCATCTCTGGTAGGAAAACCGAATCAATGAGGGATTTCTACCTACGTTATCATGCAATTCTCACAAACACAGTAGTCCCTCAACCACGTTTGTCGTCAATACTCCAAAAACAACTAGGGGTGGCACTAGATGCACTTATAGTCACGTCTGAAGCGACGGGAAAAGGCTCTAGAGGACTGGATCCGCAATATCCCCAGTTCTAGTTGGCAGAGAAGATAGTTATTTTTGAATAATGACACCCAGAACTTCCAAGTCCTGCGCACTCCAGTGTAGAATTTGGTTGCGGCCACACGGATTGTCGACGCTATGCAGCCCTCTGGGTTGGCTGCTGAGGATATTCGGCATACCCAGGCTCTTCTGAAGATTGCCATGGTGCAGAATTCAGTGGTCACTCAATCGCATGACCGAATTCACAGTAGGTGTGTCCAAGCAGATACAACGCAGTCAGGTCATAGTCCCTTGGCACCCTGCGGGCCTAGGGAATCGCCTCCTCCGGGAGATCCAGCATACACTCGGCAGCATGAATGCTCCCTACAACATGGTGATGGGTACCGTGATCGGATCACACCTCCTCGAGCCCCCACAATAGAACCATGAAAGAAGAGGTCAAATTGGTTCTGTACAAATTCATATCGTTTCATGTGCGCAGTAAAGTTTATCGGGTCCTGGTGTTTTTAATGCGTGGAGTTTACTCCATAAGACTTTGATCTGATAGGTGCAAGAGGCAAAGTTTTTGTTCAATGTGGACTCGCTACCACATCAAACATTTTCATTCAATAAATTTGATCGATGGTACGCAAGGGACATTTCGTTCGATCTGAGAGCTACCCAGATCGATCGTCTGTTCGTTATTGGGGTCCTTTAATTTTTGGAGCAAGAAGGTCGCATGCTTGAAGTACTAGTCACATTATTTGTTAGTCTATCTAGTTTTGTTAGGTAAGATAAGAGGATCCTATGTAATCAACGTGGAAGAATCATTAATTAGTAAAAATCTTGATTAGTTTGGATAAAAGAGAGAAAGAGAGTGCTTTGTAGTCAGTTTGCTTATGTTTGGGTCGCCTCTAGAAGAGGCTGGGTACGACAATGTAAGGCACAGTTTTGTTCTAATCAGAGTTGAGAAAAATATCAGAAAAGTAACCTATTTGCTACCATCTGAGAGATTTAGTTGCTTCTATGCATGCGGTTCATTTTGATCAATTCTGTTCGTAACTGGTATTCTTTGGTCTTCTTGCATATCTTTTGATCCAAAGAACCGTTCTACAACTTTTATGTACGCTGTTATTGTGACAATCGTTCATCGACTTTCTTGCTATTTCATTGAGTAATGCGGAAGATCGGGCTAACAAAAGACTCAACGAAAAGTCAAGTCACATCTCATACTAAAAAATTCCTACTGGAAATAAATAAGCAACGCATGTGTCATGTTTACTCCAAGGAAAAAGAGTTCCAACAAGAAATCAAAACTTGACAAGCAAATCAACACATCTATTTGTGCTTTTTTTGCGGGAACACATCTATTTATGTTAGAATATGCTTTAATTGAGGCATGGGAGGTATTAGGAATACACAAAACAATCTTGGCCCCTAAAAAGTCTAGGCCTTCCTCCATGTTCTCGTCCCCATTGCTAGCAAAGGGAACCAAAGTTATCAAAAAAATAACAGTGAAAGGAACAAAGCAGTAGAAGTAAAATAGTAGCACTACCAGAAACTAAAAGTAAAGCCACAAAGATGTATATTGTCACTCCGTTCACAACATTTTTGCAGATCATAAGGGAGAGGAAGGAACACCTAAGAACAATAGGCATGGGAGGCATCGGGAAAATTCCAAAACAAATGTTGGACCCTAGTTGGAAAGGGACAAACTAGTTTAGGCCTTCCTCCATGTTCCCATGCCCAATGCTCTTAGATGCTCATTTTCTTCCTCTTCCTGATTTGCCATCACTAATCCATCATCTAAATCCAAATGCGCACATTTGTTAAAATAATTGTACTAACAAATAGGAAAATGAAGGAAGAACTAAGAACAATAGGCATGGGAGGCATCAGGAAAACACAAAACAATCTTTGCCCCTAAATTAAGAAGCCAAGAAATCTAGGCTTTCCTCCATGTTCCCATGCCCACCGCTCTAAGATACTCATGGCTTCCTTTTCCCTACTCGCTCTCAAGGCCTCATGACCTAACATTTACAACTTATGAAGCTTTTATCATGGAAACACTTCCTCGTGAGGTAAAAGGAAGGGGAAGGAGAACCTAAGAACAATAGGAACGGGAGGCAAGGGGAAACACTAAGGCAGATATCCACCTATATTTCTTGAGGCGTAGAGGGATAGCTCAGGCTTCCCTCTGTGCTCCCATTCTCACTGCTCTTTGACTATTTCTTCCTCTTTTTAGCTCACATTGAAGGAGGATTACAGAGAAAGAACCTTGAACTTGTGAGGTATATATAGGCTTTTATGAAGTACTACAGAGTGTAAATTGTGCTCAACCTTGTGAAAGGAATGCTGAAATTAATGAAAACACACGCATATCTGCATGGTGCACTATGGTGTATCATTGAATGACACTAGGCCATGTAGCATCTATTTGCTAATATGGGCACATGGAGGGAGGATTTTGGGAGATCTTTTTCTCATGCATAGCTAAAGATAAAAATATTTTCCTTGACCACGAACTTTCATTTACAACAAGTCGGAATGTAATAAACCATATGGCCATTCAGTATATTTTACAAGAGCAGGGTGGACGAAGATATAATAATCCATGTGATGGGAGATCACCAGAATCAAGAAAATAAATGTCACAATTACAAACCACAATGGAATACCTTGAAGTAGTCACTACTACAGGAACCCCCTAAATAGGAGCATGTGTAAGTGCGTACTAGCTAGCAGTGTTTGGCCGGCGCACTGCTAGGAGGACGCCACTAGTATCAGGATACTAGCAGCACCTCGGGCCGAACACAGCTGGTAAGGTTGAAACTAGGAACATTTCACAAGCGCACGCTGCTGTTAGGTACTGATCTAGCAGCGTTCATTTTCTGCAATGAGGGAATGGAGGCTCTGCTTATTAGATCATATGCCGAGGTGGTCGCCTATTGATCATGCACGCCGACCAGGCGTAGGATGAGATGGTCAATGACTCTTCTCGTTATTCGTGGCAAAGATCTCTTTCGCCCTACCGCACGATGATGCCCCAGCTACCTGGACCTTCTGTCTAGGCAGCCCTTGCTAGCCGGGCATGCAATGGCAGCCCGTGCCAGCCTCACACCATTTCATCAACATCATCACTGACACGTATCTAGCTTGTCATAGCATGTGAGGATCCATCTATATTTTTAAGTTGGTCATGACGGGCGACCCATCCGCGCCATCACACCTGGCCATCATCACGATAAAGGCAACATGGGGTCCATCCATTCCATAGGATCCGTGGTAGACTATGGTAAACACAAGAGAAAAGTACCTAGGGCATGACCGCTACACACCCATCGATGCAAACATGAAATAGGTGCCCAGCATGATCCAACACAGCCCACGCCAATATTCGAATAAACTGCAAAGCCATTTGAATAAACTTCAAAGCTAGACAGCCAAATTTCGACGATGCATGGGTGTATCGTTGCCCATGTGCTTCTTTGGCCGGCCAGAGCAACTCAATAGCCAAGTATTGCACCCCGACACAAACAACACTAAAGAAAAGCAAAAAAGAACCAAGCATACAATCAAGTGATCAAGGGAAAGAACAAAGAACATTATCAAAGGTTACATGCAGAACACGCGCACAACAAAATGATAGAGGCGGAACGCCGTGTCCAAATGTCAGTCCGGCATTTCAAAACACGACATCTGGGCAGGGGCCGCAACGGTAGCAGACTGGATGGAAAAGGCACCTCCACTTCCCCAACATAAGCACCAAGACATGCAGGCTAACCACAAAGGTCATCCGGGAAGGCCTCGTGAAGGAACACAAGTCTCATCTTCACCGTGGAATCTCTGCAACCCGAGGTGGGTTCCTTAGCTGCAATCGCTTTCTCGTCATAGGCCATCCTGTCTCCGGGCAGTGTGATCGTCATTGCTACATCCGGCAGCATCGGTTGTACTTGGCACTCATTTGAGATCGTTCATGGGCATGGCTGTTGAATGTGAAAAAACAACACGGGCAACAAATCCAAAAGCTTTGATCTTTCCCAATAAAAGCAAGCAGGAAATCTGTCACGCTGCGACTTACATTCAGAGAACATCTAAAACTAATTACAACCGTGAGCACGTCTGCGGTGATGAATAACAGTGGCCATGACCACTGCGACCACCATTTCGACCCCACCGACACCATCAACGTCCCGGCCACCGGCACAGACACGCCCATGGCCAACATCACGGGCATGGCCCTAGGGATCCCCATGGGCACCGCCAGCTTCCTCTATGAACACGCTTATGGTGTGGTGATGCTTGTCCTCCAACTCCACTAACACCTGGGTAGTCTCCCTCATGAACAAGCGCACCTAAGCAGCCTCCACAATGGCCAGCTCCATCTCCATCCATGAGCCTAGGAGAGGATCAATCGGGGGTTGTTCCAAAGGGTATGCCATCAATGAAGAGGCAGAGAATGGATCGAGCAGTCCACTGGGTGCTGCATTTATAGGCCAATGTCGACACCAATTAAAAGGCAATTGTAGAAGTGCCTAGTTAAAAGTTGAGTGTACCGGCAGTGCTTGGGAGATCGCGCGGCTTTAAAGGCCTTCGCTCGACCACGCCCTAGCCAACCGGCCCTCTAATAATTTTGTTTCGCAAGCCTTTGTCATTGTCAGTCAACTAAGGTTGGCCCTCAGCCCCCTGCGAATCCGTAAATCAGAAAGCAAAAAAAAGATGGTCCCCTATTCATTTCATTCTTTCCGGAACGCAAAGAATTAAAGTACCTGACCCCAGACAAAGAATCAAAGCGTTCATAACCAGCTGGGCCGGTTTGGTCGAATGCGCCGATCTATGCCCCTAGGGTTTTAGTGCATGCAAATTTTATAGCGTGAAACACCCACTCTATTTTTATGTCCCACAAGCTGTATGCTCCATATATGTCAGTGCTTGTACGAACCATAAACACTATAGAATAAGCCAAACAATGCGCAACAGCAACCAGAAAATGACCATCTTACATTTCCTCACCACCCCA
The DNA here is from genome assembly GCA_021437245.1 of Aegilops speltoides. Lineage (NCBI taxonomy): Eukaryota > Viridiplantae > Streptophyta > Magnoliopsida > Poales > Poaceae > Aegilops > Aegilops speltoides. Next base: position 11,760,638 of record CM038145.1, read on the forward strand.
GTAGATTTACGAGCGAGCCAACCGCAACAGCTCGGATGAACCATGCACGACGCTTCATTCCGAGGGAAAAACACTGCAAAATCTATTCTCTATCCAAATGAATCCTGGTCAACCCTCTATGTGGTTGCTTGGTTGGCCCACAACAAGTTATAGAGGAGCCGACAGGCAAAGGACACGCATGGCAAACAACCCGGCACCGACCAGACAATCACCACGCAAGAGATTGCCCTGCTACAAACCTCAAAACGCAAGCATACGTGAGAAGGCAGAAAAAGTGTGACCTGCACAAGCATGAATACCCAAAGCAATTGCATCGACCAAGTAGGCCCAAGTGGTGCAGCCCACATCCAGCGAGAGGAAGGCAAGTGATGCGTTGATGGGCAAACGCCTTAAAACCAAGTGCATGCCTTAGAGGCCAAGCACCTCATGGTTATGTGCTCGATGGGCAGAGCGAGATGGTACGGATAAGGCACATGACAAAACGGATAAAAATCCGTGGGATCTGACGGACTACCGTTTTATGGCCTACCTGCCCAACTAGTTCATGCTACACAACCCTTGAAAGAACACACTATAAAAACCAAAATGGTGGTCAAACAATTACATCGCATGACTCGCACACGACAGAATGTAACAAAGAACAAGATGGTTCCTTAAAAACTATCTGGCTCCACCCTTGACAGTGGCCAAACTATAGCCGCCAGCGCGACACCCTATGGATTGTCCGCTTTCTGGTGAAACGTTGACAACTTGCGTTGACGCCTCCTCGTCGGCGTCGAACCCATGCCCCCTGAGATTAAACTCGTCGCTGTCACTGCCATGGTTGAAGCAGCGGCGGTGAGATACCCGCGATGGTACTCCACTGTATCCTCGACAGCCCACCACGACTCTTCCTCTGTGACACACACACACATAGCTCCCATGTCTCTCACTCCTTGATGCCCGCCTCCTCTATCTCCAGCTCGTGGTCATCGGTCCCATGGGAAGGAGTTCCATGGCCTCCATAGGTGTCTCATGGACGGCCTTCCACTACAAACTTTGCTCTATTTTGGCCCAGAGATTTAGTTGCTGCTACGTGCGCAGTTCATTCTGATCAATTCTGTTCGTAACTGGTATTCTTTGGTCTTCTTGCATATTGTTTGATCCGAAGAACCGTTCTACTACTTTTATGTACGTTGTTGTTGTGACGATCGTTCAATGATATCAACTTTCTTGCTATTTCATTGAGTAATGCGAAAGATCGAGCCAACACAAGACTCAACGCCAAGTCAAGTCGCATCTGATACTGATAAATTCCTATTGGAAATAAATAAGCAACGCATGTGCCATGTTTACTCCAAGGAACAAGAGTTCCAACAAGAAATCAAAACTTGACAAGCAAATCAGCACATCTACTTATGTTTTTTTTGCGGGAACACATATATTTATGTTAGAACATGCTTAAATTAGAGGCATGGGAGGCATTAGGAAAACACAACACAATCTTGGCCTCCAAAAAGTCTAGGCCTTCATCCATGTTCTCAATTCCATTGGATGGAAAAGGAACCTAAGTTATCACAAAATAACAGTGGAAGGAACAAAGCTGTAGAAGTAAAACAGAAACACAATCAGAAACTAAAACTGAAGCCACGAAAATGTATATTGTCACTCCGTTCACAACATTTTTTGCATATCATAATGGAGAGGAAGGAACACCTAAGAACAATAGGCATGGGAGGCATCGGGAAAATTCCAAAACAAATGTTGCACCCTAGTTGGACAGGGACACACTAGTTTAGGCCTTCCTCAATGTTCCCATGCCCAATACTCTTGGATGCTCATTTCTTCCTCTTCCTGATTTACCATCACTATCCCATTATCTAAATCCAAATGCGCACATTTGTTAAAATAATTATACAAGCAAAAAAGAAAAGGAAGGAATAACTAAGAACAATAGGCATGGGAGGCATCAGGAAAACACAAAACAATGTTTGCCCCTAAATTAAGAGGCCAATAAATCTAGGCTTTCCTCCATGTTCCCATGCCCACCGCTCTAAGATACTCATGGCTTCCTTTTCCCTACTCGCTCTCAAGGCCTCATGACCTAAAATTTACAACTTATGAAGCTTTTATCATGGAAACACTTCCTCATGAGGTAAAAGGAAGGGGAAGGAGAACCTAAGAACAATAATAATGGGAGGCAAGGGGAAACACTGAGGCAGATATCCACCTCTGTTTCTTGAGGCGCAGATGGATAGCTCAGGGTTCCCTCCGTGCTCCCATTCTCACCCCTCTTCGACTATTTCTTCCTCTTCCTATCTCACACTGAAGTAGTATTCCAGAGAAAGAACCTTAAACTTGTGAGGTATATATAGGCTTTTATGAAGTACTCTAGAGTGTAAATTGTGCTCCACCTTGTGAACGGAATGCTGAAATCAATGAAAACACATGCATATCTGCATGGTGCACCATGGTGTACCATTGAATGACACTAGGCTATGTAGCATCTATTTGCTAATATTGGCACATGGAGGGAGGATTTTGGGAGATCTTTTTCTCATGCATAGCTAAAGATAAAAATATTTTCCTTGACCACGAACTTTCATTTACAACAAGTCGGAATGTAATAAACCATATGGCCATTCAGTATATTTTACAAGAGCAGGGTGGACGAAGATATAATAATCCATGTGATGGGAGATCACCAGAATCAAGAAAATAAATGTCACAATTACAAACCACTATGGAATACCTTGAACTAGGCGCTAGTACAGGACCCCCCCCCCAATTACCAGCGTGTTTGGCCGGCGCACTACTAGGAGGACGCCACTAGTAACAGGATACTAGCAGCACTCGTGCCGAACACAGCTGGTAAGGTAGAAACTAGCAACATTTGACGAGCGCACGCTGCTTTTAGGTACTGATCTAGCTGCGTTTGAAGAGCGCACGCTGCTGTTAGGTACTGATCTAGCAGCGTTCATTTTCTGCAATGAGGGAAAGGAGGCTCTGCTTATTAGATCGTACGCCGAGGTGGTCGCCTATTGGATCATGCACGTCGGCCAGGCGTAGGATGAGATGGACAACGACTCTTCTCGTTATTCGTGGCAAAGCTCTCTTCCGCTCTACTGTACGACGGTGCCCCAGCTACCCGGACCTTCCGTCTAGGCAGCCCTTGCTAGCCGGGCATGTAATGGCAGCCCATACCGGCCTGACACCATTTCATCAACATCATTACTGACACGTATCTAGCATGTCATATCATGTGAGGATTCATCTATATTTTTAAGTTGGTCATGATGGGCGACCCATCCGCGCCATCACACCTGGCCATCATCCCGACAAAGGCAGCATGGGGTCCATCCATTTCATAGGACATATCCATGGTAAACTATGGTAAACACAAGAGAAAAGTACCTGGGGCATGACGGCTACACACCCATGGATGCAAACATGAAGTAGGTGCCCGGCATGATCCAACACGGCCCACGCCAATATTCAAATAAACTGCAAAGCCATTCGAATAAACTTCAAAGCCAGACAGCCATATTTCGATGACGCATGGGTTGATCATTGCCCATGTGCTTCTTTGGCCGGCCAGAGCAACTCAATAGCCAAGTATTACACCACGACACAAACAACACTGAAGACAAGCAAAAAAGAACCAAGTGTACAATCAAGTGATCAAGGGAAAGAAACAAAGAACACTATCAAAGGGTACATGCAGAACACGCGCACAACAAAATGATAGAGAAGCGGAACACCGCGTCCAAATGTCAGTCCGGCATTCGAAAACACTACATCTGGCCAGGGCCACAACGGTAGCAGACCGGATGGCAAAGGCACCTCCACTTCCCCAACACAAGGACCAACACACGCAGGCTAACCACAAGGATCATCCGGGAAGGCGTCGCGAAGGAACACAAGCCCCATCTTCACCGTGGAATCTCTGCAACCCGAGGTGGGTTCCATACCTGCAATCGCTTTCTTGTCTCAGGCCATCCTGTCTCCGGGCAGTATGATCGTCGTCATTGCTACGTCCGGCAACATCGGTTGTACTTGGCACACATTTGAGATCGTTCATGGGCATGGCTGTTGAATGTGAAAAATCAACACGGGCAACAAATCCAAAAGCTTTGATCTTTCCCAATAAAACCAAGCGGGACATCTGTCGCGCTGCGATTTACATTCATAGAACATCTATAACTAATTACAACCGTGAGCACATCCGCGGTGATGAATAACAGTGGCCACGACCACTGCGACCACCACTTCGACCCCACCGACACCATCAACGTCCCGGCCACTGGCACAGACACGTCCATGGCTAACGCCACGGGCATGGCCATGGGAATAATCCCCATGGGCACGGCCAGCTTCCTCTATGAACACGCTTATGGTGTGGTGATGCTTGTCGTCCAACTCCTCTATCCCCTGGGCAGGCTCCCTCATGAACAAGTGCACCTGCGCAGTCTCCATAATGGCCTGCTCCATCTCCGTCCAGGATTCCAGGAGAGGATCAACCGGGGGCTGTTCCAAAGGGTACGCCGTCGACGAAGAGGCAGAGAATGGATCGAACAGTCCACTGGACGCTGCGTTTATAGGCCAATGACGACACGAATTAAAAGGCAATTGTAGAAGTGCTTGATAAAAAGTTGAGTCTACCGGCGGTGCTTCAGAGATTGCGCGGCTTTAAAGTCCTTCGCTCGACCACGGCCTAGCCAGCCGGCCCTGTGGTCACTTTTTTTTCGCAAGCCTTTGTCATTGTCAGTCAACTAAGGTTGGCCCTCACCCCCCCTGCGAATCCGTAAATCAGAACGCAAAAAAAGGATGTTCCCCTATGCATTTCATTCTTTCCGGAACGCAAAGAATTAAGTACCTGACCCCAGACGAAGAACCAAAGCGTTCATAACCAGCTGGGGTTTGGTCGAATGCGCCAATCTATGCCCCTGGGGTTTTAGTGCATGCAAATTTTATAGCGTGAAACCCACTCTATTTTTAAGTCCCACAAATTGGATCCTCCATATATGTCAGTGCTTGTACGAATCATAAACACTACAAAAATGAGCCCAACAATGCGTAACAGCACCCAGAAAATGACCATCTTACATTTCCTCACCACCGCAATAAATTTACGAGTGAGCTGACCGCAACAACTCGGATGAACCAAGCACGGCGCATAATCCCAAGGGAAAAACACTGCAAAATCTACTCTCTATCAAAATGAATCCCGGTCGACCCTCTCCATGACTGCTTGGTTGGCCGACGTTGCCTAGGTACTCAGTAGTCGATCACGGTCGTCTACCTCGCCCAGGTACATGTACCCGGGAGACTGTCCGGATTGCCGCCCAGCTGGCTATGCGGAGTGCGGTTTGGCCGGGAAGGTCGGACGGCTCGCAGAGCCCCTGAGTGCCCGCACAACAATTTATAAAGGAGCCCTGATGGGCAAAGGACACGCATGCCAAACAACCCGGCACCGACCAGACAATCATCACGCGAGAGACGTCACGCGAAAGCATATGTGAGAAGGCAGAAAAAGTGTCACCTGCACAACAATGAATACCCAAAGCAATCGCATCGACCAAGTCGGCCCAAGTGGTGCAGCCCACACCCACCAAGTGGAAGGCAAGTGATGCGTTGAGACGGCAATTCCTATTTGGCGCTGCAGGCGCCGGTTCCTACTATTTTTGCTACAAGAATCGAACATGGGACCTCGCTGATCGAACTGCACGGCAACAACCAAAGCGCCAACATGCCCTATGTGATAATGTTTTCTTCCAAAATTTCTTATTTCTTCCTTCCGTTTTCCGTTTTTCCTGTTTCTGTTTTTTAATTTTTTTTCTTCTTCCTGTTTTGACGATTCTACCAAATTCGTGAACTTTTCTTAAAATCCATGAACTCATTTCAATTTTGATGAACTTTTTTAAAATTTGCTGAACTTTTTTTAGAAATGGATGAACTTTTTCCAAATTTGTTGTTCTTCTTTCCAAATCGATGAACTTTTTCTCAAATTTGATGAACTGTTTTTAAAAATGGACGAACTTTTTTCAAATTTGATGAACCTTTTTCAAATTGATGAACTTTTGTTTCAAATTCAATGAAAATTTTCAAATTCGATGAACTTTTACTCAAATTTGATGAACTTATTTTTAAAATCGATGGACTTTTTTCAAAATTGATGAACTCTTTTCCAAATTTCTGAATTTGTTTTCAAAATCGATGAACTTTTTAAAAAATTTGTGAACTTTTCTTCGTGATGATGAACTTATTTTAAAGCGATGAACTCTTTTCATTTCCACGAACTCTTTGAATTTCTATGAACCTTTTTTTTCAAATTTGTACCTGTTTTCAGTATTTTATAGAATTCTGTTTTAAATTTAAATTTTCTTTTGAATAATTTACAGTGGATATATATAATGCTCGCGCTCGGAGGAAGGGTCAAATAGAGGTTTTTCTTATTTTTCGTCAACGAAACGAGCTTGACCTGGTGGTTACGAGGGATTGCTCTCAACCCTCGCGCTCGGAGTTCGAACCCCAGTATTCTCGAATCGCTACATCAATAATCCTATTTTTCTTTTTCTGCTAAATTTGAGAGCAGATTGGTAGCAATGTTTTAACTGGGCCGCAGCACGCTGCTGGTCGCTGTAGGCGCCACTTGCCCAACGGGCGCCTACAGCGCCGACTAGGAGCGAGACCTCCTCGTCAGCGCTCTCGGCGCCCGATTTCATTGCTGGCGCCTACACGCACGAGCGATTGGGCCGGCCCGTTAAAAAAGGACAGCATCGATCCCCTCGATTCGCAGCACTCGCTCGGAAAAAGAAAATAACTGCCACGATCGCGAACAGGTACGTTCCTCTTGATTGAACTCCCCTCAATTTTTTTTCGAAGTCCCTAAAAAAAAGTATATCAATTTTGTTGAAAAATCACAAAAATGAAAAAAGTTCATTGATTTGAAAAAAAGTTCATCGATTTTGAAAAAAAGTTCATCAATTTTGAAGAAGTTCATAAAATTGTACAAAAAGTTCATCGAGTTTGAAAAAAGTTCATAAACATTGGAAAAAATGTTCATCAAATTGAAAAGAAGTTCATCGATTTTTTTAAAAAGTTCATCAAAGTTGAAAAAAGTTCATCGAATTTGAGAAAAGTTCATCAAATTTAAAAAAAAGTTCACCAATTTTGGGAAAATTTGGTCGCCTTTGAAATAGTTCACGCATTTTAAGAAAGAGAAAAACACAAGATAGAAAAAAAGGAAAGAAAAGGGAACAAGGAAAACAGCTGCCTTTTCCGCGTTTTCTCTACTACCTAAAAGAAACATAGTGTTCCGTTTCCCCTCTTACGTTCCCCGCTTCGTCCAACCTCTCCTACGACCGCCACCCTTCCATCGATTTTCTTTCCATCCTCGGGCGGTTTTCTCTTTGATTACGTCTGATTCGCTTAACTAATTGCTCCCGTGACTCCCGTTTAGTTTCCTGTTTTTATTCTTTCCAAACCTGCCCTGCCCGATCTTCTACTGCCCCGCTCGATCTGATCTAGAGGAGGGGCCTTTCTTGTACTGTCGTTGAAGATGCTGAGAGAGAGAATGAACGAGAGCAGAGAGGAGAGCAGCCGCCGTACTGGCCGGTAGAGGCACGGTCGGTGTGCGAGACGACCGGCGAAGAGACCTTGCGGCCGTGGTGTGGTGGTCGGCTCGCCGAGCGAGCGGTTCGATACGGGCATGACGCAGGGAGCCCGCGTAGGTTCTGGAAGCTCGTGCTCAGGCAGGCCATGTCTGATGGCGGCAAGGGTGTCTCCTCCGCCGCTGCCATAACCTACACGCTGACCTGCTGACCTGCATCGGCGGCAAGCCTCGGGCCCCGCTCTGCCCCAGGAGCATCGGTTCCTCCCCACCTGTCTCGATCCCACCGCCCCACACCCAGGAGGAGAGGCAGCGACCGACGGGATACGGCGTCGTTGCTGGTGGTGTAAGAAGGACGGCCCAAGCAACACCACGACGGCAGCTCGCCGCTACCGTGGCATGGACTGGCGTCCCGTACTCCGAGATATGGGTAAGCGCCCGTGATCCCCACCCCGCCCCTCCCCTCCCCTAAATTCCTAGATCCCCTCCCGTCTCGATCCCGCCCACGTTCTGATCCAAAGGCGCTATTGCAGCACTGGCTGCTTGGCGATGGAGGCTTGGGATCCTGCACCATGAGAGCATATTGGGTGTTGCTATGCTTGATTCCATTGCTGAATTGCTTGTGCTCCCCACGACCGCTGGAGTGGGTAGCGGGTGAGTTGGAGTTCGATTTTGTTACGGATGTGCGGCCTGTGGTTACAATTAGGGAGAGGTATTTAATCTGTCGGCAAGGATCTGCATTGGGATTTTGAGAATTAAGTGTCACCAAGCAGTGTATAGTTGTAATAATAATAATAACTCTCAAAAAAAAGCAGTGTATAGTTGTCAATCAATTCCATGATTTGAAGTTTGCCCTAAAACTCATGAACATGGGTTTATGTATTTTATCAGCCTAAATGAAATAAATCAATTACTTTGCACAACCAAGTCGATATTCTGTTTAATTAGTAATTAGCGACAAAATACTGCATACATAATTAAGATGTTACATGAGCTGGTTCTGTCGTCAAGATGAGGGCATTGGCATATGAACGCAATGATCTGAACATTCTATTGCTTACAAGCTCGTATGTATTGCATGCACCAGGAGGGAAGGAACACCGTGTGTGGAGTTACTGTATGACAGTGCTTTTCTGAAATTCCTGAAAAATTCTTGAAAGCATCAATCGTGAGTATCATTTATCTTTTACACTCTTGTTTTCCTCACTTATGTCTGTCCAGGAGTATATAGTCGATCAATTTGCTTGCTTACATATCTTTACGTTGGAATTTCAATGTTGCTCTAACTCGCTGTGCAGATCATTGGTGCCTGCACCATATGCTGGTGGATGGCACAAGAGGTGTTCAAGCGAGTGACTGACATGTAAGCCGTGGCGGCACAACCCTGTTTCGAGGAGAAAAGGACCGAGGCCCTATAGGTAACATCACATCATTGAGCCGCGTGAAACAACTTTGTTAAATGCCTCATTGTTATACTGCACACCCTTTTCGTAATACTTAGCCATAACTATAAACAGCCGCGGGATAAATTGTTCTTGTACAAACAAAGGGGTGGCTTTTTTCAATACAGTTTGGAGAAGACCCTTCTGTTAAAGAAGTTTATGATGGTACAGAGCACTCCGGAAACTAGATACCAGCCGCCAGCATGATTTGATTGTCCAGTATATTTTATGCTGCAAAATCTGAAAGCTGCGAATGTAATGTTGAACATCTCATTTCAAAGTATATGTAACGATTTTTTTTTTCTATTTTAACTTTTTTATCTCTTGATAAATGTCGCGGTTGTTAATTTAACTTTGGGATAAGAATATGATTTTCTGTCTCATTTGGTACATAGAAGCTTGAGCCTTTTCCTTTTGTGTTCTCATCCATTATTATCTTGCATAAATTTATGATCATTGTTTTTCTCTGGCTAAGCTATTTTGTACAATTTCATGCTTTAACCAGTAATCACTATCATGCAGATACGCGGTGAAATAAATTATATTCCATGGCCACTGAATTCGATAATTATACTGGTTTCATTTTTTGACTCAAACATGTAGGGGTTCAAGAATGTTTTTTTCTTGATTAATTAGTACATATATTTTTGAAAGCATTAGACTTTCTGACTGTTAGAAATTAGATATGAAGGAACATTTATGGATAGTTCAAATGTCTTTTGATTGTAAGAGTAAACTATATACCATCTATATATCTTTATTTAAATAAATACATGCATTGGGTTTGTATGATCCTGTAACAAAAGGAGAACTATTTGCATGCAGTTTTGGTTGAGTTGATTCTTGATAGTATCACCTCAATATCTATGCATAAATGAGGTTTCCCGGTGCAACGCACGGGCACTCACCTAGTACAAAGAAAGAAAAGAATAATAATAGCTGCCATCGCTACCTGAACGAATAAACGGGGTTCGAGTCGTGGCCACCGCACCTTTTTTTGGTTTTTCAAGGAAACAGGAAAGCAGGATGGGCCGGCCCGCTACGAAAACCAAGTGTACAGGGGGGTGTGCGCCCTGTACTAAATGGCATGTATTCGGTGCTTAAGGCGCCGAATAGGATTTGGCACTAGGAGCTGGGAACTCCTATTCGCTGCATTCTGCGGCAAGTAGTCGTCCCTTCGTACAGGGCGCGCTTCAACTGGGCCGGCCCATTCGAGTTGAACTGAAGCGAGTTGTCTAGCGAAAAATGGACAAAAATAATAAGACACGGGAGCTGGGATTCGAACTCTAGACCAGCTGCTTGTGCATGTATTGAGTTAACCAGTACACCAGGAGAATGTTCTTAATATACTGAGCAGAAGTAACTTAAAAGAACTTTCTTCAGTGGCGAAAACTGAACATTACTTAGAAAATTGCAAACAATGTTAGAAATTTCGAACGTTTTATTGAAGTTACGAATAAATTAAGAAACACGAATAAATTTATAAATTTCTCATCATCTCTTTAAACTACGAAGAATATTTCAAATTCTGGAACATTTTTCAAATTTTTAAACAAAACTCGAAAAAATGGAACATCTTCCAAAATTTTGAACAATTCATCTAAACTCGATCATTTTCCAAATAACATTTTTGGAAACATGAACATTTCCCAGAACATTTTTTGAAAAATTAATTTTTTTGGAATTGGTGAACAAAATTTTAAAATGGGGACAACTTTTTAAATTCAGAACAAGTTTTTTTAACCGAGATTTTTTTGAAAAGGAGTATATTTTTTATATACATGACCAAACAGTTGAAACGGAAACTTTTTTCTAATGCTTCGAACATTTTTTGAAAGTGCGAACATTTTTTATATAGGTGAACATTATTCAGCTGCGTGAACTGAACATGATTCAAAAAAATAAGAACATTTTTTGAAAAATTTGAAAAACAAGAACATTTCTAATACATGAACAGAAATTTGAAAAATAAGAACATTTTTTGAAATTTTTAAACAATTTTTGAAAACAAGCATTTTTTCAAAATCCATGGCATTAATTTTCAAATTTCTCAAAAAATGAACAAAAATAATTTGAACAATTTTTGAAAAAACAGGAACATTTGCTGAAAATTCGGAACAAAAATTTGAAAGCAGGAACATTTTTTGAATTTATGAACAAATTTTGTGAAATGGGAACATTTTTTGAATTTTTGAACAAAATCTGAAAAACAGGAAAAAAATTGAAATTCGGTTTTTTTAAAATAAACTTGAAAAGAAAAAAAGGAAAAGAAAAAAGAAACAGAAAAAAGAAAAAAGTAAAAGAAGAGAAATAGAAAAACGAAAAACGAAAAAGAAACTGAAAAAGAAGAAGCCGGTTCCAGAACCTTCTAGAAGGTTCCCAAAACCGGAAAAATCAGGCTGGAAAAATCATAGAAGGTCCCAAAAACCGGGATCTGCTGTAACACTAAACGGGACGGCCCACTCGGTTGCTCCCTCGCACCTGCCTTGTGCGAAGCGTCGACTACTTGCCGCAATGAGCGGCAAGTAGGATTTTCCCAAGGAGCTCCCCGTTGAGATAGAACGTACAGGCAATACCCCGCTAGATTCAATGGGCCGGCCCATTAAACCAGAGCTAGCTATCCGGTTTTGGGAACCCTCTAGATTCCCTGAACCGTTTTTTTTTCTTTGACTTTTTTCCAGTTTCTTCTTAGGGTTATTTTCTTTTTCTTTTCTCTGTTTCCCTGTTTCTTTTTTCTGTTTTCCGTTTTTTTCCTCTAGAAAATTGTTCAGAAAGTCCAAAATTTGATCGTGTTTCTAAAAGAGTTCCAAATTTCAAAATGTTCACGTTTAAAAAAATGTACAAAATTCATAAAATGTTTGCATTTTTCAAAAAAATGTTCTCGTTTTTAAAAATTGTTCTTGTTTTCAAGAATTGTTCTTGTTTTTCAAAATTTATTCGGAATGTTTTTGTTCAAATTTTTTACCTTTTTTAGAAAATGTTCCTGTTTCTAAAAATTGTTCATGTTTTCATTTTTTCAGATGTTTCAAAAAATGTTCCAGTTTTAAAAATTGTTTACAAGTTTTTAAAAAAATCATGTTTGGAAATTTTGTTCAGGAATTACAAAATATGTTCACCTTTCCAAATTTTGTTTTGAAATTTGTAGAAATGTTGTGGTTTTAAAAAAATTGTTCAAGATTTTCAAAAAATTGTTCTTGTTTTTCAAATATTTTATAGCTGTTTGCGTTTACACAACATTCCGTTTGTTGAAAAAATATTGCTTTCGAAATTCCTAAACTAATTCGGATCTGCAAGCTTGTTTGTTCTTTATGTTTGTTGCTAGCAATTTGTTCAGTTTCAACCGTTTGCTCAGTTGGCAAGAACTCATGCTCTAAAGCAGAGCGTCGCGTGTTTGCATCCTCGCAAATGCGTATAATTTTTTTTAGCTACAGTGCGCTTTTGATTTTTCTGTTGGTGTCGCTGTCTTCATCGGCCGGCCCAGTCGAAGTCCCCCCTGTGTGAAACGGCAACGACTTGACACAGAGAGCGTCACATAGGAGGTCACATGTTGATGGGCAAGCGCCTTAAAGACCAAGTGCCTTGGAGACCAAGCACCTCATATGTGCGCGACGAGCAGAGCGAGATGAAACGGATAATGCATGGGACAAAACAGATAACAATCTGTGGGATCCAACCAACTAACGGTTTCTTACTCTAGTTCACTTAGTATGTACCCTCGCAGGTATATGATTTCTCCTATATTTCGGTACCAAAATGACTTGATATTATTGTTCTAATAACTGGACTAATTTATCATGAACCTTACAATTTGGAACCATGTATTGTTTTAGACATGCATATGTTATATTTGATGATTTGGCGCCAATTGTAGTATATGCCTACATGTGATATCTACTTTTAGATGAGCTAGATTTGTTGTATTAGAGAATATGCAAGTCCATGTATCATTTCATTCAATAGATGGAATAGTTTTACAATGCAAGTTGTTGATCCGTGGCAGGGTCAATAGGACGCATCCCCCACATATACACATTGATAACACATAATAGTGGTGTCTACCGGGACCATGTTGAATATTTAGATGAAATTGCAAGTGCAAGTATATGGTTGCAAGTTAAGACCTTAGCCTTGGCCAATTTTCCTATCGTTGTTTTGACTCTAAAACCTATGTGATTTTGGTCTAGGAAACTGGAATTCTTTACGGCAACAAAAGCTTGCAAGAATCGCCTTTCAATTAGCATCCTTCGCGTGGGTTTGATACCCAAGGTCACCTTTGGGAAAAAGGAAGGGTCTATCTACATCGAAACTGGATCAATGGTAATCACACCCGAAAGACCGGCGGAAACCAAGCTAGTCCATCCCAATCCTTCTGCCAATCGAATAGAAGACGTGTGGACTGACATATGTTCTTATCCACCCACATGTGATTTCGCAATAGCACACACGATTGTTTTGATATTAACGTGGAACAATGTCGCACATAGTTTATAATAGAATCTTGTGTGATAGTTGAACTCATCGCACACAATTTCATTTGCCTAATCGTGTGCAATGCATCGCACACAGGTCATGTAATAAAGGTGTGTGTGATACGGAATTTATCACACACAGTTCATTTGTGTCATTGCGTGAAATATATTCAATATTTCGCACCCAGATTGTCCGAGATATGTGTGTGTGATGATTCCAGCTTCACACACATTTTTGTTTTCAACACATAGTTTTATTTATATATTGTATGTGATGCATTAATCACACACAATTTTTCCATATCATGTTTGAAAGGGGGATTAATAGCACTAGTCTATACTAGTGGATCCAACACCAACAACTTCCAACAATTGCCACAGGCCAGATCTGGCAACGGGAGGCCCGAACCTACCGCTATCAGCATCCCTACAACCAACCCGAGAAGACGAGGCCTAGCCGGGACGAGGATCCACTATTGGGAGGACGCCGGACAGCTGGAGGTTAGGGCGGGTGGATGGATGAGGTGGATCGCAGGGAGGAACCATCCCACACTGGGCAACTACTGGTGATGACAATATGGAGGAACTGCGGGAATTGCAAGGGCAAGGAGGAACCAACAGGCAAATATATTATGTTGGGTAATCTTATAAGCATTAACATGCTAAAAGATAAATACAGAAACAGTACATACCAAATAACCACCAACCAAGATTTCAAGGCAACTCTATATTTGACATGGAAAAAATTGTAGGGTGCTCTCAACTCTCAAGAATAATTGTTAGTTTGTCACAAGATTGATATGTTAGCTACGTGAAGGTTTGTCTTCCTAGGTGGTTGATAGTTATGTTGATCAATACTCAATAGTAGTAGTAGGACCATGAACTATCTGATATGAATCGAGGTAGCAATAGACTATCGATGTTTTTCTCCAGAGTGGGTCCATCTAATGCTTGATCTGTGTTTAGAGCTAGAACAAGTTAGCTTTAGGCACCTGAAGGCCTCTTCATTCATCTCAGTACTATCACCCCGAGTTGTCTTGTTTTGTGAACATGTTAGCTCATTGCTAAGAAATTGTCTGAGAGTTCTTATTTTGATGAAGAGTTAATTCATCGGGATTCAGCCTAGAAGTTACTCCAGTTATCCTAAATATTGCAATTCTTACATGTTAGTGTTATGCTTTCATATTCCTTCCATGATTTGTCCAAACTCTCACTTAGAGCTTGTGTATTACTTGCTCTCTTAGCTTCAAGTATCTCTAGAGTATCAATGTCGTAATATCTTCATAGTATACTTATATGTGCATTTATGTTGTGTCAATGTTCATTCATTCTGCATAGGCACCACATTTGTTTGATCAACATTAGAATGTGCCGTTGCATATGTGCTAACTTCAAATATATTATGCCTTTTTCTTAAAAGGTATCTCATTAGGGATGACCATATTTCCCTTTTGTACATAAAAATTTGAAAAATTCATATAAGTACTATATGGGAAGAAATTCCTACAGGTTCGGTTAAAAAACAAATATGGTTGACTACTGGTTGGCATCTTACACATCCTATAACTTATTTCACTATTTCATATATTACCAAGATACGGCGTCGCCATTCATGAGCCATTGTGCCACTGGTTAATAGCTACTAACTCAAGTTATTCATCTAAGACTAGCATATGCAGGGCTTTGAGCATGCCAATGCGTAAATAACACCTAGTGCTTACTTTCCATACTACTCCCTCCATTCCTCTATATAATATGTATTTGTTTTTTTTTCAAAAGTGAAATGAGTGCATGTTTGACCGGGTTTTAGGAAATATATCAATACCCACAAGATTTAAATTTATACCATTTCATCCATCATGAAAGGTAGTTTCACATTTTAACTATTAGGTATTATAAATGTTGCTATATTATTCTATAATCATGGTAAAGCATTCAAATGGTTGACTTGCATGGAAAACAATACACCTTATATTCTGGAACGGAGGGAGTATAAAAAGCGACAAACCAACTGAACCCTGAAGTTGAAACTGCCTTTTATTCAATGGACCAAGAAATCATGCAATCCAAAAAGGTCAACTCAACAATGCAGTTGTCTCTTGTTTGTATGCCAAGGATATTGTGCAAGAAAATAATAAAACCTCAACAAATAATTTTAGATGGAACATTTTGTGCTTTCCTCTGTTCTCATGGTCACTGCTTGTCTGCTTGTAGACCCTTTGTCTTTTCATCTTCCCGATTCATCCTCAAAGCCATATATGCTATGTATATGACTTGATATCTTTTGTTATCTCCAAAATCAATATCGCGCAAGTCCAAAGGAAGATGAAGGAGCATTAGGGAGCAAGAGGCATGTGGCATCGTGAAGAGGGAAACAAGGCGACGCTTAGGCTAATTCAAAGGGACGAGACTTGCTGCTTGCAGCGATGCACCCATCGGTGCTCCCACGACGCGTGCCTTGATTTGATTGGAACAAAATAAGGCCCGGCCCACCAGTTAAAATAAGGGGGGTGATTAGATTAGGAAGGAAAAGGAAAAAAGCTGCGGGATGAAGTGGGAGCACAAAAGGGAGCAGGGGAGGAGCAGGCAAGCGGATCCAATTCAAAGGCATGCAATGCGTACCCAATATTGTTTGCAAAAAAATAAGTGTATCTAGCCAGGCCAACTCTAGCCCGTCCCCTAAAAGTCTATATAAGGGAGGATAATTTCAGTTTTACTCCTCGGTGGCACATATCCGAATTACTAAAATCTATAAGGGAGGATAAGTTTTACTCCCTCGCCGAAAATCCACTCCAATTTGCATAAATATACTCGGCACTTGCGCAGTCGAGTAAAAGTTGTGCGCCTCTTTCTCCCTCCCTCATGGCTCCGCTATTCCTGCTGATGCCACCCCCAGGCGCCACTGTTGCCACCGACGACCGGCCCTGTCGCCAAAATGGATAGCCAAGATGCTTCAGCCACCGCCGCCGGCTTGTCGCTGCACGAAATCACCACCCGCCGAAAAAATGTTAGGGATGAAAAAGCTCCACCGCCACAAACACCGGCTCCAACTGTGCCAAAGGCCACGGGCTGGCGACTACCTCTCAGAAGCGACGGTCGGCCGCCCTCCGCCGTCGCCAAGAGAGCTAGAAAACTGATGGCTGCAGCGTCGGCCCTCGCCGAGGAGGCCGCAAAGAAGAAGAAGAAGAAGAAGAAGAAGAAGAAGAAGAAGAAGACGATGATGATGATGAAGGCCACTCCAGCACCCATCCATGTCCATCACATCGCAGTAGCGTCTCCGCCACCCCTCGACCACTGCTCCGTGGCGTCCGACCACCCCATCCATTGGTTGGCTCGGTCCACAACATACACATGCTATGTTTGTGGTGATTTTGGATCAAACTTTGTGTTTGAAGTGATGCCTTTTGGATGAACTATGCATGTTTTAATTTGAAAATCATGACGATGAAACTATATGCTTGTTAATGATTATGTTATGCATTTTAAATTTGAATGTTTTGTGATATATATTTGAAGTGTTTGAAGTTTATGCGGCTAGGACACAAAACCTATGCAATTTTTACTCCACTATGTTTAGGGATCGGCTAGGTGCTGCCAAATATAGAGGGTAAAAGTTTACTCCATTAAATTTACTCAACCGAATCCTCCTCTATTTTAGTGGATTGGCTAGAGTTGGCCTAAGCTCTTATATGGATTTATATAGCATATGGCAGCCTAGTTATACGTACAAGACATGAGAAATGAAGAAGAGAACGATCTTAGCCGAGGAGACACCTCAGCCTAGGAGCTGGCGCGTCCACCGATGTGCGATTCTTTGATTGAATTGCTACATCGTAAAACTAGTGCTCACCACTACTAGGGAAAACCCTAGCAGTAGCGCTGGTTTTGTGTCCACTAGTAGCGCGGAGGCCGCGCTACTAATAAGCGCTACAGCTATTGCTTAGCGATGAGCGTGCCCACACACGCGCTCTGCTAGGACAAATAGCTGCAGCGTTTATTCGAACCACGCCATCTGCTAAGGTAACTACTTGCAGCGTGTTTTCTGTGAAGGAAATATGCCCTAGAGGAAATAATAAAGTTATTATTTATTTCCTCATATCATGATAAATGTTTATTATTCATTCTAGAATTGTATTAACGGAAACATGATACATGTGTGAATACATAGACAGACATATAGTCACTAGTATGCCTCTACTTGACTAGCTCATTAATCAAAGATGGTTATGTTTCCTAACCATAGACATGTGTTGTCATTTGATTAATGGGATCACATCATTAGGAGAATGATGTGATTGACATGACCCATTCCGTTAGCCTAGCACTTGATCGTTTAGTATATTGCTATTGCTTACTTCATGACTTATATATGTTCTGTAACTATGAGATTATGCAACTCCGTTTACGGAGGAACACTTTGGGTGCTACCAAACGTCACAACGAATCTGGGTGATTATAAAGGAGTACTACAGGTGTCTCCAAAGTTACATGTTGGGTTGGCGTATTTGAGATTAGGTTTTGTCACTCCGATTGTCGGAGAGGTATCTCTGGGCCCTCTCGGTAATGCACATCACAATAAGCCTTGCAAGCAATGTAGCTAATGAGTTAGTTACGGAATGATGCATTACGTAACGAGTAAACAGACTTGCCGGTAACGAGATTGAACTAGGTATTGGATACCGACAATCGAATCTCGGGCAAGTAACATACCGATGACAAAGGGAACAACGTATGTTGTTATGCGGTTTGACCGATAAAGATCTTCGTAGAATATGTAGGAACCAATATGGGCATCCAGGTTCCGCTATTGGTTATTGACCGAGAATAGTTCTAGGTCATGTCTACAAAGTTCTCGAACCCATAGGGTCCGCACGCTTAACGTTACGATGACAGTTTTATTATGAGTTTATAAGTTTTGATGTACCGAAGTTTGTTCGGAGTCCCGGATGTGATCACGGACATGACGAGGAGTCTCGAAATGATCGAGACATAAAGATTGATATATTGGACGACTATATTCAGACACCGGAAGTGTTCTGGACATTTTCGGAGAAAACCGGAGTGCCGGAGGGTTACCGGAACCCCCCCGGGAGAAGTAATGGGCCCTATGGGCCTTAGTGGAGAGAGAGAGGGGCAGCCAGCATGGGCCGCGCGCCCCCTCCCCCTCTGGTCCGAATTGGACAAGGAGGGGGGGGCGGCGCCCCCCTCTTTCCCTCTCCCTCTCCCCCTTCCTTTCCCCTCCTAGTAGGAGTAAGAAAGAGGGAGTCCTACTCCTACTAGGAGGAGGACTCCTCCTCCTGGCGCGCCCTCTAGGGCCGGCCGGCCTCCCCCCTTGCTCCTTTATATACGGGGGCAGGGGGCACCCTAGGACACACAAGTTGATCTACGGATCGTTCCTTAGCCGTGTGCGGTGCCCCCTCCACCATATTCCACCTCGGTCATATCGTCGCGGAGTTTAGGCGAAGCCCTGCGCCGGTAGAACATCATCATCGTCACCACGCCATCGTCTTGTGGAACTCATCGAAGCTTTGCTGGATCGAGCCGGGGATCGTCATCGAGCTGAGCGTGTGTTGAACTCGGAGGTGCCGTGACGTTCGGTGCTTGGATCGGTCGGATCGTGAAGGCGTCGACTACATCAACCAGCGTTGTCATAACGCCCCGCCACGGTCTCACGAGGGTACGTGGAAAACACTCTCCCCTCTCGTTGCTATGCCATCACCATGATCTTGCGTGTGCGTAGGATTTTTTTTGAAATTACTACGTTTCCCAACAGTGGCATCCGAGCCTGGTTTTATGCGTAGATGTCATATGCACGAGTAGAACACAAGTGAGTTATGGGCGATACAAGTCATACTGCTTACCAGCATGTCGTACTTTGGTTCGGCGGTATTGTGAGATGAAGCGGCCCGGACCGACATTACGCGTACGCTTACGCGAGACTGGTTTCACCGTTCTGAGCACTCGTGCTTAAAGGTGGCTGGCGGGTGTCTGTCTCTCTCACTTTAGCTGAATCGAGTGTGGCTCGCCCGGTCCTTACGAAGGTTAAAACAGCACTAACTTGACGAACTATCATTGTGTTTTGATGTATAGGTAAGAACGGTTCTTGCTAAGCCCGTAGCAGCCACGTAAAACTTGCAACAATAAAGTAGAGGACGTCTAACTTGTTTTTGCAGGGCATGTTGTGATGTGATATGGTCAAGGCGTGATGCTATATTTTATTGTATGAGATGATCATGTTTTGTAACCGAAGTTATCGGCAACTGGCAGGAGCCATATGGTTGTCGCTTTATTGTATGAAATGCAACGCTTCAGTAATTGCTTTACTTTATCACTAAGCGGTAGTGATAGTCGAGAAGCAATAGATGGTGTAAACGACAACGATGCTACGATGGAGATCAAGGTGTCGCACCGGTGACGATGGTGATCACGACGGTGCTTGGAGATGGAGATCACAAGCACAAGATGATGATGGCCATATCATATCACTTATATTAATTGCATGTGATGTTTATCCTTTATGCATCTTATCTTGCTTTGATTGACGGTAGCATTTTAGGATGATCTCTCACTAAAATTATCAAGGTGTGTTCTCCCGAGTATGCACCGTTGCAAAAGTTCGTCGTGCCTGACACCACGTGATGATCGGGTGTGATAAGCTCTCGTCCATCTACAACGGGTGCAAGCCAGTTTGCACACATAGAATACTCAGTTAAACTTGGCGAGCCTAGCATATGCAGATATGGCCTCGAACACGGAGACCGAAAGGTCGAGCGTGAATCATATAGTAGATATGATCAACATAGTGATGTTCACCATTGAAAACTACTCCATCTCACGTGATGATCGGTTATGGTTTAGTTGATTTGGATCACGTGATCACTTAGATGACTAGAGAGATGTCTGTCTAAGTGGGAGTTCTTAAGTAATATGATTAATTGAACTTAAATTTACCATGAACTTAATTAGTACTTGATAGTATTTTGCTTGTCTATGTTTGTTGTAGATAGATGGCTCGTGTTGTTGTTCCATTGAATTTTAATGCGTTCCTTGAGAAAGCAAAGTTGAAAGATGATGGTAGCAATTACATGGACTGGGTCCGTAACTTGAGGATTATCCTCATTGCTGCACAGAAGAATTACATCCTGGAAGCACCGCTGGGTGCTAGGCCTGCTGCTGATGCAACTGACGACATTAAGAACGTCTGGCAGAGCAAAGCTGATGACTACTCGATAGTTCAATGTGCCATGCTTTATGGCTTAGAACCGGGTCTTCAACGACGTTTTGAACGTCATGGAGCATATGAGATGTTCCAGGAGTTGAAGTTAATATTTCAAGCAAATGCCCGGATTGAGAGATATGAAGTCTCCAATAAGTTCTATAACTGCAAGATGGAGGAGAATAGTTCTGTCAGTGAACACATACTCAAAATGTCTAGCTATAATAATCACTTGATTTAACTGGGAGTTAATCTTCTTGATGATAGTATTATTGACAGAATTTTCCAATCACTGCCACCAAGCTACAAGAGCTTCATGATGAACTATAATATGCAAGGGATGAACAAGACAATTCCCGAGCTCTTCGCAATGCTAAAAGCTGCGGAGGTAGAAATCAAGAAGGAGCATCAAGTGTTGATGGTCAACAAGAACACTAGTTTCAAGAAAAAGGGCAAAGGGAAGAAGAAGGGGAACTTCAAGAAGAACAGCAAACAAGTTGCTCCTCAAGAGAAGAAACCCAAATCTGGACCTAAGCCTGAGACTGAGTGTTTCTACTGCAAGAAGACTGGACACTGGAAGCGGAACTGCCCCAAGTATTTGGTGGATAAGAAGGATGGCAAGGTGAACAAAGGTATATGTGATATACATGTTATTGATGTGTACCTTACTAGAGCTCGCAGAGCACTGGTATTTGATCTCGGTTTCATTGCTAATATTTGCAACTCAAACAGGACTACGGAATAAGCGAGCATCGCCAGGACGAGATGACGATGCGCGTGGGAAGCGGTTCCAAAGTCGATGTGATCGCGGTCGGCATGCTACCTCTACATCCACCTTCGGGATTAGTTTTAGACACGAGTAATTGTTATTTGGTGCTAGCGTTGAGCATGAACATTATATCTGGATCTTGGTTGATGTGAGACGGTTATTCATTTAAATCGAGAGAATAATGGTTGTTCTATTTATATGAGTAATATCTTTTATGGTCATGCACCCTTAAAGAGTGGTCTATTTTATTGAATCTCGATAGTAGTGATACACATATTCATAATGTCGAAGCCAAAAGATGCAGAGTTGATAATGATAGTGCAACTTATTTGTGGTACTTCTGCCGTTTAGGTCATATCGGTGTAAAGCGCATGAAGAAACTCCATCTTGATGGACTTTTGGAATCACTTGATTATGAATCACTTGGTACTTGCGAACCATGCCTCATGGGCAAGATGACTAAAACACCGTTCTCCGGCACTATGGAGAGAGCAACAGATTTGTTGGAAATCATACATACAGATGTATATGGTCCGATAAATGTTGAAGCTCGTGGCGGATATTGTTATTTTCTCACCTTCACAGATGATTTGAGCAGATATGGGTATATCTACTTAATGAAACACAAGTCTGAAACATTTGAAAAGTTCAAAGAATTTCAGAGTGAAGTGGAAAATCATCGTAACAAGAAAATAAAGTTTCTACGATCTGATCGTGGAGGAGAATATTTGAGTTACGAGTTTGGTTTACATTTGAAACAATGCGGAATAGTTTCGCAACTCATGCCACCTGGAACACCACAATGAAATGGTGTGTCCGAACGTCGTAATCGTACTTTACTAGATATGGTGCGATCTATGATGTCTCTTACTGATTTACCGCTATCGTTTTGGGGTTATGCTTTAGAGGCGGCGCATTCACGTTGAATAGGGCACCATCAAAATCCGTTGAGATGACGCCTTATGAACTGTGGTTTGGCAAGAAACCAAAGTTGTCCTTTCTTAAAGTTTGGGGCTGCGATGCTTATTTGAAGAAACTTCAACCAGATAAGCTCGAACGTAAATCAGAGAAATGTGTCTTCATAGGATACCCAAAGGAGACAGTTGGGTACACCTTCTATCATAGATCCGAAGGAAAGACATTCGTTGCTAAGAATGGATCCTTTCTAGAGAAGGAGTTTCTCTCGAAAGAAGTGAGTGTGGGGAAAGTAGAACTTGATGAGGTAACTGTACCTTCTCCCTTATTGGAAAGTAGTTCATCACGTAAATCGGTTCTGTGACACCTACACCAATTAGTGAGGAAGCTAATGATATTGATCATGAAACTTCAGATCAAGTTTCTCTTGAACCTCGTGGGTCTACAGAGTAAGATCCGCACGAGTGGTACGGTAATCCTATTCGGAAGTCATGTTACTTGACCATGATGAACCTACGAACTATGAGGAAGCGATGATGAGCCCAGATTCGCAAAATGGCTAGAGGCCATGAAATCGAGATGGGATCCATATATGAGGACAAAGTATGGACTTTAGTTGACTTGCCCGATGATCGGCAAGCCATTGAGAATAAATGGATCTTTAAGAAGAAGACCGACGGCGATGGTAATGTAGCTGTCTATAAAGCTCGACTTGTTGCGAAAGGTTTTCGACAAGTTCAAGGGGTTGACTACGATGAGACTTTCTCACCCGTAGCGATTCCTAAGTCTGTCCGAATCATGTTAGCTATTGCTGCATTTCATGATTATGAAATTTGGCAAATGGATGTCAAAATTGCATTCTTGAATGGATTTCTGGAAGAAGAGTTGTATATGATGCAGCCAGAAGGTTTTGTTGATCCAAAAGGTGCTAACATAGTGTGAAAGCTCCAATGATCCATTTATGGACTGGTGCAAGCATCTCGGAGTTGGAATAAACGCTTTGATAGTGTGATCAAAGCATATGGTTTTATCTGAGACTTTTGGAGAAGCTTTGTATTTACAAGAAAGTGAGTGGGAGCTCAGTAGCATTTCGATATTATATGTAGATGACATATTATTAATTGGAAATGATATAGAATTTCTGGAGAGCATAAAGGGATACTTGAATAAAAGTTTTTCAATGAAAGACCTCGGTGAAGCTGCTTACATATTGGGCATCAAGATTTATAGAGATAGATCAAGACGCTTAATAGGACTTTCACAAAGCACATACCTTGATAAAAGTTTGAAAAAGTTCAAAATGGATCAGGCAAAGAAAGGGTTCTTGCCCGTGCTTCAAGGTGTGAAGTTGAGTCAGACTCAATGCCCGACCACAGCAGAAGATAGAGAGAAAATGAAAGATGTTCCCTATGCTTCAGCCATAGGCTCTATCATGTATGCAATCTTGTGTACCAGACTGACGATGCTTAGCAATAAGCTAGGCAGGAAGGTACCAAAGTAATCCAGAGTGAATCATGGACAGCGGTCAAGAACATCCTAAAATACGAAAAGGACTAAGGATATGTTTCTCGTATATGGAGGTGACAAAGAGCTAGTCGTAAATGGTTACGTCGATGCAAGCTTTGACACGATCCGGACGATTCTAAATCGCAAACCGGATCGTATTTTTATTAAACGGTGGAGCTGTAAGTTGCTGCAGTTCTAAACGAAGCGCCGTGGCGGAATCTACATGTGAAGCGGAGTACATAGCTGCCGGAAGCAGCAAATGAAGGAGTCGGATGAAGGAGTTCATTTCAATCTAGGTTCATACCTAGTGCATCGGGACCAATGAAGATGTTACGTGACAATCTTGGTGCAATTGCCTTGGCAAAGGAATCCAGATTTCACAAGAGGACCAACCACATCAAGAAACGCTTCAATTCCATCGGGACCAAGTCCAAGTGGAAGACATAGAGATTTGCAAGATACATACAGATCTGAATGTTGCAGACCGTTGACTAAGCCTCTCTCACGAGCAAAACATGATCAGCACCAAGACTCCATGGGTGTTAGAATCATTACTATGTAATCTAGATTCTTGACTCTAGTGCAAGTGGGAGGCTGAAGGAAATATGCCCTAGAGGCAATAATAAAGTTATTATTTATTTCCTCATATCATGATAAATGTTTATTATTCATGCTAGAATTGTATTAACTGGAAACATGATACATGTGTGAATACATAGACAAACATATAGTCACTAGTATGCCTCTACTTGACTAGCTCATTAATCAAAGATGGTTATGTTTCCTAACCATAGACATGTGTTGTCATTTGATTAGTGGGATCACATCATTAGGAGAATGATGTGATTGACATGACCCATTCCGTTAGCCTAGCACTTGATCGTTTAGTATATTGCTATTGCTTTCTTCATGGCTTATACATGTTCCTGTAACTATGAGATTATGCAACTCCCATTTACGGAGGAACACTTTGGGTGCTACCAAATGTCACAATGTAACTGGGTGATTATAAAGGAGTACTACAGGTGTCTCCAAAGGTACATGTTGGGTTGGCGTATTTGAGATTAGGTTTTGTCACTCCGATTGTCGGAGAGGTATCTCTAGGCCCTCTCGGTAATGCACATCACTATAAGCCTTGCAAGCAATGTAGCTAATGAGTTAGTTACGGAATGATGCATTACGTAACGAGTAAAGAGACTTGCCGGTAACGAGATTGAACTAGGTATTGATACCGACGATCGAATCTCGGGCAAGTAACATACCGATGACAAAGGGAACAACATATGTTGTTATGCGGTTTGACCGATAAAGATCTTCGAGAATATGTAGGAACCAATATGGGCATCCAGGTTCCGCTATTGGTTATTGACCGAGAATAGTTCTAGGTCATGTCTACATAGTTCTCGAACCCGTAGGGTCCGCACGCTTAACGTTACGATGACAATTTTATTATGAGTTTATAAGTTTTGATGTACGAAGTTTGTTCGAGTCCGGATGTGATCACGGACATGACGAGGAGTCTCAAATCATTGAGACATAAGGATTGATATATTGGACAACAATATTCGACACCGGAAGTGTTCGGACATTTGCGGAGAAAACCGGAGTGTCGGAGGGTTACCGGAACCCCCCGGGAGAAGTAATGGGCCCTATTGGCCTTAGTGGAGAGAGAGAGGGGCAGCCAGCATGGGCCGCGCGCCCCCTCCCCCTCTGGTCCGAATTGGACTAGGAGGGGGCGCCCCTCTTTCCTTCTCCTCTCCCCCTTCCTTTCCCCTCCTAGTAGGAGTAGGAAAGGGGGAGTCCTACTCCTACTAGGAGGAGGACTCCTCCTCCTGGCGCGCCCTCTAGGGCCGGCCGGCCTCCCCCCTTGCTCCTTTATATACGGGGCAGGGGGCACCCTAGGACACACAAGTTGATCTACGGATCGTTCCTTAGCCGCAGGCGGTGCCCCCTCCACCATATTCCACCTCGGTCATATCATCGTGGAGTTTAGGCGAAGCCCTGCGCCAGTAGAACATCATCATCGTCACCACGCCGTCGTCCTGACGGAACTCATCCCCGAAGCTTTGCTGGATCGGAGCCCGGGGATCGTCATCGAGCTGAACGTGTGCTGAACTCAGAGGTGCCATACGTTCGGTGCTTGGATCGGTCGGATCGTGAAGACGTACGACTACATCAACCGCGTTGTCATAACGCTTCCGCTTACGGTCTACGAGGGTACGTGGACAACACTCTCCCCTCGTTGCTATGCCATCACCATGATCTTGCGTGTGCGTAGGAATTTTTTTTGAAATTACTACGTTTCCCAACATTATGTCCATCACTACTAGTATTTTTTTAATCTTTTAATTTTTAGTGTATTTATGCGCCATCGTACAAATATTGGTACAATACCAGTTATGAGGTTTACATCATTATGTCCATAACAGTGTTCAAATGAAGGTGGATTAGGTTCAAGTGGAGGCAATATGTGGTGCATGTCAAAAGTATACTACTAATCCAAACTTGATCTAGTTTGGACTAGTAGTACTTTCGATGTGCACCAAATGTTGCCTCCACTTGAATCTAATCCGCCAGCACAAGCTATTTAATCATCATCATAGTCATTACCACCAACAGTATTTATTTAATCACCACTAACACTAGCTAATAATAATCATCATAGTCATTACCACCAACACTAGCAATTTTATCATCATAGTAATAGTGTAGCACATCATCATCCTCAGACTCATTTCTAGCTAGCTAATCACTCCTGCTGCTCTCTCTTAGGTAAAATAACATAAAACATGTATAGCTCTCCTCCTTGATCAAACTGGAGCATGCAGATGAACCTGTCTCCTAATCGTGGGTAGCGCATCTGTTTGCTTCCCCCTAGTACTTCTCTGCGCTCCCCCATCACATATTTTTTCCAGTCTTGCACTATTAAGCATCTGTCGCTAATCTTGAATGCACTAAAGTAATCTGTAGGATATCTTGGCCGTAAGCTGATAATACTCATGGTACCTTTAGTCTCTATCCCATAAGGCACAACATTCATCGGGAGTCCTGTTGAAGAACATGCTGTAACACTAAACAGGACGGCCCACTCGGTTGCTCCTCGCACCTGCCTTGTGCGAAGCGTCGACTACTTGCCGCAATGAGCGGCAAGTAGGATTTTCCCAAGGAGCTCCCCGTTGAGATAGAACGTACAGGCAATACCCCGCTAGATTCAATGGGCCGGCCCATTAAACCAGAGCTAGCTATCCGGTTTTGGGAACCCTCTAGATTCCCTGAACCGTTTTTTTTTCTTTGACTTTTTTCCAGTTTCTTCTTAGGGTTATTTTCTTTTTCTTTTCTCTGTTTCCCTGTTTCTTTTTTCTGTTTTCCGTTTTTTTCCTCTAGAAAATTGTTCAGAAAGACCAAAATTTGTTCGTCTTTCTAAAAGAGTTCAAAATTTCAAAAAAGTTCTTGTTTAAAAAAATGTTCAAAATTCATAAAATGTTTGCATTTTTCAAAAAAATGTTCTCGTTTTTAAAAATTGTTCTTGTTTTCAAGAATTGTTCTCGTGTTTACAAAAATTATTCGGAATGTTTTTGTTCAAATTTTTTCACATTTTTTAGAAGATGTTCCTGTTTAAAAAAATTGTTCATGTTCTCATTTTTTCAGAAGTTTCGAAAAATGTTCCAGTTTTAAAATTATTCACAAGTTTTTAAAAAATATTGTTTGGAAATTTTGTTCAGGAATTTCCAAATTTTGTTTTGAAATTTGTAAAAATGTTTTGGTTTCAATAAATTGTTCAAGATTTTCAAAAAATGTTCTTGTTTTTCAAATATTTTATAGCTGTTTGCGTTTACACAACATTCCGTTTGTTGAAAAAATATTGCTTTCGAAATTCCTAAACTAATTCGGATCTGCAAGCTTGTTTGTTCTTTATGTTTGTTGCTAGCAATTTGTTCAGTTTCAACCGTTTGCTCAGTTGGCAAGAACTCATGCTCTAAAGCAGAGCGTCGCGTGTTTGCATCCTCGCAAATGCGTATAATTTTTTTTAGCTACAGTGCGCTTTTGATTTTTCTGTTGGTGTCGCTGTCTTCATCGGCCGGCCCAGTCGAAGTCCCCCCTGTGTGAAACGGCAACGACTTGACACAGAGAGCGTCACATAGGAGGTCACATGTTGATGGGCAAGCGCCTTAAAGACCAAGTGCCTTGGAGACCAAGCACCTCATATGTGCGCGACGAGCAGAGCGAGATGAAACGGATAATGCATGGGACAAAACAGATAACAATCTGTGGGATCCAACCAACTAACGGTTTCTTACTCTAGTTCACTTAGTATGTACCCTCAGGTATATGATTTCTCCTATATTTCGGTACCAAAATGACTTGATATTATTGTTCTAATAACTGGACTAATTTATCATGAACCTTACAATTTGGAACCATGTATTGTTTTAGACATGCATATGTTATATTTGATGATTTGGCGCCAATTGTAGTATATGCCTACATGTGATATCTACTTTTAGATGAGCTAGATTTGTTGTATTAGAGAATATGCAAGTCCATGTATCATTTCGTTCAATAGATGGAATACAATGCAAGTTGTTGATCCATCGCGTGGTTAAGAGGATGCATCCCCCACATATATACATTGATAACACATAATAATGGTGTCTACCAAGACCATGCTGAATATTAAGATGAAATTCCAAGTGCAAGTATATGGTTGCAAGTTAAGACATTAACCCTAGCCTATTTTCCTATAATTGTTTTGTCTCCAAAACTTGTGCAATTTTTGTCTAGGAAACTGAATTCTTTACGACAACAGAAGCTTGCAACGATCGCCTTTCAATTAGCATCCTTTCCGTGGGTTTGATACCCAGTGTCACCTTTGGGAAAAAGGAAGGGTCTATCTACATCCGAAACTGGATCAATGGTAATCACACCCGAGCGCACCGGCGGAAACCAAGCTAGTCCATCCCAATCCTTCTGCCAATCGAATAGAAGACGTGTGGACTGACATATGTTCTTATCCACCCACATGTGATTTCGCAATAGCACACACGATTGTTTTGATATTAACGTGGAACAATGTCGCACATAGTTTATAATAGAATCTTGTGTGATAGTTGAACTCATCGCACACAATTTCATTTGCCTAATCGTGTGCAATGCATCGCACACAGGTCATGTAATAAAGGTGTGTGTGATACGGAATTTATCACACACAGTTCATTTGTGTCATTGCGTGAAATATATTCAATATTTCGCACCCAGATTGTCCGAGATATGTGTGTGATGATTCCAGCTTCACACACATTTTGTTTTCAACACATAGTTTTATTTATATATTGTATGTGATGCATTAATCACACACAATTTTTCCATATCATGTTTGAAAGGGGGATTAATAGCACTAGTCTATACTAGTGGATCCAACACCAACAACTTCCAACAATTGCCACAGGCCAGATCTGGCAACGGGAGGCCCGAACCTACCGCTATCAGCATCCCTACAACCAACCCGAGAAGACGAGGCCTAGCCGGGACGAGGATCCACTATTGGGAGGACGCCGGACAGCTGGAGGTTAGGGCGGGTGGATGGATGAGGTGGATCGCAGGGAGGAACCATCCCACACTGGGCAACTACTGGTGATGACAATATGGAGGAACTCAGGGAATTGCAAGGGCAAGGAGGAACCAACAGCAAATATATTATGTTGGGTAATCTTATAAGCATTAACATGCTAAAAGATAAATACAGAAACAGTACATACCAAATAACCACCAACCAAGATTTCAAGGCAACTCTATATTTGACATGGAAAAATTGTAGGGTGCTCTCAACTCTCAAGAATAATTGTTAGTTTGTCACAAGATTGATATGTTAGCTACGTGAAGGTTTGTCTTCCTAGGTGGTTGATAGTTATGTTGATCAATACTCAATAGTAGTAGTAGGACCATGAACTATCGATATGAATCGAGGTAGCAATAGACTATCGATGTTTTTCTCCAGAGTGGGTCCATCTAATGCTTGATCTGTGTTTAGAGCTAGAACAAGTTAGCTTTAGGCACCTGAAGGCCTCTTCATTCATCTCAGTACTATCACCCCGAGTTGTCTTGTTTTGTGAACATGTTAGCTCATTGCTAAGAAATTGTCTGAGAGTTCTTATTTTGATGAAGAGTTAATTCATCGGGATTCAGCCTAGAAGTTACTCCAGTTATCCTAAATATTGCAATTCTTACATGTTAGTGTTATGCTTTCATATTCCCTTCCATGATTTGTCCAAACTCTCACTTAGAGCTTGTGTATTACTTGCTCTCTTAGCTTCAAGTATCTCTAGAGTATCAATGTCGTAATATCTTCATAGTATACTTATATGTGCATTTATGTTGTGTCAATGTTCATTCATTCTGCATAGGCACCACATTTGTTTACAGTCAACATTAGAATGTGCCGTTGCATATGTGCTAACTTCAAATATATTATGCCTTTTTCTTAAAAAGGTATCTCATTAGGGATGACCATATTTCCCTTTTGTACATAAAAATTTGAAAAATTCATATAAGTACTATATGGGAAGAAATTCCTACAGGTTCGGTTAAAAAACAAATATGGTTGACTACTGGTTGGCATCTTACACATCCTATAACTTATTTCACTATTTCATATATTACCAAGATACGGCGTCGCCATTCATGAGCCATTGTGCCACTGGTTAATAGCTACTAACTCAAGTTATTCATCTAAGACTAGCATATGCAGGGCTTTGAGCATGCCAATGCGTAAATAACACCTAGTGCTTACTTTCCATACTACTCCCTCCATTCCTCTATATAATATGTATTTGTTTTTTTTTCAAAAGTGAAATGAGTGCATGTTTGACCGGGGTTTTAGGGAAATATATCAATACCCACAAGACGAAATTTATACCATTTCATCCATCATGAAAGGTAGTTTCACATTTTAACTATTAGGTATTATAAATGTTGCTATATTATTCTATAATCATGGTAAAGCATTCAAATGGTTGACTTGCATGGAAAACAATACACCTTATATTCTGGAACGGAGGGAGTATAAAAAGCGACAAACCAACTGAACCCTGAAGTTGAAACTGCCTTTTATTCAATGGACCAAGAAATCATGCAATCCAAAAAGGTCAACTCAACAATGCAGTTGTCTCTTGTTTGTATGCCAAGGATATTGTGCAAGAAAATAATAAAACCTCAACAAATAATTTTAGATGGAACATTTTGTGCTTTCCTCTGTTCTCATGGTCCTTTGCTTGTGCGCTTGTAGACCCTTTGTCTTTTCATCTTCCGATTCATCCTCAAAGCCATATATGCTATGTATATGACTTGATATCTTTTGTTATCTCCAAAATCAATATCGCGCAAGTCCAAAGGAAGATGAAGGAGCATTAGGGAGCAAGAGGCATGTGGCATCGTGAAGAAGGGAAACAAGGCGACGCTAGGCTAATTCAAAGGGACGAGACTTGCCTGCGCCCCGCGCGTGCACCCATCGGTGCTCCCACGTACGTGCCTTGATTTGATTGGAACAAAATAAGGCCCGGGCCCACCCAGTTAAAATAAGGGGGGTGATTAGATTAGGAAGGAAAAGGAAAAAAGCTGCGGGATGAAGTGGGAGCACAAAAGGGAGCAGGGGAGGAGCAGGCAAGCCGGATCCAATTCAAAGGCATGCAATGCGTACCCAATATTGTTTGCAAAAAAATAAGTGTATCTAGCCAGGCCAACTCTAGCCCGTCCCCTAAAAGTCTATATAAGGGAGGATAATTTCAGTTTTACTCCTCGGTGGCACATATCCGAATTACTAAAATCTATAAGGGAGGATAAGTTTTACTCCCTCGCCGAAAATCCACTCCAATTTGCATAAATATACTCGGCACTTGCGCAGTCGAGTAAAAGTTGTGCGCCTCTTTCTCCCTCCCTCATGGCTCCGCTATTCCTGCTGATGCCACCCCCAGGCGCCACTGTTGCCACCGACGACCGGCCCTGTCGCCAAAATGGATAGCCAAGATGCTTCAGCCACCGCCGCTTGTCGCTGCACGAAATCACCACCCGTTGAAAAAATGTTAGGGATGAAAAAGCTCCACCGGCCACAAACACCGGCTCCAACCGTGCCAAAGGCCACCGGGCTGGCGACTACCTCTGTAGCGACGGTCGGCCGCCCTCCCGCCGTCGCCAAGAGAGCTAGAAAACTGATGGCTGCAACGTCGGCCCTCGCCGAGGAGGCCGCAAAGAAGAAGAAGAAGAAGAAGAAGAAGAAGAAGAAGAAGAAGACGATGATGATGATGAAGGCCACTCCAGCACCCATCCATGTCCATCACATCGTGCAGCGTCTCCGGCCACCCCTACGACCACTGCTCCGGCGCGTCCGACCACCCCATCCATTGGTTGGCTCGGTCCACAACATACACATGCTATGTTTGTGGTGATTTTGGATCAAACTTTGTGTTTGAAGTGATGCCTTTTGGATGAACTATGCATGTTTTAATTTGAAAATCGCGACGATGAAACTATATGCTTGTTAATGATTATGTTATGCATTTTAAATTTGAATGTTTTGTGATATATATTTGAAGTGTTTGAAGTTTATGCGGCTAGGACACAAAACCTATGCAATTTTTTACTCCACTATGTTTAGGGGATCGGCTAGGTGCGGCCAAATATAGAGGGGTAAAAGTTTACTCCATTAAATTTACTCAACCGAATCCTCCTCTATTTTAGTGGATTGGCTAGAGTTGGCCTAAGCTCTTATATGGATTTATATAGCATATGGCAGCCTAGTTATACGTACAAGACATGAGAAATGAAGAAGAGAACGATCTTAGCCGAGGAGACACCTCAGCCTAGGAGCTGGCGCGTCCAGCCGATGTGCGATTCTGCTGATTGAATTGCTACATCGTAAAACTAGTGCTCACCACTACTAGGGAAAACCCTAGCAGTAGCGCGGGTTTTGTGTCCACTAGTAGCGCGGGAGGCCGCGCTACTAATAAGGCGCTACAGCTATTGCTTAGCAGTAACGCGTGCCCACACGCGCTACTGCTAGGACAAATAGCTGCAGCGTTTATTCAGAACCACGCTACTGCTAAGGTAACTACTTGCAGCGTGTTTTCTGTGAAGGAAATATGCCCTAGAGGAAATAATAAAGTTATTATTTATTTCCTCATATCATGATAAATGTTTATTATTCATTCTAGAATTGTATTAACCGGAAACATGATACATGTGTGAATACATAGACAAACATATAGTCACTAGTATGCCTTTACTTGACTAGCTCATTAATCAAAGATGGTTATGTTTCCTAACCATAGACATGTGTTGTCATTTGATTAATGGGATCACATCATTAGGAGAATGATGTGATTGACATGACCCATTCCGTTAGCCTAGCACTTGATCGTTTAGTATATTGCTATTGCTTACTTCATGACTTATATATGTTCCTGTAACTATGAGATTATGCAACTCCCGTTTACCGGAGGAACACTTTGGGTGCTACCAAACGTCACAACGTAACTGGGTGATTATAAAGGAGTACTACAGGTGTCTCCAAAGTTACATGTTGGGTTGGCGTATTTCGAGATTAGGTTTTGTCACTCCGATTGTCGGAGAGGTATCTCTGGGCCCTCTCGGTAATGCACATCACAATAAGCCTTGCAAGCAATGTAGCTAATGAGTTAGTTACGGAATGATGCATTACGTAACGAGTAAACAGACTTGCCGGTAACGAGATTGAACTAGGTATTGGATACCGACAATCGAATCTCGGGCAAGTAACATACCGATGACAAAGGGAACAACGTATGTTGTTATGCGGTTTGACCGATAAAGATCTTCGTAGAATATGTAGGAACCAATATGGGCATCCAGGTTCCGCTATTGGTTATTGACCGAGAATAGTTCTAGGTCATGTCTACAAAGTTCTCGAACCCATAGGGTCCGCACGCTTAACGTTACGATGACAGTTTTATTATGAGTTTATAAGTTTTGATGTACCGAAGTTTGTTCGGAGTCCCGGATGTGATCACGGACATGACGAGGAGTCTCGAAATGATCGAGACATAAAGATTGATATATTGGACGACTATATTCAGACACCGGAAGTGTTCTGGACATTTTCGGAGAAAACCGGAGTGCCGGAGGGTTACCGGAACCCCCCCCCCGGGAGAAGTAATGGGCCCTATGGGCCTTAGTGGAGAGAGAGAGGGGCAGCCAGCATGGGCCGCGCGCCCCCTCCCCCTCTGGTCCGAATTGGACAAGGAGGGGGGCGGCGCCCCCCTCTTTTCCTCTCCCTCTCCCCCTTCCTTTCCCCTCCTAGTAGGAGTAGGAAAGGGGGAGTCCTACTCCTACTAGGAGGAGGACTCCTCCTCCTGGCGCGCCCTCTAGGGCCGGCCGGCCTCCCCTTGCTCCTTTATATACGGGGGCAGGGGGCACCCTAGGACACACAAGTTGATCTACGGATCGTTCCTTAGCCGTGTGCGGTGCCCCCCTCCACCATATTCCACCTCGGTCATATCGTCGCGGAGTTTAGGCGAAGCCCTGCGCCGGTAGAACATCATCATCGTCACCACGCCATCGTGCTGACGGAACTCATCCCCGAAGCTTTGCTGGATCAGAGCCCGGGGATCGTCATCGAGCTGAACGTGTGTTGAACTCGGAGGTGCCGTACGTTCGGTGCTTGGATCGGTCGGATCGTGAAGACGTACGACTACATCAACCGCGTTGTCATAACGCTCCCGCTTACGGTCTACGAGGGTACGTGGAAAACACTCTCCCCTCTCGTTGCTATGCCATCACCATGATCTTGCGTGTGCGTAGGATTTTTTTTGAAATTACTACGTTTCCCAACAGTGGCATCCGAGCCTGGTTTTATGCGTAGATGTCATATGCACGAGTAGAACACAAGTGAGTTATGGGCGATACAAGTCATACTGCTTACCAGCATGTCGTACTTTGGTTCGGCGGTATTGTGAGATGAAGCGGCCCGGACCGACATTACGCGTACGCTTACGCGAGACTGGTTTCACCGTTACGAGCACTCGTGCTTAAAGGTGGCTGGCGGGTGTCTGTCTCTCTCACTTTAGCTGAATCGAGTGTGGCTACGCCCGGTCCTTACGAAGGTTAAAACAGCACTAACTTGACGAACTATCATTGTGTTTTGATGTATAGGTAAGAACGGTTCTTGCTAAGCCCGTAGCAGCCACGTAAAACTTGCAACAATAAAGTAGAGGACGTCTAACTTGTTTTTGCAGGGCATGTTGTGATGTGATATGGTCAAGACGTGATGCTATATTTTATTGTATGAGATGATCATGTTTTGTAACCGAAGTTATCGGCAACTGGCAGGAGCCATATGGTTGTCGCTTTATTGTATGAAATGCAAACGCCCTGTAATTGCTTTACTTTATCACTAAGCGGTAGTGATAGTCGTAGAAGCAATAGATGGTGTAAACGACAACGATGCTACGATGGAGATCAAGGTGTCGCACCGGTGACGATGGTGATCACGACGGTGCTTCGGAGATGGAGATCACAAGCACAAGATGATGATGGCCATATCATATCACTTATATTAATTGCATGTGATGTTTATCCTTTATGCATCTTATCTTGCTTTGATTGACGGTAGCATTTTAGGATGATCTCTCACTAAAAATTATCAAGGTGTGTTCTCCCTGAGTATGCACCGTTGCAAAAGTTCGTCGTGCCTGACACCACGTGATGATCGGGTGTGATAAGCTCTACGTCCATCTACAACGGGTGCAAGCCAGTTTTGCACACATAGAATACTCAGGTTAAACTTGACGAGCCTAGCATATGCAGATATGGCCTCGGAACACGGAGACCGAAAGGTCGAGCGTGAATCATATAGTAGATATGATCAACATAGTGATGTTCACCATTGAAAACTACTCCATCTCACGTGATGATCGGTTATGGTTTAGTTGATTTGGATCACGTGATCACTTAGATGACTAGAGATGTCTGTCTAAGTGGGAGTTCTTAAGTAATATGATTAATTGAACTTAAATTTACCATGAACTTAATTAGTACTTGATAGTATTTTGCTTGTCTATGTTTGTTGTAGATAGATGGCTCGTGTTGTTGTTCCATTGAATTTTAATGCGTTCCTTGAGAAAGCAAAGTTGAAAGATGATGGTAGCAATTACATGGACTGGGTCCGTAACTTGAGGATTATCCTCATTGCTGCACAGAAGAATTACATCCTGGAAGCACCGCTGGGTGCTAGGCCTGCTGCTGATGCAACTGACGACATTAAGAACGTCTGGCAGAGCAAAGCTGATGACTACTCGATAGTTCAATGTGCCATGCTTTATGGCTTAGAACCGGGTCTTCAACGACGTTTTGAACGTCATGGAGCATATGAGATGTTCCAGGAGTTGAAGTTAATATTTCAAGCAAATGCCCGGATTGAGAGATATGAAGTCTCCAATAAGTTCTATAACTGCAAGATGGAGGAGAATAGTTCTGTCAGTGAACACATACTCAAAATGTCTAGCTATAATAATCACTTGATTTAGCGGGAGTTAATCTTCTTGATGATAGTATTATTGACAGAATTTTCCAATCACGCCACCAAGCTACAAGAGCTTCATGATGAACTATAATATGCAAGGGATGAACAAGACAATTCCCGAGCTCTTCGCAATGCTAAAAGCTGCGGAGGTAGAAATCAAGAAGGAGCATCAAGTGTTGATGGTCAACAAGAACACTAGTTTCAAGAAAAGGGCAAAGGGAAGAAGAAGGGAACTTCAAGAAGAACAGCAAACAAGTTGCTCCTCAAGAGAAGAAACCCAAATCTGGACCTAAGCCTGAGACTGAGTGTTTCTACTGCAAGAAGACTGGACACTGGAAGCGGAACTGCCCCAAGTATTTGGTGGATAAGAAGGATGGCAAGGTGAACAAAGGTATATGTGATATACATGTTATTGATGTGTACCTTACTAGAGCTCGCAGTAGCACCTGGGTATTTGATACTGGTTCTGTTGCTAATATTTGCAACTCGAAACAGGACTACGGAATAAGCGAGCACTGGCCAAGGACGAGATGACGATGCGCGTGGGAAACGGTTCCAAAGTCGATGTGATCGCGGTCGGCATGCTACCTCTACATCCACCTTCGGGATTAGTTTTAGACCTGAGTAATTGTTATTTGGTGCTAGCGTTGAGCATGAACATTATATCTGGATCTTGGTTGATGTGAGACGGTTATTCATTTAAATCAGAGAATAATGGTTGTTCTATTTATATGAGTAATATCTTTTATGGTCATGCACCCTTAAAGAGTGGTCTATTTTTATTGAATCTCGATAGTAGTGATACACATATTCATAATGTCGAAGCCAAAAGATGCAGAGTTGATAATGATAGTGCAACTTATTTGTGGCACCTGCCGTTTAGGTCATATCGGTGTAAAGCGCATGAAGAAACTCCATCTTGATGGACTTTTGGAATCACTTGATTATGAATCACTTGGTACTTATGAACCATGCCTCATGGGCAAGATGACTAAAACACCGTTCTCGGCACTATGGAGAGAGCAACAGATTTGTTGGAAATCATACATCTGAGATGTATATGGTCCGATAAATGTTGAAGCTCGTGGCGGATATTGTTATTTTCTCACCTTCACAGATGATTTGAGCAGATATGGGTATATCTACTTAATGAAACACAAGTCTGAAACATTTGAAAAGTTCAAAGAATTTCAGAGTGAAGTGGAAAATCATCGTAACAAGAAAATAAAGTTTCTACGATCTGATCGTGGAGGAGAATATTTGAGTTACGAGTTTGGTTTACATTTGAAACAATGCGGAATAGTTTCGCAACTCATGCCACCTGGAACACCACAATGAAATGGTGTGTCCGAACGTCGTAATCGTACTTTACTAGATATGGTGCGATCTATGATGTCTCTTACTGATTTACCGCTATCGTTTTGGGGTTATGCTTTAGAGACGGCCGCATTCACGTTGAATAGGGCACCATCAAAATCCGTTGAGATGACGCCTTATGAACTGTGGTTTGGCAAGAAACCAAAGTTGTCCTTTCTTAAAGTTTGGGGCTGCGATGCTTATTTGAAGAAACTTCAACCAGATAAGCTCGAACGTAAATCAGAGAAATGTGTCTTCATAGGATACCCAAAGGAGACAGTTGGGTACACCTTCTATCATAGATCCGAAGGAAAGACATTCGTTGCTAAGAATGGATCCTTTCTAGAGAAGGAGTTTCTCTCGAAAGAAGTGAGTGTGGGGAAAGTAGAACTTGATGAGGTAACTGTACCTTCTCCCTTATTGGAAAGTAGTTCATCACAGAAATCGGTTCCTGTGACACCTACACCAATTAGTGAGGAAGCTAATGATATTGATCATGAAACTTCAGATCAAGTTTCTCTTGAACCTCGTGAGGTCTACAGAGTAAGATCCGCACTGAGTGGTACGGTAATCCTATTCGGAAGTCATGTTACTTGACCATGATGAACCTACGAACTATGAGGAAGCGATGATGAGCCCAGATTCCGCAAAATGGCTAGAGGCCATGAAATCTGAGATGGGATCCATATATGAGGACAAAGTATGGACTTTAGTTGACTTGCCCGATGATCGGCAAGCCATTGAGAATAAATGGATCTTTAAGAAGAAGACTGACGCTGATGGTAATGTAACTGTCTATAAAGCTCGACTTGTTGCGAAAGGTTTTCGACAAGTTCAAGGGGTTGACTACGATGAGACTTTCTCACCCGTAGCGATTCCTAAGTCTGTCCGAATCATGTTAGCTATTGCTGCATTTCATGATTATGAAATTTGGCAAATGGATGTCAAAATTGCATTCTTGAATGGATTTCTGGAAGAAGAGTTGTATATGATGCAGCCGAAGGTTTTGTTGATCCAAAAGGTGCTAACATAGTGTGAAAGCTCCAATGATCCATTTATGGACTGGTGCAAGCATCTCGGAGTTGGAATAAACGCTTTGATAGTGTGATCAAAGCATATGGTTTTATCTGAGACTTTTGGAGAAGCTTGTATTTACAAGAAAGTGAGTGGGAGCTCTGTAGCATTTCTGATATTATATGTAGATGACATATTATTAATTGGAAATGATATAGAATTTCTGGAGAGCATAAAGGGATACTTGAATA
The DNA here is from genome assembly GCA_021437245.1 of Aegilops speltoides. Lineage (NCBI taxonomy): Eukaryota > Viridiplantae > Streptophyta > Magnoliopsida > Poales > Poaceae > Aegilops > Aegilops speltoides. Next base: position 11,799,714 of record CM038145.1, read on the forward strand.
AAAGTTTTTCAATGAAAGACCTCGGTGAAGCTGCTTACATATTGGGCATCAAGATTTATAGAGATAGATCAAGACGCTTAATAGGACTTTCACAAAGCACATACCTTGATAAAAGTTTGAAAAAGTTCAAAATGGATCAGGCAAAGAAAGGGTTCTTGCCCGTGCTTCAAGGTGTGAAGTTGAGTCAGACTCAATGCCCGACCACAGCAGAAGATAGAGAGAAAATGAAAGATGTTCCCCATGCTTCAGCCATAGGCTCTATCATGTATGCAATGCTGTGTACCAGACCTGACGTATGCTTAGCAATAAGCTAGGCAGGAAGGTACCAAAGTAATCCAGGAGTGAATCACTGGACAGCGGTCAAGAACATCCTAAAATACCTGAAAAGGACTAAGGATATGTTTCTCGTATATGGAGGTGACAAAGAGCTAGTCGTAAATGGTTACGTCGATGCAAGCTTTGACACTGATCCGGACGATTCTAAATCGCAAACCGGATACGTATTTTTATTAAACGGTGGAGCTGTAAGTTGCTGCAGTTCTAAACGAAGCGTCGTGGCGGAATCTACATGTGAAGCGGAGTACATAGCTGCTTCGGAAGCAGCAAATGAAGGAGTCTGGATGAAGGAGTTCATTTCCAATCTAGGTTCATACCTAGTGCATCGGGACCAATGAAGATGTTCTGTGACAATACTGGTGCAATTGCCTTGGCAAAGGAATCCAGATTTCACAAGAGGACCAACCACATCAAGAAACGCTTCAATTCCATCCGGGACCAAGTCCAAGTGGAAGACATAGAGATTTGCAAGATACATACAGATCTGAATGTTGCAGACCCGTTGACTAAGCCTCTCTCACGAGCAAAACATGATCAGCACCAAGACTCCATGGGTGTTAGAATCATTACTATGTAATCTAGATTACTGACTCTAGTGCAAGTGGGAGACTGAAGGAAATATGCCCTAGAGGCAATAATAAAGTTATTATTTATTTCCTCATATCATGATAAATGTTTATTATTCATGCTAGAATTGTATTAACTGGAAACATGATACATGTGTGAATACATAGACAAACATATAGTCACTAGTATGCCTCTACTTGACTAGCTCATTAATCAAAGATGGTTATGTTTCCTAACCATAGACATGTGTTGTCATTTGATTAATGGGATCACATCATTAGGAGAATGATGTGATTGACATGACCCATTCCGTTAGCCTAGCACTTGATCGTTTAGTATATTGCTATTGCTTTCTTCATGACTTATACATGTTCCTGTAACTATGAGATTATGCAACTCCCGTTTACCGGAGGAACACTTTGGGTGCTACCAAATGTCACAATGTAACTGGGTGATTATAAAGGAGTACTACAGGTGTCTCCAAAGGTACATGTTGGGTTGGCGTATTTCGAGATTAGGTTTTGTCACTCCGATTGTCGGAGAGGTATCTCTAGGCCCTCTCGGTAATGCACATCACTATAAGCCTTGCAAGCAATGTAGCTAATGAGTTAGTTACGGAATGATGCATTACGTAACGAGTAAAGAGACTTGCCGGTAACGAGATTGAACTAGGTATTGGATACCGACGATCGAATCTCGGGCAAGTAACATACCGATGACAAAGGGAACAACATATGTTGTTATGCGGTTTGACCGATAAAGATCTTCGTAGAATATGTAGGAACCAATATGGGCATCCAGGTTCCGCTATTGGTTATTGACCGAGAATAGTTCTAGGTCATGTCTACATAGTTCTCGAACCCGTAGGGTCCGCACGCTTAACGTTACGATGACAATTTTATTATGAGTTTATAAGTTTTGATGTACCGAAGTTTGTTCGGAGTCCCGGATGTGATCACGGACATGACGAGGAGTCTCGAAATCATTGAGACATAAGGATTGATATATTGGACAACAATATTCTGACACCGGAAGTGTTCCGGACATTTGCGGAGAAAACCGGAGTGTCGGAGGGTTACCGGAACCCCCCGGGAGAAGTAATGGGCCCTATTGGCCTTAGTGGAGAGAGAGAGGGGCAGCCAGCATGGGCCGCGCGCCCCCTCCCCCTCTGGTCCGGGTGGACTAGGAGGCGGCGCCCCTCTTTCCCTCTCCCTCTCCCCCTTCCTTTCCCCCTCCTAGTAGGAGTAGGAAAGAGGGAGTCCTACTCCTACTAGGAGGAGGACTCCTCCTCCTTGGCGCGCCCTCTAGGGCCGGCCGGCCTCCCACCTTGCTCCTTTATATACGGGGGCAGGGGGCACCCTAGGACACACAAGTTGATCTACGGATCGTTCCTTAGCCGTGTGCGGTGCCCCCCTCCACCATATTCCACCTCGGTCATATCATCGTGGAGTTTAGGCGAAGCCCTGCGCCAGTAGAACATCATCATCGTCACCACGCCGTCGTCCTGACGGAACTCATCCCCGAAGCTTTGCTGGATCGGAGCCCGGGGATCGTCATCGAGCTGAACGTGTGCTGAACTCAGAGGTGCCATACGTTCGGTGCTTGGATCGGTCGGATCGTGAAGACGTACGACTACATCAACCGCGTTGTCATAACGCTTCCGCTTACGGTCTACGAGGGTACGTGGACAACACTCTCCCCTCTCGTTGCTATGCCATCACCATGATCTTGCGTGTGCGTAGGAATTTTTTTTGAAATTACTACGTTTCCCAACATTATGTCCATCACTACTAGTATTTTTTTAATCTTTTAATTTTTAGTGTATTTATGCGCCATCGTACAAATATTGGTACAATACCAGTTATGAGGTTTACATCATTATGTCCATAACAGTGTTCAAATGAAGGTGGATTAGGTTCAAGTGGAGGCAATATGTGGTGCATGTCAAAGTATACTACTAATCCAAACTTGATCTAGTTTGGACTAGTAGTACTTCGATGTGCACCAAATGTTGCCTCCACTTGAATCTAATCCGCCAAAGACAAGCTATTTAATCATCATCATAGTCATTACCACCAACAGTATTTATTTAATCACCACTAACACTAGCTAATAATAATCATCATAGTCATTACCACCAACACTAGCAATTTTATCATCATAGTAATAGTGTAGCACATCATCATCCTCAGACTCATTTCTAGCTAGCTAATCACTCCTGCTGCTCTCTCTTAGGTAAAATAACATAAAACATGTATAGCTCTCCTCCTTGATCAAACTGGAGCATGCAGATGAACCTGTCTCCTAATCGTGGGTAGCGCATCTGTTTGCTTCCCCCTAGTACTTCTCTGCGCTCCCCCATCACATATTTTTTCCAGTCTTGCACTATTAAGCATCCGTCGCTAATCTTGAATGCACTAAAGTAATCTGAGGATATCTTGGCGAAGTGATAATACTCATGGTACCTTTAGTCTCTATCCCATAAGGCACAACATTCATCGGGAGTCCCTGTTGAAGAACATCGTACGGTAACATACTTAGCAATGAAGTTTAGCTTCAAAAATAATGTATGGAAAAGATGCACTGATGACAAATAGTAAAAATCCTACCATCCTTCCTAAATAGATGTGACCGTAGTTCATTACGAACACTATTGGTCGCACATTTTCAGTACTAACATTTCTAAATGCAGGAAGAAAATTTGTCTTGACAGTATCAAGATCCTCAAGCCATGAAACATAATGACTGAGCTCCTCGCAGTTGAGTTCAGCCCGAGTCAGTATACGATCCTGTCTACCAAGCGCTGGACATGTTTGCTTGCACCGAAATAAGCTGACAATACAAATTAGTTGTGAACTATTTTTGAATAAACAATGTCAAAGACATAAATATGGTTGAGAAACTTACATAATGGTATAACTGGAGGCGTCTGCACATCGACCCAGATGTCGGTATTACCTTCAATATCATCTGCCGGACGAATATCAAAGGTGATAACCATATCAGGCTCAAATGCATAAGTCTTGCATAGTGCTCGCCATGTTTTGCATCCAAAATAGGTGTAGTCGTCTGAATTGTATAATTTTGCATGGAAAATATAACCATGCTCGGTCTTCAAGTAAACTTTCTTTTCCTCCATACTATGACTGAAACCTATCTTATCCAATACAAAAACTCTTGCATGGCAGGGGATACGCTAGTAGAATAGTAAAAAAAATATAAGTTGAAGCAAATGAAGCAGATGTCATGCTTAATTACGAAAAAAGACTTGTCGTTGTGACTTACTGTATCCACTTCGAAGTTCTCGTCCAGCTTGATGTTGAAGCGCCTATCATCATCTAGGAAGATTCCGTCGCACAGGCCGCACTCGTCTTCGCAGTATTTGCAAATACCGAAATCCTTTTCATCGTCAGACATTTCCTATGTTCATAGTTAAAACATTAATTCAAAATCGATCGCAGACAACTACCAAGATACTCAACACACAAATCCGGGGCACTCGATATTTCCTACATATTCTGGCACAAGTCATGCCAAAATTCACGGAAAAATCGGCATGACCTTTGCTAAAATAGGACATATCGGCGCCTGAAATTTGCCGAGCGAAATGAATCCACACTCCGCAAAACATAGGCCACTCGGAGGTGTAACCTGCAAACATGACCGGCCACTTGGATATTGAGCAACACAAGATATACGTTTCAAAATATCTTATAGGACTCAAATTAGCATGCATTCAATAAGCAAAAGTAAATCATCTCATGCGTCCGTACATCGTCGAATATTATCACTAATACATCACGAATAGTGTCATACATATAACATCACTAATACAACTAAAACTCTAGCACACGACGGGTATCGGCGCGGGCGGTGGACACCCACTGAGAAGGAACCATCACGGGATCATAGCTCCAGCGAGATCCCCGGAGAACCTGCCAGGTATTGGAGAACGGCCTGTGCTCCAACGCAAACAAGTAGCGACGGACGTGCGCGTCCTCCTCACTGACACAGTGACGCACCACCTCCGCGGAGTCCTCGAGCCTCTGGATCGTCACTGGCCCACGCGACCGCCACCAAAGAAGGTTCGGGTCAATGACAGGCTGGCTCCTCACCAACCTGCGCCCCCCGGTAGGTAGCGCCTCCCAGTACCACCCCGGCGGAACCGAGTCCCGGACATGGCCGATCTGCTCAAGCAGGTGTCGTCCTCCGCCGACTCGACGACGAGGATGCGGGATAGGCATCGTCCACGTCGAGGCGGGAAAACTTGCTTTAACAAAAAATAGAAACAAGTTCTTACTAACTAGTTCTATTAATTCAATTAGTTCTTACTAAAAATAAACTTACTATAAATAAAAATATTCTAGTACCTAATTAGTACCTAGTTCTTACTAACTAATTAGTACCTAGGAACTATTGTCCTAATTACCATCTAAGTAATTAACTAACTAGCACTAAAAATAGCCTAGGGTTCATACTAACTAGCACTAAATAGCTAGGGTTCATACAAAGCAGAGAAGAGGGATCGGATGGGGAGAGTGCTTACAAAGGGCTGGGAGAGAGATGGGGTCGGGAGGCGGCGGCACCGAGGCACGGTGAGGCGGGTCGGGGAGGCGGCAGGCGGGTCGAGGGAGACGGCGGAGGCGGGTCGGGAGACGGCAGAGGCGGGTCGGGGAGACGACGATGAGGCGGGTCGGGGAGGCAGGGGCGAGGTAGAGGCGACGAGGAATAGTAGAGGAGAATTGGGGGAGGAAGCAGAGGAGAGGGAATCAGGCCGAGCGGGGGTTAGGTGAAAATAGCTTTAACTGTAGCGTGGGGAGGAAAACGCGCTACTGCTAAAATCCGTAGTAGTAGAGCTGTTCGAGAAGCGCGCTACTACTATACCTAGCACGTCGGGAATGGTGTGGTAATTATAGTAGTAGCGCTTTCTGCTCCTGCCGCGCTACTGCTAAGAGGCTAACAGTAGCGCGGTTCTGCCATGCGCGCTACTGCTAAGTAGCAGTAGCGCCTCATTTTAACAAGCGCTACTGGTAACATTCTGTGTATAAGGTTTTCCCTAGTAGTGCACGGCAGCCTGCACGGCCATCGAAAGCAACCGCCGCACCGTTCATTGTGGATTGTCACCAATTAGGCTGCCACCTGCCAACGATAGATGAACCATACAGATCCACCGCAGTAGGCGATCGAGAGCGGCACAACATATCCACTATCTAGCAGGCAAGTCGCCAACGGTGGTGTATGCAATTTCGCCCGTCGTCTGTTTATAATTTGTGAGTGTTATGTTTATTTATTTAGTTTAATCTTTCTTTGTTGGAACTGTTAATCAAGAATAAATGCTTTTCTTCGGTCCTTAATATTTGTTTGATTAATAATTTTTCTTCAATGAATTATGCGAGAATAAGATCTAACAAACAAAATGGGGGTAACAATACTAAATTGATTGCTTGTTACTTACTTGAGCTTAAATTCTTCATGCAATTATAGGAAGACGCGATTATTTCCTGTTTTCAAAAGGGCGACCATAAAGTTATATTATGATTCTCCTTGTTCTTGCAATGTAACTAATTTATCGGAGACATTGTTGCTACAAATAATAATGTATAATTTCATTGTCATTATATGAATTTCTTATATCTTACATCGTTGTGCATAAAAATCGAACTCTGCATACCGACGTCGGAAATCCTAGCTCCACCACTGGACAAGAATTTTGGATTTCCTCCATGTTACCATGACCACCATTCTCGGACCCTCTTTTGTTCCTCTCCCCGACTCATTTCCAATGCTTTATCATCTGAAACATCATATGCACTCATATTTTCCACCTTCTATCAAAATATTTAGGCAAGCCAAAAGGAAGAGGAAGGAGTGCCTAAGATCAACAGGAATATGAGACCTCAGGAAAACACAAAGCAAATTTCTACCTCTGACACTGACACCGGAGGAGAAATCAAGCTCTAGACTTTCCTCTATGTTCCTATACCCAATGCTCTTAGAGTCTCTCTCTTCATCTTCTCGGCTCACTCTTGAGCCCTTGAACTACACACGTTTAAAAATAGATACCTCATACTATTAAACAATGTTCTGAAGTATGCCTCTACTGCATTGCTCTGTGATGCATGGATACTCTGTCAGTAAAGCAACTAAATCAATGCACGTACTGCATGGTGCACCATATAGCATTGGAGTCAATGATCGCGCAGACACGTAACACTCAATGTAAGAATAGTCTAACCCCGGGTGGTGCATTTATAAGAAGAGTAAGGAAAGGGAACCACTCAATTGGATTCTTATTGGGAGTGAGCAGGGGGAGTGGAGAACATGACATATCAGATATGTGCACAAACTTTCCACAAGTATCACACTTCACGACCCGGTTGACAAGGAACCTCCAACTAACATCTCATGGATTTTCATTCTAATCACAAAAAAGCACAATGATATGACCATAGACCATACTATTCCATATACGTCGCAGGTTGGCGCTTTTTGTATTGAACCCCATCAACAAAACAAAACAAAGAAGAGGTCAAATTGGTTATGTACCAATTCATATTGCTTCATGTGTGTAGTCAAGTTTATCGGGTCCTGGTGTTTCTAACGCGTGGAGTTTAAGCCATAAGGCTTTCATCCGGTCGGTCCAAGAGGATAAGTTTTCGTTTGATGTGGAGTCGCTACCACATCGAACGTTTTATTCGATCAATTCGATGGTGGGCAGGGAACATTCCCTTCGATCGGAGAGCTACCCAGATAAAATGTGCGTTCGTTATTGGGGTCCTTTAATTTTTTCAAGTCAGAAGGTCGCATGCATGGAGTACTAGTCACATTATTCGTTAGTCTATCTAGTTTTGTTATGTAAGACAAGATGATCCTATGTAATCAATGTGGCCGAATCATTAATTACTAAAACCTTGATTAGTCTAGATAGAAGAGAGAAAGAGAGTGTTTCGTAGTCGGTTTGCTTATGTGTGGGTCGCCTCTAAAAGAGGCTGGGTACGACGATGTAAGACATAATTTTGTTATCATCAGATTTGAGCAAAATATCAGAAAAGTATCATGTTCGGGCAAGCCAAATATATGTGTTCGTTTGCTAATATCTGAGAGATTTAGTTTCTACTACGCACATGGTTCGATCTAACCAATTCTGTTTGTAAGTTGTATTATTTGGTCTTCTTGCATATTGGTTGATCCGAAGAATTATTCTACTACTTTTGCTTATACTGCTATTGTGACAATCGTTCGTCGACGTGTTCTTGCTATTTTACTGAGTAATGTGTTAGTTTGGGCCAACAAAAGACTCAACGCCAAGTCAAGTCACATCACACAGTTAACTGATATTGATATATTCCTATTGAAGATGAATAAGCAAAGCATGTGCCATGTTTACTCCCAGGAACAATAGTTCCAACAAGAAATCAAATGTTGACAAGAAAATCAACACATCTATTTATGTTAGAACATGCTTAATCTAGGGGCATGGGAGTTATTAGGAAAACACAAGACAATCTTGGCCGGCCCTATGTTTAGAGGCCAGGAAGTCTAGGCTTTCCTCCATGTTCTCATGCCCATTGCTTGAAAAAGGAACCTAAGTTATCAGAAAACGAGTGAAAGGAACAAAGCAATACAAGTAAAATAGAAGCACAACCAGAAACTAAAATTGAAGCCACGAAGATGTATCTTGTCACTCCGTTCACAACATTTTTGCATATCATAAGGGAGAGGAAGGAACAACTAAGAACAATAGGCATGGGAGGCATTGGGAAAATTCCAAAACAAATATGGGACCCTAGTTGGACAGGGACACACTAGTTTAGGCCTTCCTCCATGTTCCCATGCCCAATGCTCTTAGATGCTCATTTCTTCCTCTTCCTGATATGCCATCACTTTCCCATCATCTAAATCCAAATGAACACATTTGTTAAAATAATTACACAAGCAAATAGGAAAAAGGAAGGAATACCTAAGAACAATAGGCATGGGAGGCATCAGGAAAACACAAAACAATCTTTGCCCCTAAATTAAGTGGCCAAGTAATCTAGGCTTTCCTCCATGTTCCCATGCCCACCGCTCTGAGATACTCATGGCTTCCTTTTCCCTATTCTCTCTCATGGCCTCACGATTTTAGCATTACAATTTACTAAGCTTTCATCAAGGAAACACTTCCTCGTGAGGTTAAAGGAAGGGGAAGGAGAGCCAAAAAACAATTGGAATGGGAAGGCAAGGGGAAACACTGACAAAGATATCCACCTCTGTTTCTAGAGTTTCCTCCGTGTTCCCATTCTCTTCGCTCTTTGACTATTTCTTCATCTTCCAAGCTCATATTGAATGAGTATTACACATGAAGAAACTTGGACTTGTGAGGTATATCTGTGCCTCTTATGAAGTGCTCTAGAGTGTAAATTGTGCTCAACCTTGTAAGGGGAATGCTGAAATCAATGAAAACACATGCATATCTGCTTGGTGCACCATAGTGTATCATTGAATGACACTAGGCCATGTAACATTTATTGCTAATATGGGCACATGGAGGGAGGATTTTTGGAGATCATTTTTATCATGCATATCATAAGATAAAAAGATTTTTCCTTAACCCTAAACTTGCATTTACAACAAGTTGGAAGGTAATAAACCATACAGTCCTTCAGTACATATTCCGAGAGCAAGGTGGACGAAGAGAGAATAACCCATGTGATGGAAGATCACCAGAATGAAGCAAATAAATGTCAAAATTACAGACCACTATGGAATGCCTTGGACTAGGCACTAGTACAGGACCCCCCAATTATTAGCGTGTGTAATTGCCTACTAGCATTGTTTGGTCGGCGCACTGCTAGTAGGACGTCGCTAGTAAGAGGATACTAGCGGAGCACGGGTCGAACAGTGCTGGTAAGGTAGAAACTAGCAGCGTTCGACAAGTGCATGCCGCTGTTAGGTCCCGGAGGATGCGAAGGGACCATGGCAAACCGACATGACAACCTTATCCGGGTGCATGACTATCCACTATGCCACACATCTCTCCCTTAGCTTCTGACTTCGCCATGCCCATCAACAGGTTGTGCATGCCATCAGCTTCATTGGATACTGGATAGAGTCCTTGGATGCACGATTTAGTCAAGTTGTGTTCGCCTATGATGTAGCTGAGATTAGGACTCAGTTTGTTTGAGCTTGCATAGCCTCTTACCCTAGCCCCAAAGCACTGGTTGGAGATTAAAAGAGACAAATAGAAATTGTACGTTATGGCCATGGCTTGATTCACAGTATTTATTTCATAGACATCTTGTTTATTTCAAATACACGATCCAATAATTTTTGTAGTAGAATGTCGCTCTCACAGCCAATTTGAACTATAGGTGTGTGCTCTCAATATCGTCTCATTGTCACCGATAAAACTGGAACGTATTTCCTTCAAATTTCGTGTTCATGTACAGCAGCCATACATTGTTACAGTTTAACCTTATAAACAAGATTCATTAAGATTTGATTTTGTTCATGTCTATGATTCTACCACTGGGTGCGCAAATTGTTCTAGAGGAATTTGATGTGCAGTTTATTTTCTTGCTTTCTATATATACGTTCTTGTCACTATAAGATCAGGTCAAAATTCAAGCTGTTATACATAGTCATGATTAGTTGCTAAGTCAGTCATAACAATGGCGTACGTTAATATTCCTGCTCTTCTTCTGTAGCAAATAATTGTTATTTACAAAAAGTTGTTTCCTTTCTTTCATAACTAGTGGCTGCGGCGCGCCAAGGGCGCGCTTCCTAGGCTTGACTGTGCATACTAATCTCGCCGATGCAATTGTTAATGTGTTTACACAGTCCAACTGAGTGCCAGTTTTTCTCGTCTAATACATTTGCTGAAACGAGGAATGGAAGCAGCAGCATATCTCTGAGAGGCGTGCATGTGCGGTGCCGAGTAGGTGGCCGCATTTAAATCAGAGATATAATTAATAGGCTTATATGGACAACACTCACTAAATTCTGTAAACTCAAGCATCCACAAAATGAAATCATCACGCGAGGAGGATGAATGATAACCACTGAATCGTAAAAGAGAATCATAGCAAGCCTATGATCTAAACTACAACTAAGGAGTGCTTTGCTCCCTCTTTCTCTGAATTACAAACTTCACCAGTCAGAACCGCTTACATCTGCGAATTACCATACAAAGGTATAAGACATTGGATCTATTTAATTGAGGCTGGCAGTTTGAGCCTCCTTTTAAAATTGCAATTCTCTAATTGTCAAAGGTCGTTTCTACTCAAGTAATGCACTAATGACAATGTGTTCGCACACGAATACGTCACCGTGTACCTCGAACGATGAGGGTGATGCACCGCAGCTCACGTCGAAGGAGACCCGCCGGAAGCGCGGTATGCAAGACAATCCGGCGGGTGCTTTTCAGGACCTGAAACCCCACGTGCCCGGGAGGGACCCCGTCTGGAAGCGCGGCAGCTATGGGCTGCCCTAGGTCGGTTCGCCCGCACCTAGAGCCTCGAGGATCGCTGCCCTTCAACACGAAGAACGAGAGAGAATGAACAAGGGAGGGATGTAAAACTAGGGTAAAAAGTAAATGAGTTTTGCGATTGTGTGTTGTTGTTCAATCGGCCGTCACCTCTTGTCTATATAAGAGGCGGGTGGACTTCCCGTACAAGAAAAGGACTTGCCTAGCCGTCCAAATCATCAAAATCTAATAAAACACGGACTATTCACGACTCCCGGCCCGGATGTCCGGCTCAAGGCCCGGATGATCCGGCCTAGCCCAGTTTTTTGACAGCAGCTCACTGTTTTGGCTCTAGAATCCTTATACGACCACTAATACATTACGAATAGTGTCATACATATAACATCACTAATGCAACTAAAACTCTAGCACACGACGGGTATCGGCGCGGGCGGTGGACACCCACTGAGAAGGAACCATCACGGGATCATAGCTCCAGTGAGATCCCCGGAGAACCTGCCAGGTATTGGAGAACGGCCTGTGCTCCAACGCAAACAAGTAGCGACGGACGTGCGCGTCCCCCTCACTGACACAGTGACGCACCACCTCCGCGGAGTCCTCGAGCCTCTGGATCGTCACTGGCCCACGCGACCGCCACCAAAGAAGGTTCGGGTCAACGACGGGCTGGCTCCTCACCAACCTGCGCCCCCCGGTAGGTAGCGCCTCCCAGTACCACCCCGGCGGAGCCCAGTCCCGGACATGGCCGATCTGCTCAATCAGGTGTCGTCCTCCGCCGACTTGACGACGAGGATGCGGGATAGGCATCGTCCACGTCGAGCCGGGAAAAATTGCTTTAACTAAAAAATAGAAACAAGTTCTTACTAACTAGTTCTATTAATTCAACTAGTTCTTACTAAAAATAAACTTACTATAAATAAAAATATTCTAGTACCTAATTAGTACCTAGTTCTTACTAACTAATTAGTACCTAGGAACTACTGCCCTAATTACCATCTAAGTAATTAACTAACTAGCACTAAAAATAGCCTAGGGTTCATACTAACTAGCACTAAATAGCTAGGGTTCATACTAAGCAAAGAAGAGGGATCGGAAGGGGAGAGTGCTTATAGAGGGTGGGGAGAGAGATGGGGTCGGGGGAGACGGCGGCACCGAGGCACGGCGAGGCGGGGTCGGGGGAGACGGCGGCGAGGCGGTTCGAGAGAGAGAGGCGAGGCGGGTCGGGGAGACAATGGCGAGGCGGGTCGGGGAGACGGCGGCGAGGCGGGGTCGGGGGAGACAACGACGAGGCGGGGTCGGGGGAGACGGCGGCGAGGTAGAGGCGACGAGGAATAGTAGAGGAGAATTGGGGGAGGAAGCAGAGGAGAGGGAATCAGGCCGCGCGGGGGTTAGGTGAAAATAGCTTTAACTGTAGCGTGGGGAGGAAAAACGCGCTACTACTAAAATCCGTAGTAGTAGAGCTGTTCGTAGAAGGGCGCTACTACTATACCTAGCACGTCGGGAATGGTGTGGCAATTATAGTAGTAGCGCTTTCTGCTCCTGCCGCGCTACTGCTAAGAGGCTAACAGTAGCGCGGTTCTGCCTCATTTTAACAAGCGCTACTGGTAACATTCTGTGTATAAGGTTTTCCCTAGTAGTGCACGGCAGCCTGCACGGCCATCGAAAGCAACCGCCGCACCGTTCATTGTGGATTGTCACCAATTAGGCTGCCACCTGCCACCAGCCAACGATAGATGAACCATACAGATCCACCGCAGTAGGCGATCGAGAGCGGCACAACATATCCACTATCTAGCAGGCAAGTCGCCAACGGTGGTGTATGCAATTTTGCACGTCGTCTGTTTATAATTTGTGAGTGTTATGTTTATTTATTTAGTTTAATCTTTCTTTGTTGGAACTGTTAATCAAGAATAAATGCTTTTCTTCGGTCCTTAATATTTGTTTGATTAATAATTTTTCTTCAATGAATTATGCGAGGAATAAGATCTAACAAACAAAATGGGGGTAACAATAATAAATTGATTGCTTGTTACTTACTTGAGCTTAAATTCTTCATGCAATTATAGGAAGACGCGATTATTTCCTGTTTTCAAAAGGGCGACCATAAAGTTATATTATGATTCTCCTTGTTCTTGCAATGTAACTAATTTATCGGAGACATTGTTTCTAGAAATAATAATGTATAATTTCATTGTCATTATATGAATTTCTTATATCTTACATCGTTGTGCATAAAAATCGAACTCTGCATACCGACGTCGGAAATCCTAGCTCCACCACTGGACAAGAATTTTGGATTTCCTTCATGTTACCATGACCACCATTCTCGGACCCTCTTTTGTTCCTGTCCCCGACTCATTTCCAATGCTTTATCATCTGAAACATCATATGCACTCATATTTTCCACCTTCTGTCAAAATATTTAGGCAAGCCAAAAGGAAGAGGAAGGAGTGCCTAAGATCAACGGGAATATGAGACCTCAGGAAAACACAAAGCAAATTTCTACCTCTGACACTGACACTACTGGAGGAGAAATCGAGCTCCAGACTTTCCTCTATGTTCCTATACCCAATGCTCTTAGAGTCTCTCTCTTCATCTTCTCGGCTCACTCTTGAGCCCTTGAACTACACACGTTTAAAAATAGATACCTCATACTATTAAACAATGTTCTGAAGTATGCCTCTACTGCATTGCTTTGTGATGCATAGATACTCTGTCAGTAAAGCAACTAAATCAATGCACGTACTGCATGGTGCACCATATAGCATTGGAGTCAATGATCGCGCAGACACATAACACTCAATGTAAGAATAGTCTAACCCCGGGTGGTGCATTTATAAGAAGAGTAAGGAAAGGGAACCACTCAATTGGATTCTTATTGGGAGTGAGCTGGGGGAGTGGAGAACATGACATATCAGATATGTGCACAAACTTTCCACAAGTATCACACTTCACGACCCGGTTGACAAGGAACCTCCAACTAACATCTCATGGATTTTCATTCTAATCACAAAAAAGCACAATGATATGACCATAGACCATACTATTCCATATACGTCGCAGGTTGGCGCTTTTTGTATTGAGCCCCCATCAACAGAACAAAACAAAGAAGAGGTCAAATTGGTTATGTACCAATTCATATTGCTTCATGTGTGTAGTCAAGTTTATCGGGTCCTGGTGTTTCTAACGCGTGGAGTTTAAGCCATAAGGCTTTCATCCGGTCGGTCCAAGAGGATAAGTTTTCGTTTGATGTGGAGTCGCTACCACATCGAACGTTTTATTCGATCAATTCGATGGTGGGCAGGGAACATTCCGTTCGATCGGAGAGCTACCCAGATCAAATGTGCGTTCGTTATTGGGGTCCTTTAATTTTTTCAAGTCAGAAGGTCGCATGCATGGAGTACTAGTCACATTATTCGTTAGTCTATCTAGTTTTGTTATGTAAGACAAGATGATCCTATGTAATCAATGTGGCCGAATCATTAATTACTAAAACCTTGATTAGTCTAGATAGAAGAGAGAAAGAGAGTGTTTCGTAGTCGGTTTGCTTATGTGTGGGTCGCCTCTAAAAGAGGCTGGGTACGACCATGTAAGACATAATTTTGTTATCATCAGATTTGAGCAAAATATTAGAAAAGTATCATGTTCGGGCAAGCCAAATATATGTGTTCGTTTGCTAATATCTGAGAGATTTAGTTTCTACTACGCACATGGTTCGATCTAACCAATTCTGTTTGTAAGTTGTATTATTTGGTCTTCTTGCATATTGGTTGATCCGAAGAATTATTCTACTACTTTTGCTTATACTGCTATTGTGACAATCGTTAAATCGACGTGTTCTTGCTATTTTACTGAGTAATGTGTTAGTTTGGGCCAACAAAAGACACAACGCCAAGTCAAGTCACATCACACAGTTAACTGATATTGATATATTCCTATTGAAGATGAATAAGCAAAGCATGTGCCATGTTTACTCCAGGAACAATAGTTCCAACAAGAAATCAAATGTTGACAAGAAAATCAACACATCTATTTATGTTAGAACATGCTTAATCTAGGGGCATGGGAGTTATTAGGAAAACACAAGACAATCTTGGCCGCCCCTATGTTTAGAGGCCAGAAGTCTAGGCTTTCCTCCATGTTCTCATGCCCATTGCTTGAAAAAGGAACCTAAGTTATCGAAAAGCGAGTGAAAGGAACAAAGCAATACAAGTAAAATAGAAGCACAACCAGAAACTAAAATTGAAGCCACGAAGATGTATCTTGTCACTCCGTTCACAACATTTTTGCATATCATAAGGGAGAGGAAGGAACAACTAAGAACAATAGGCATGGGAGGCATTGGGAAAATTCCAAAACAAATATGGGACCCTAGTTGGACAGGGACACACTAGTTTAGGCCTTCCTCCATGTTCCCATGCCCAATGCTCTTAGATGCTCATTTCTTCCTCTTCCTGATATGCCATCACTTTCCCATCATCTAAATCCAAATGCACACATTTGTTAAAATAATTACACAAGCAAATAGGAAAAAGGAAGGAATACCTAAGAACAATAGGCATGGGAGGCATCAGGAAAACACAAAACAATCTTTGCCCCTAAATTAAGTGGCCAAGTAATCTAGGCTTTCCTCCATGTTCCCATGCCCACCGCTCTGAGATACTCATGGCTTCCTTTTCCTTATTCTCTCTCATGGCCTCACGATTTTAGCATTACAATTTACTAAGCTTTCATCAAGGAAACACTTCCTCGTGAGGTTAAAGGAAGGGGAAGGAGAGCCAAAAAACAATTGGAATGGGAAGGCAAGGGGAAACACTGACAAAGATATCCACCTCTGTTTCTAGAGTTTCCTCCGTGTTCCCATTCTCTTCGCTCTTTGACTATTTCTTCCTCTTCCAAGCTCGTATTGAATGAGTATTACACATGAAGAAACTTGGACTTGTGAGGTATATCTGTGCCTCTTATGAAGTGCTCTAGAGTGTAAATTGTGCTCAACCTTGTAAGGGGAATGCTGAAATCAATGAAAACACATGCATATCTGCTTGCTGCACCATAGTGTATCATTGAATGACACTAGGCCATGTAACATTTATTGCTAATATGGGCACATGGAGGGAGGATTTTCGGAGATCATTTTTATCATGCATATCATAAGATAAAAAGATTTTTCCTTGACCCTAAACTTGCATTTACAACAAGTTGAAAGGTAATAAACCATACAGTCCTTCAGTATATATTCCGAGAGCAAGGTGGACGAAGAGAGAATAACCCATGTGATGGACGATCACCAGAATCAAGCAAATAAATATCAAAATTACAGACCACTATGGAATGCCTTGGACTAGGCACTAGTACAGGACCCCCCCCCCCCAAAATTATTAGCGTGTGTAATTGCCTACTAGCATTGTTTGGTCGGCGCACTGCTAGTAGGACGTCGGTAGTAAGAGGATACTAGCGGAGCACGGGTTGAACAGTGCTGGTAAGGTAGAAACTAGCAGCGTTCGACAAGTGCATGCCGCTGTTAGGTCCCGGAGGATGCGAAGGGACCATGGAAAACCGACATGACAACCTTATCCGGGTGCATGACTATCCACTATGCCACACATCTCTCCCTTAGCTTCTGACTTCGCCATGCCCATCAACAGGTTGTGCATGCCATCAGCTTCATTGGATACTGGATAGAGTCCTTGGATGCACGATTTAGTCAAGTTGTGTTCGCCTATGATGTAGCTGAGATTAGGACTCAGTTTGTTTGAGCTTGCATAGCCTCTTACCCTAGCCCCAACGCACTGGTTGGAGATTAAAAGAGACAAATAGAAATTGTACGTTATGGCCATGGCTTGATTCATAGTATTTATTTCATAGACATCTTGTTTATTTCAAATACACGATCCAATAATTTTTGTAGTAGAATGTCGCTCTCACAGCCAATTTGAACTATAGGTGTGTGCTCTCAATATCGTCTCATTGTCACCGAAAAAACTGGAACGTATTTCCTTCAAATTTCTTGTTCATGTACAGCAGCCATACATTGTTACAGTTTAACCTTATAAACAAGATTCATTAAGATTTGATTTTGTTCATGTCTATGATTCTACCACTGGGTGCGCAAATTGTTCTAGAGGAATTTGATGTGCAGTTTATTTTCTTGCTTTCTATATATACGTTCTTGTCACTATAAGATCAGGTCAAAATTCAAGCTGTTATACATAGTCATGATTAGTTGCTAAGTCAGTCATAACAATGGCGTACGTTAATATTCCTGCTCTTCTTCTGTAGCAAATAATTGTTATTTACAAAAAGTTGTTTCCTTTCTTTCATAACTAGTGGCTGCGGGCGCGCAAGGGCGGCGCTTCTAAACTTGACTGTGCATACTAATCTCGCCGATGCAATTGTTAATGTGTTTACACAGTCCAACTGAGTGCCAGTTTTTCTCGTCTAATACATTTGCTGAAACGAGGAATGGAAGCAGCAGCATATCTCTGAGAGGCGTGCATGTGCGGTGCCGAGTAGGTGGCCGCATTTAAATCAGAGATATAATTAATAGGCTTATATGGACAACACTCACTAAATTCTGTAAACTCAAGCATCCACAAAATGAAATCATCACGAGGAGGATGAATGATAACCACTGAATCGTAAAAGAGAATCATAGCAAGCCTATGATCTGAACTACAACTAAGGAGTGCTTTGCTCCTCTTTCTCTGAATTACAAACTTCACCAGTCAGAACCGCTTACATCTGCGAATTACCATACAAAGGTATAAGACATTGGATCTATTTAATTGAGGCTGGCAGTTTGAGCCTCCTTTTAAAATTGCAATTCTCTAATTGTCAAAGGTCGTTTCTACTCAAGTAATGCACTAATGACAATGTGTTACGCACACGAACACGTCACCGTGTACCTCAACGCTGAGGGTGATGCACCGCAGCTCACGTCGAAGGAGACCCGAGCGGAAGCGCTGCACATAAGACAATCCGGCGGGTGCTTTTCAGGACCGAAACCCCACGTGCCGGGAGGGACCCGTCTGAAGCGCGGTAGCTATGGGCTGCCCTAGGTCGGTTCGCCCGCACCTAGAGCCTCGAGGATCGCTGCCCTTCAACACGAAGAACGAGCGAAGAACGAGAGAGAATGAACAAGGGAGGGATGTAAAACTAGGGTAAAAAGTAAATGAGTTTTGCGATTGTGTGTTGTTGTTCAATCGGCCGTCACCTCTTGTCTATATAAGAGGCGGTGGACTTCCATACAAGAAAAGGACTTGCCTAGCCGTCCAAATCATCAAAATCTAATAAAACACGGACTATTCACGACCCCCGGCCCGGATGTCCGGCTCAAGGCCCGGATGATCCGGCCTAGCCCAGTTTTTTGACAGCAGCTCACTGTTTTTGCTCTAGAATACTTATACGACCACGGATTTGGACGTTTTTTATATCCAAATCAACCGTCTCGACGAGACGCACAACTTTCATGTTGAAGACTTTTTCATACGAGGCCATCTCGAAGGTGTTTCGGGCTGTTTTCTAAAGTCTGCAGCAGAAAAACGTGTCCAGACACCCGGACGATTGCCCGGATTGTCCGGCCTTTACCCGGATCATCCGTCTTCAACTTTTAGTTTCTGTTGTTTTGGTCAATTTTTCGGCCCTCGGCAAATAATTTTAGATGGAACATTTTGTGCTTTCCTCTGTTCTCATGGTCACTGCTTGTCTGCTTGTAGACCCTTTGTCTTTTCATCTTCCCGATTCATCCTCAAAGCCATATATGCTATGTATATGACTTGATATCTTTTGTTATCTCCAAAATCAATATCGCGCAAGTCCAAAGGAAGATGAAGGAGCATTAGGGAGCAAGAGGCATGTGGCATCGTGAAGAAGGGAAACAAGGCGACGCTAGGCTAATTCAAAGGGACGAGACTTGCCTGCGCCCCGCGCGTGCACCCATCGGTGCTCCCACGTACGTGCCTTGATTTGATTGGAACAAAATAAGGCCCGGGCCCACCCAGTTAAAATAAGGGGGGGGGGTGATTAGATTAGGAAGGAAAAAGGAAAAAAGCTGCCGGGATGAAGTGGGAGCACAAAAGGGAGCAGGGGGAGGGAGCAGGCAAGCCGGATCCAATTCAAAGGCATGCAATGCGTACCCAATATTGTTTGCAAAAAAATAAGTGTATCTAGCCAGGCCAACTCTAGCCCGTCCCCTAAAAGTCTATATAAGGGAGGATAATTTCAGTTTTACTCCTCGGTGGCACATATCCGAATTACTAAAATCTATAAGGGAGGATAAGTTTTACTCCCTCGCCGAAAATCCACTCCAATTTGCATAAATATACTCGGCACTTGCGCAGTCGAGTAAAAGTTGTGCGCCTCTTTCTCCCTCCCTCATGGCTCCGCTATTCCTGCTGATGCCACCCCCAGGCACCACTGTTGCCACCGACGACCGGCCCTGTCGCCAAAATGGATAGCCAAGATGCTTCAGCCACCGCCGCCGGCTTGTCGCTGCACGAAATCACCACCCGCCGAAAAAATGTTAGGGATGAAAAAGCTCCACCGGCCACAAACACCGGCTCCAACCGTGCCAAAGGCCACCGGGCTGGCGACTACCTCTGTAGCGACGGTCGGCCGCCCTCCCGCCGTCGCCAAGAGAGCTAGAAAACTGATGGCTGCAACGTCGGCCCTCGCCGAGGAGGCCGCAAAGAAGAAGAAGAAGAAGAAGAAGAAGAAGAAGAAGAAGAAGAAGAAGAAGAAGAAGAAGAAGACGATGATGATGATGAAGGCCACTCCAGCACCCATCCATGTCCATCGCATCGTGCAGCGTCTCCGGCCACCCCTACGACCACTGCTCCGGCGCGTCCGACCACCCCATCCATTGGTTGGCTCGGTCCACAACATACACATGCTATGTTTGTGGTGATTTTGGATCAAACTTTGTGTTTGAAGTGATGCCTTTTGGATGAACTATGCATGTTTTAATTTGAAAATCGCGACGATGAAACTATATGCTTGTTAATGATTATGTTATGCATTTTAAATTTGAATGTTTTGTGATATATATTTGAAGTGTTTGAAGTTTATGCGGCTAGGACACAAAACCTATGCAATTTTTACTCCACTATGTTTAGGGATCGGCTAGGTGCGCCAAATATAGAGGGTAAAGTTTACTCCACTAAATTTACTCAACGAATCCTCCTCTATTTTAGTGGATTGGCTAGAGTTGGCCTAAGCTCTTATATGGATTTATATAGCATATGGCAGCCTAGTTATACGTACAAGACATGAGAAATGAAGAAGAGAACGATCTTAGCCGAGGAGACACCTCAGCCTAGGAGCTGGCGTCCGGCCGATGTGCAATTCTGCTGATTGAATTGCTACATCGTAAAACTAGTGCTCACCACTACTAGGGAAAACCCTAGCAGTAGCGCTGGTTTTGTGTCCACTAGTAGCGGGAGGCAGCGCTACTAATAAGCGCTACAGCTATTGCTTAGCGATGAGCGCGTGCCCACACGCGCTACTGCTAGGACAAATAGCTGCAGCGTTTATTCAGAACCACGCTACTGCTAAGGTAACTACTTGCAGCGTGTTTTCTGTAAAGGAAATATGCCCTAGAGGAAATAATAAAGTTATTATTTATTTCCTCATATCATGATAAATGTTTATTATTCATTCTACAATTGTATTAACCGGAAACATGATACATGTGTGAATACATAGACAAACATATAGTCACTAGTATGCCTTTACTTGACTAGCTCATTAATCAAAGATGGTTATGTTTCCTAACCATATACATGTGTTGTCATTTGATTAATGGGATCACATCATTAGGAGAATGATGTGATTGACATGACCCATTCCGTTAGCCTAGCACTTGATCGTTTAGTATATTGCTATTGCTTTCTTCATGACTTATACATGTTCCTGTAACTATGAGATTATGCAACTCCCGTTTACCGGAGGAACACTTTGGGTGCTACCAAACGTCACAACGTAACTGGGTGATTATAAAGGAGTACTACAGGTGTCTCCAAAGTTACATGTTGGGTTGGCGTATTTCGAGATTAGGTTTTGTCACTCCGATTGTCGGAGAGGTATCTCTGGCCCTCTCGGTAATGCACATCACAATAAGCCTTGCAAGCAATGTAGCTAATGAGTTAGTTACGGAATGATGCATTACGTAACGAGTAAACAGACTTGCCGGTAACGAGATTGAACTAGGTATTGGATACCGACAATCGAATCTCGGGCAAGTAACATACCGATGACAAAGGGAACAACGTATGTTGTTATGCGGTTTGACCGATAAAGATCTTCGTAGAATATGTAGGAACCAATATGGGCATCCAGGTTCCGCTATTGGTTATTGACCGAGAATAGTTCTAGGTCATGTCTACATAGTTCTCGAACCCGTAGGGTCCGCACGCTTAACGTTACGATGACAGTTTTATTATGAGTTTATAAGTTTTGATGTACCTAAGTTTGTTCGGAGTCCCGGATGTGATCACGGACATGATGAGGAGTCTCGAAATGATCGAGACATAAAGATTGATATATTGGACGACTATATTCAGACACCGGAAGTGTTCTGGACATTTTCGGAGAAAACCGGAGTGCCGGAGGGTTACCGGAACCCCGGAGAAGTAATGGGCCCTATGGGCCTTAGTGGAGAGAGAGAGGGGCAGCCAGCATGGGCCGCGCGCCCCTCCCCTCTGGTCCGAATTGGACTAGGAGGGGGGCGCCTCTTCCCTCTCCTCTCCCCTTCCTTTTCCCTCCTAGTAGGAGTAGGAAAGAGGGAGTCCTACTCCTACTAGGAGGAGGACTCCTCCTCCTTGGCGCGCCCTCTAGGGCCGGCCGGCCTCCCCCCTTGCTCCTTTATATACGGGGGCAGGGGGCACCCTAGGACACACAAGTTGATCTACGGATCGTTCCTTAGCCGTGTGCGGTGCCCCCTCCACCATATTCCACCTCGGTCATATCGTCGCGGAGTTTAGGCGAAGCCCTGCGCCGGTAGAACATCATCATCGTCACCACGCCATCGTCTTGTGGAACTCATCGAAGCTTTGCTGGATCGGGCCGGGGATCGTCATCGAGCTGAACGTGTGTTGAACTCGGAGGTGCCGTACGTTCGGTGCTTGGATCGGTCGGATCGTGAAGACGTACGACTACATCAACCGCGTAGTCATAACGCTCCCGCTTACGGTCTACGAGGGTACGTGGAAAACACTCTCCCCTCTCGTTGCTATGCCATCACCATGATCTTGCGTGTGCGTAGGATTTTTTTTGAAATTACTACGTTTCCCAACAGTGGCATCCGAGCCTGGTTTTATGCGTAGATGTCATATGCACGAGTAGAACACAAGTGAGTTATGGGCGATACAAGTCATACTGCTTACCAGCATGTCGTACTTTGGTTCGGCGGTATTGTGAGATGAAGCGGCCCGGACCGACATTACGCGTACGCTTACGCGAGACTGGTTTCACCGTTACGAGCACTCGTGCTTAAAGGTGGCTGGCGGGTGTCTGTCTCTCTCACTTTAGCTGAATCGAGTGTGGCTACGCCCGGTCCTTATGAAGGTTAAAACATCACTAACTTGACGAACTATCATTGTGTTTTGATGTATAGGTAAGAACGGTTCTTGCTAAGCCCGTAGAAGCCACGTAAAACTTGCAACAATAAAGTAGAGGACGTCTAACTTGTTTTTGCAGGGCATGTTGTGATGTGATATGGTCAAGACGTGATGCTATATTTTATTGTATGAGATGATCATGTTTTGTAACCGAAGTTATCGGCAACTGGCAGGAGCCATATGGTTGTCGCTTTATTGTATGAAATGCAAACGCCCTGTAATTGCTTTACTTTATCACTAAGCGGTAGTGATAGTCGTAGAAGCAATAGATGGTGTAAACGACAACGATGCTACGATGGAGATCAAGGTGTCGCGCCGGTGACGATGGTGATCACGACGGTGCTTCGGAGATGGAGATCACAAGCACAAGATGATGATGGCCATATCATATCACTTATATTAATTGCATGTGATGTTTATCCTTTATGCATCTTATCTTGCTTTGATTGACGGTAGCATTTTAGGATGATCTCTCACTAAAAATTATCAAGGTGTGTTCTCCCTGAGTATGCACCGTTGCAAAAGTTCGTCGTGCCCAGACACCACGTGATGATCGGGTGTGATAAGCTCTACGTCCATCTACAACGGGTGCAAGCCAGTTTTGCACACATAGAATACTCAGGTTAAACTTGACGAGCCTAGCATATGCAGATATGGCCTCGGAACACGGAGACCGAAAGGTCGAGCGTGAATCATATAGTAGATATGATCAACATAGTGATGTTCACCATTGAAAACTACTCCATCTCACGTGATGATCGGTTATGGTTTAGTTGATTTGGATCACGTGATCACTTAGATGACTAGAGAGATGTCTGTCTAAGTGGGAGTTCTTAAGTAATATGATTAATTGAACTTAAATTTACCATGAACTTAATTAGTACTTGATAGTATTTTGCTTGTCTATGTTTGTTGTAGATAGATGGCTCGTGTTGTTGTTCCGTTGAATTTTAATGCGTTCCTTGAGAAAGCAAAGTTGAAAGACGACGGTAGCAATTACATGGACTGGGTCCGTAACTTGAGGATTATCCTCATTGCTGCACAGAAGAATTACATCCTAGAAGCACCGCTGGGTGCTAGGCCTGCTGCTGATGCAACTGACGACATTAAGAACGTCTGGCAGAGCAAAGCTGATGACTACTCGATAGTTCAATGTGCCATGCTTTATGGCTTAGAACCGGGTCTTCAACGACGTTTTGAACGTCATGGAGCATATGAGATGTTCCAGGAGTTGAAGTTAATATTTCAAGCAAATGCCCGGATTGAGAGATATGAAGTCTCCAATAAGTTCTATAACTGCAAGATGGAGGAGAATAGTTACGTCGGTGAACACATACTCAAAATGTCTAGCTATAATAATCACTTGATTTAAGCGGGAGTTAATCTTCCGATGATAGTATTATTGATGAATTTTCCAATCACGCCACCAAGCTACAAGAGCTTCATGATGAACTATAATATGCAAGGGATGAACAAGACAATTCCGAGCTCTTCGCAATGCTAAAAGCTGCGGAGGTAGAAATCAAGAAGGAGCATCAAGTGTTGATGGTCAACAAGAACACTAGTTTCAAGAAAAAGGGCAAAGGGAAGAAGAAGGGGAACTTCAAGAAGAACAGCAAACAAGTTGCTCCTCAAGAGAAGAAACCCAAATCTGGACCTAAGCCTGAGACTGAGTGTTTCTACTGCAAGAAGACTGGACACTGGAAGCGGAAATGCCCCAAGTATTTGGTGGATAAGAAGGATGGCAAGGTGAACAAAGGTATATGTGATATACATGTTATTGATGTGTACCTTACTAGAGCTCGCAGTAGCACCTGGGTATTTGATACTGGTTCTGTTGCTAATATTTGCAACTCGAAACAGGACTACGGAATATGCGAGCACTGGCCAAGGACGAGGTGACGATGCGCGTGGGAAACGGTTCCAAAGTCGATGTGATCGCGGTCGGCACGCTACCTCTACATCTACCTTCGGGATTAGTTTTAGACCTGAGTAATTGTTATTTGGTGCTAGCGTTGAGCATGAACATTATATCTGGATCTTGGTTGATGCGAGACGGTTATTCATTTAAATCAGAGAATAATGGTTGTTCTATTTATATGAGTAATATCTTTTATGGTCATGCACCCTTAAAGAGTGGTCTATTTTTATTGAATCTCGATAGTAGTGATACACATATTCATAATGTCGAAGCCAAAAGATGCAGAGTTGATAATGATAGTGCAACTTATTTGTGGCACTGCCGTTTAGGTCATATCGGTGTAAAGCGCATGAAGAAACTCCATACTGATGGACTTTTGGAATCACTTGATTATGAATCACTTGGTACTTGCGAACCATGCCTCATGGGCAAGATGACTAAAACACCGTTCTCCGGTACTATGGAGAGAGCAACAGATTTGTTGGAAATCATACATACAGATGTATATGGTCCGATAAATGTTGAAGCTCATGGCGGATATTGTTATTTTCTCACCTTCACAGATGATTTGAGCAGATATGGGTATATCTACTTAATGAAACACAAGTCTGAAACATTTGAAAAGTTCAAAGAATTTCAGAGTGAAGTGGAAAATCATCGTAACAAGAAAATAAAGTTTCTACGATCTGATCGTGGAGGAGAATATTTGAGTTACGAGTTTGGTTTACATTTGAAACAATGCGGAATAGTTTCGCAACTCATGCCACCTGGAACACCACAATGAAATGGTGTGTCCGAACGTCGTAATCGTACTTTACTAGATATGGTGCGATCTATGATGTCTCTTACTGATTTACCGCTATCGTTTTGGGGTTATGCTTTAGAGACGGCCGCATTCACGTTGAATAGGGCACCATCAAAATCCGTTGAGACGACGCCTTATGAACTGTGGTTTGGCAAGAAACCAAAGTTGTCCTTTCTTAAAGTTTGGGGCTGCGATGCTTATTTGAAGAAACTTCAACCAGATAAGCTCGAACGTAAATCAGAGAAATGTGTCTTCATAGGATACCCAAAGGAGACAGTTGGGTACACCTTCTATCATAGATCCGAAGGAAAGACATTCGTTGCTAAGAATGGATCCTTTCTAGAGAAGGAGTTTCTCTCGAAAGAAGTGAGTGTGGGGAAAGTAGAACTTGATGAGGTAACTGTACCTTCTCCCTTATTGGAAAGTAGTTCATCACAGAAATCGGTTCCTGTGACACCTACACCAATTAGTGAGGAAGCTAATGATATTGATCATGAAACTTCAGATCAAGTTTCTACTGAACCTCGTAGGTCTACTAGAGTAAGATCCGCACCAGAGTGGTACGGTAATCCTATTCTGGAAGTCATGTTACTTGACCATGATGAACCTACGAACTATGAGGAAGCGATGATGAGCCCAGATTCCGCAAAATGGCTAGAGGCCATGAAATCTGAGATGGGATCCATATATGAGGACAAAGTATGGACTTTAGTTGACTTGCCCGATGATCGGCAAGCCATTGAGAATAAATGGATCTTTAAGAAGAAGACTGACGCTGATGGTAATGTAACTGTCTATAAAGCTCGACTTGTTGCGAAAGGTTTTCGACAAGTTCAAGGGGTTGACTACGATGAGACTTTCTCACCCGTAGCGATTCCTAAGTCTGTCCGAATCATGTTAGCTATTGCTGCATTTCATGATTATGAAATTTGGCAAATGGATGTCAAAATTGCATTCTTGAATGGATTTCTGGAAGAAGAGTTGTATATGATGCAGCCAGAAGGTTTTGTTGATCCAAAAGGTGCTAACATAGTGTGAAAGCTCCAGCGATCCATTTATGGACTGGTGCAAGCATCTCGGAGTTGGAATAAACGCTTTGATAGTGTGATCAAAGCATATGGTTTTATACAGACTTTTGGAGAAGCCTGTATTTACAAGAAAGTGAGTGGGAGCTCTGTAGCATTTCTGATATTATATGTAGATGACATATTATTAATTGGAAATGATATAGAATTTCTGGAGAGCATAAAGGATACTTGAATAAAAGTTTTCAATGAAAGACCTCGGTGAAGCTGCTTACATATTGGGCATCAAGATTTATAGAGATAGATCAAGACGCTTAATAGGACTTTCACAAAGCACATACCTTGATAAAAGTTTGAAAAAGTTCAAAATGGATCAGGCAAAGAAAGGGTTCTTGCCCGTGCTTCAAGGTGTGAAGTTGAGTCAGACTCAATGCCCGACCACAGCAGAAGATAGAGAGAAAATGAAAGATGTTCCCTATGCTTCAGCCATAGGCTCTATCATGTATGCAATGCTGTGTACCAGACCTGACGTATGCTTAGCAATAAGCTTGGCAGGAAGGTACCAAAGTAATCCAGGAGTGGATCACTGGACAGCGGTCAAGAACATCCTAAAATACCTGAAAAGGACTAAGGATATGTTTCTCGTATATGGAGGTGACAAAGAGCTAGTCGTAAATGGTTACGTCGATGCAAGCTTTGACACTGATCCGGACGATTCTAAATCGCAAACCGGATACGTATTTTTATTAAACGGTGGAGCTGTAAGTTGCTGCAGTTCTAAACGAAGCGTCGTGGCGGAATCTACATGTGAAGCGGAGTACATAGCTGCTTCGGAAGCAGCAAATGAAGGAGTCTGGATGAAGGAGTTCATTTCCAATCTAGGTTCATACCTAGTGCATCGGGACCAATGAAGATGTTACGTGACAATCTTGGTGCAATTGCCTTGGCAAAGGAATCCAGATTTCACAAGAGGACCAACCACATCAAGAAACGCTTCAATTCCATCCGGGACCAAGTCCAAGTGGAAGACATAGAGATTTGCAAGATACATACAGATCTGAATGTTGCAGACCCGTTGACTAAGCCTCTCTCACGAGCAAAACATGATCAGCACCAAGACTCCATGGGTGTTAGAATCATTACTATGTAATCTAGATTATTGACTCTAGTGCAAGTGGGAGACTGAAGGAAATATGCCCTAGAGGCAATAATAAAGTTATTATTTATTTCCTCATATCATGATAAATGTTTATTATTCATGCTAGAATTGTATTAACTGGAAACATGATACATGTGTGAATACATAGACAAACATATAGTCACTAGTATGCCTCTACTTGACTAGCTCATTAATCAAAGATGGTTATGTTTCCTAACCATAGACATGTGTTGTCATTTGATTAGTGGGATCACATCATTAGGAGAATGATGTGATTGACATGACCCATTCCGTTAGCCTAGCACTTGATCGTTTAGTATATTGCTATTGCTTTCTTCATGGCTTATACATGTTCCTGTAACTATGAGATTATGCAACTCCCATTTACCGGAGGAACACTTTGGGTGCTACCAAATGTCACAATGTAACTGGGTGATTATAAAGGAGTACTACAGGTGTCTCCAAAGGTACATGTTGGGTTGGCGTATTTCGAGATTAGGTTTTGTCACTCCGATTGTCGGAGAGGTATCTCTAGGCCCTCTCGGTAATGCACATCACTATAAGCCTTGCAAGCAATGTAGCTAATGAGTTAGTTACGGAATGATGCATTACGTAACGAGTAAAGAGACTTGCCGGTAACGAGATTGAACTAGGTATTGGATACCGACGATCGAATCTCGGGCAAGTAACATACCGATGACAAAGGGAACAACATATGTTGTTATGCGGTTTGACCGATAAAGATCTTCGTAGAATATGTAGGAACCAATATGGGCATCCAGGTTCCGCTATTGGTTATTGACCGAGAATAGTTCTAGGTCATGTCTACATAGTTCTCGAACCCGTAGGGTCCGCACGCTTAATGTTACGATGACAATTTTATTATGAGTTTATAAGTTTTGATGTACCGAAGTTTGTTCGGAGTCCCGGATGTGATCACGGACATGACGAGGAGTCTCGAAATCATCGAGACATAAGGATTGATATATTGGACAACAATATTCTGACACCGGAAGTGTTCCGGACATTTGCGGAGAAAACCGGAGTGTCGGAGGGTTACCGGAACCCCCCGGGAGAAGTAATGGGCCCTATGGGCCTTAGTGGAGAGAGAGAGGGGCAGCCAGCATGGGCCGCGCGCCCCCCCTCTGGTCCGGGTGGACTAGGAGGAGGCGGCGCCCTCTTTCCCTCTCCTCTCCCCTTCCTTTCCCCTCCTAGTAGGAGTAGGAAAGGGGGAGTCCTACTCCTACTAGGAGGAGGACTCCTCCTCCTGGCGCGCCCTCTAGGGCCGGCCGGCCTCCCCCCTTGCTCCTTTATATACGGGGGCAGGGGGCACCCTAGGACACACAAGTTGATCTACGGATCGTTCCTTAGCCGTGTGCGGTGCCCCCCTCCACCATATTCCACCTCGGTCATATCGTCGCGGAGTTTAGGCGAAGCCCTGCGCCGATAGAACATCATCATCGTCACCACGCCGTCGTGCTGACGGAACTCATCCCCGAAGCTTTGCTGGATCGGAGCCCGGGGATCGTCATCGAGCTGAACGTGTGCTGAACTCGGAGGTGCCGTACGTTCGGTGCTTGGATCGGTCGGATCGTGAAGACGTACGACTACATCAACCGCGTTGTCATAACGCTTCCGCTTACGGTCTACGAGGGTACGTGGACAACACTCTCCCCTCTCGTTGCTATGCCATCACCATGATCTTGCGTGTGCGTAGGAATTTTTTTTGAAATTACTATGTTTCCCAACATTATGTCCATCACTACTAGTATTTTTTTAATCTTTTAATTTTTAGTGTATTTATGCGCCATCGTACAAATATTGGTACAATATCAGTTATGAGGTTTACATCATTATGTCCATAACAGTGTTCAAATGAAGGTGGATTAGGTTCAAGTGGAGGCAATATGTGGTGCATGTCAAAAGTATACTACTAATCCAAACTTGATCTAGTTTGGACTAGTAGTACTTTCGATGTGCACCAAATGTTGCCTCCACTTGAATCTAATCCGCCAAAGACAAGCTATTTAATCATCATCATAGTCATTACCACCAACAGTATTTATTTAATCACCACTAACACTAGCTAATAATAATCATCATAGTCATTACCACCAACACTAGCAATTTTATCATCATAGTAATAGTGTAGCACATCATCATCCTCGACTCATTTCTAGCTAGCTAATCACTCCTGCTGCTCTCTCTTAGGTAAAATAACATAAAACATGTATAGCTCTCCTCCTTGATCAAACTGGAGCATGCAGATGAACCTGTCTCCTAATCGTGGGTAGCGCATCTGTTTGCTTCCCCCTAGTACTTCTCTGCGCTCCCCCATCACATATTTTTTCCAGTCTTGCACTATTAAGCATCCGTCGCTAATCTTGAATGCACTAAAGTAATCTGTAGGATATCTTGGCCGTAAGCTGATAATACTCATGGTACCTTTAGTCTCTATCCCATAAGGCACAACATTCATCGGGAGTCCCTGTTGAAGAACATCGTACGGTAACATACTTAGCAATGAAGTTTAGCTTCAAAAATAATGTATGGAAAAGATGCACTGATGACAAATAGTAAAAATCCTACCATCCTTCCTAAATAGATGTGACCGTAGTTCATTACGAACACTATTGGTCGCACATTTTCAGTACTAACATTTCTAAATGCAGGAAGAAAATTTGTCTTGACAGTATCAAGATCCTCAAGCCATGAAACATAATGACTGAGCTCCTCGCAGTTGAGTTCAGCCCGAGTCAGTATACGATCCTGTCTACCAAGCGCTGGACATGTTTGCTTGCACCGAAATAAGCTGACAATACAAATTAGTTGTGAACTATTTTTGAATAAACAATATCAAAGACATAAATATGGTTGAGAAACTTACATAATGGTATAATCTGAGGCGTCTGCACATCGACCCAGATGTCGGTATTACCTTCAATATCACCTTCCGGACGAATATCAAAGGTGATAACCATATCAGGCTCAAATGCATAAGTCTTGCATAGTGCTCGCCATGTTTTGCATCCAAAATAGGTGTAGTCGTCTGAATTGTATAATTTTGCATGGAAAACATAACCATGCTCGGTCTTCAAGTAAACTTTCTTTTCCTCCATACTATGACTGAAACCTATCTTATCCAATACAAAAACTCTTGCAAATGAAGCAGATGTCATGCTTAATTACGAAAAAAGACTTGTCGTTGTGACTTACTGTATCCACTTCGAAGTTCTCGTCCAGCTTGATGCTGAAGCGCCTATCATCATCTAGGAAGATTCCGTCACACAGGCCGCACTCGTCTTCGCAGTATTTGCAAATACCGAAATCCTTTTCATCGTCAGACATTTCCTATGTTCATAGTTAAAACATTAATTCAAAATCGATCGCAGACAACTACCAAGATACTCAACACACAAATCCGGGGCACTCGATATTTCCTACATATTCTGGCACAAGTCATGCCAAAATTCACGGAAAAATCCGGCATGACCTTTGCTAAAATAGGACATATCGAGCGCCTGAAATTTGCCGGAACGGAAATGAATCCACACTCCGGCAAAACATAGGCCACTCGGAGGTGTAACCTGCAAACATGACCGGCCACTTGGATATTGAGCAACACAAGATATATGTTTCAAAATATCTTATAGGACTCAAATTAGCATGCATTCAATAAGCAAAAGTAAATCATCTCATGCGTCCGTACATCGTCGAATATTATCACTAATACATCACGAATAGTGTCATACATATAACATCACTAATACAACTAAAACTCTAGCACACGACGGTATCGGCGCGGCGGTGGACACCCACCGAGAAGGAACCATCACGGGATCATAGCTCAGCGAGATCCCGGAGAACCTGCCAGTATTGGAGAACGGCCTGTGCTCCAACGCAAACAAGTAGCGACGGACGCGCGTCCTCCTCATCGACACGTGGCGCACCACCTCCATGAGTCCTCGAGCCTCTGGATCGTCACTGGCCCACGCGACCGCCACCAAAGAAGGTTCGGGTCAATGACAGGCTGGCTCCTCACCAACCTGCGCCCCCCGGTAGGTAGCGCCTCCCAGTACCACCCCGGCGGAACCGAGTCCCGGACATGGCCGATCTGCTCAAGCAGGTGTCGTCCTCCGCCGACTCGACGACGAGGATGCGGGATAGGCATCGTCCACGTCGAGGCGGGAAAAATTGCTTTAACTAAAAAATAGAAACAAGTTCTTACTAACTAGTTCTATTAATTCAACTAGTTCTTACTAAAAATAAACTTACTATAAATAAAAATATTCTAGTACCTAATTAGTACCTAGTTCTTACTAACTAATTAGTACCTAGGAACTACTTCCCTAATTACCATCTAAGTAATTAACTAACTAGCACTAAAAATAGCCTAGGGTTCATACTAACTAGCACTGAATAGCTAGGGTTCATACTAAGCAGAGAAGAGGGATCGGAAGGGGAGAGTGCTTACAGAGGGTGGGGAGAGAGATGGGGTCGGGGGAGACGGCGGCACCGAGGCACGGCGAGGCGGGGTCGGGGGAGACGGCGGCGAGGCGGGGTCGGGGGAGACGACGACGAGGCGGGGTCGGGGGAGACGGCGGCGAGGTAGAGGCGACGAGGAATAGTAGAGGAGAATTGGGGGAGGAAGCAGAGGAGAGGGAATCAGGCCGCGCGGGGGTTAGGTGAAAATAGCTTTAACTGTAGCGTGGGGACATAAAACGCGCTACTGCTAAAATCCGTAGTAGTAGAGCTGTTCGTAGAAGCGCGCTACTACTATACCTAGCACGTCGGGAATGGTGTGGTAATTATAGTAGTAGCGCTTTCTGCTCCTGCCGCGCTACTGCTAAGAGGCTAACAGTAGCGCGGTTCTGCCATGCGCGCTACTGCTAAGTAGCAGTAGCGCCTCATTTTAACAAGCACTACTGGTAACATTCTGTGTATAAGGTTTTCCCTAGTAGTGCACGGCAGCCTGCACGGCCATCGAAAGCAACCGCCGCACCGTTCATTGTGGATTGTCACCAATTAGGCTGCCACCTGCCAACGATAGATGAACCATACAGATCCACCGCAGTAGGCGATCGAGAGCGGCACAACATATCCACTATCTAGCAGGCAAGTCGCCAACGGTGGTGTATGCAATTTCGCCTGTCGTCTGTTTATAATTTGTGAGTGTTATGTTTATTTATTTAGTTTAATCTTTCTTTGTTGGAACTGTTAATCAAGAATAAATGCTTTTCATCGGTCCTTAATATTTGTTTGATTAATAATTTTTCTTCAATGAATTATGCGAGGAATAAGATCTAACAAACAAAATGGGGGTAACAATACTAAATTGATTGCTTGTTACTTACTTGAGCTTAAATTCTTCATGCAATTATAGGAAGACGCGATTATTTCCTGTTTTCAAAAGGGCGACCATAAAGTTATATTATGATTCTCCTTGTTCTTGCAATGTAACTAATTTATCGGAGACATTGTTGCTACAAATAATAATGTATAATTTCATTGTCATTATATGAATTTCTTATATCTTACATCGTTGTGCATAAAAATCGAACTCTGCATACCGACGTCGGAAATCCTAGCTCCACCACTGGACAAGAATTTTGGATTTCCTCCATGTTACCATGACCACCATTCTCGGACCCTCTTTTGTTCCTCTCCCCGACTCATTTCCAATGCTTTATCATCTGAAACATCATATGCACTCATATTTTCCACCTTCTATCAAAATATTTAGGCAAGCCAAAAGGAAGAGGAAGGAGTGCCTAAGATCAACGGGAATATGAGACCTCAGGAAAACACAAAGCAAATTTCTTCCTCTGACACTGACACTGGAGGAGAAATCAAGCTCTAGACTTTCCTCTATGTTCCTATACCCAATGCTCTTAGAGTCTCTCTCTTCATCTTCTCGGCTCACTCTTGAGCCCTTGAACTACACACGTTTAAAAATAGATACCTCATACTATTAAACAATGTTCTGAAGTATGCCTCTACTGCATTGCTCTGTGATGCATGGATACTCTGTCAGTAAAGCAACTAAATCAATGCATGTACTGCATGGTGCACCATATAGCATTGGAGTCAATGATCGCGCAGACACATAACACTCAATGTAAGAATAGTCTAACCCCGGGTGGTGCATTTATAAGAAGAGTAAGGAAAGGGAACCACTCAATTGGATTCTTATTGGGAGTGAGCAGGGGGAGTGGAGAACATGACATATCAGATATGTGCACAAACTTTCCACAAGTATCACACTTCACGACCCGGTTGACAAGGAACCTCCAACTAACATCTCATGGATTTTCATTCTAATCACAAAAAGCACAATGATATGACCATAGACCATACTATTCCATATCGCCGCAGGTTGGCGCTTTTTGTATTGAACCCCATCAACAAAACAAAACAAAGAAGAGGTCAAATTGGTTATGTACTAATTCATATTGCTTCATGTGTGTAGTCAAGTTTATCGGGTCCTGGTGTTTCTAACGCGTGGAGTTTAAGCCATAAGGCTTTCATCCGGTCGGTCCAAGAGGATAAGTTTTCGTTTGATGTGGAGTCGCTACCACATCGAACGTTTTATTCGATCAATTCGATGGTGGGCAGGGAACATTCCGTTCGATCGGAGAGCTACCCAGATCAAATGTGCGTTCGTTATTGGGGTCCTTTAATTTTTCAAGTCAGAAGGTCGCATGCATGGAGTACTAGTCACATTATTCGTTAGTCTATCTAGTTTTGTTATGTAAGACAAGATGATCCTATGTAATCAATGTGGCGAATCATTAATTACTAAAACCTTGATTAGTCTAGATAGAAGAGAGAAAGAGAGTGTTTCAGTAGTCGGTTTGCTTATGTGTGGGTCGCCTCTAAAAGAGGCTGGGTACGACGATGTAAGACATAATTTTGTTATCATCAGATTTGAGCAAAATATCAGAAAAGTATCATGTTCGGGCAAGCCAAATATATGTGTTCGTTTGCTAATATCTGAGAGATTTAGTTTCTACTACGCACATGGTTCGATCTAACCAATTCTGTTTGTAAGTTGTATTATTTGGTATTCTTGCATATTGGTTGATCCGAAGAATTATTCTACTACTTTTGCTTATACTGCTATTGTGACAATCGTTCGTCGACGTGTTCTTGCTATTTTACTGAGTAATGTGTTAGTTTGGGCCAACAAAAGACTCAACGCCAAGTCAAGTCACATCACACAGTTAACTGATATTGATATATTCCTATTGAAGATGAATAAGCAAAGCATGTGCCATGTTTACTCCCAGGAACAATAGTTCCAACAAGAAATCAAATGTTGACAAGAAAATCAACACATCTATTTATGTTAGAACATGCTTAATCTAGGGGCATGGGAGTTATTAGGAAAACACAAGACAATCTTGGCCGCCCCTATGTTTAGAGGCCAGGAAGTCTAGGCTTTCCTCCATGTTCTCATGCCCATTGCTTGAAAAAGGAACCTAAGTTATCAGAAAACGAGTGAAAGGAACAAAGCAATACAAGTAAAATAGAAGCACAACCAGAAACAAAAATTGAAGCCACGAAGATGTATCTTGTCACTCCGTTCACAACATTTTTGCATATCATAAGGGAGAGGAAGGAACAACTAAGAACAATAGGCATGTGAGGCATTGGGAAAATTCCAAAACAAATATGGGACCCTAGTTGGACAGGGACACACTAGTTTAGGCCTTCCTCCATGTTCCCATGCCCAATGCTCTTAGATGCTCATTTCTTCCTCTTCCTGATATGCCATCACTTTCCCATCATCTAAATCCAAATGCACACATTTGTTAAAATAATTACACAAGCAAATAGGAAAAAGGAAGGAATACCTAAGAACAATAGGCATGGGAGGCATCAGGAAAACACAAAACAATCTTTGCCCCTAAATTAAGTGGCCAAGTAATCTAGGCTTTCCTCCATGTTCCCATGCCCACCGCTCTGAGATACTCATGGCTTCCTTTTCCCTATTCTCTCTTATGGCCTCACGATTTTAGCATTACAATTTACTAAGCTTTCATCAAGGAAACACTTCCTCGTGAGGTTAAAGGAAGGGGAAGGAGAGCCAAAAAACAATTGGAATGGGAAGGCAAGGGGAAACACTGACAAAGATATCCACCTCTGTTTCTAGAGTTTCCTCCGTGCTCCCATTCTCTTCGCTCTTTGACTATTTCTTCATCTTCCAAGCTCATATTGAATGAGTATTACACATGAAGAAACTTGGACTTGTGAGGTATATCTGTGCCTCTTATGAAGTGCTCTAGAGTGTAAATTGTGCTCAACCTTGTAAGGGGAATGCTGAAATCAATGAAAACACATGCATATCTGCTTGGTGCACCATAGTGTATCATTGAATGACACTAGGCCATGTAACATTTATTGCTAATATGGGCACATGGAGGAGGATTTTGGAGATCATTTTATCATGCATATCTTAAGATAAAAAGATTTTTCCTTGACCCTAAACTTGCATTTACAACAAGTTGGAAGGTAATAAACCATACAGTCCTTCAGTATATATTCCGAGAGCAAGGTGGACGAAGAGAGAATAACCCATGTGATGGAAGATCACCAGAATCAAGCAAATAAATGTCAAAATTACAGACCACTATGGAATGCCTTGGACTAGGCACTAGTACAGGACCCCCCAATTATTAGCGTGTGTAATTGCCTACTAGCATTGTTTGGTCGGCGCACTGCTAGTAGGACGTCGCTAGTAAGAGGATACTAGCGAGCACGGCCTGAACAGTGCTGGTAAGGTAGAAACTAGCAGCGTTCGACAAGTGCATGCCGCTGTTAGGTCCCGGAGGATGCGAAGGACCATGGCAAACCGACATGACAACCTTATCCGGGTGCATGACTATCCACTATGCCACACATCTCTCCCTTAGCTTCTGACTTCGCCGTGCCCATCAACAGGTTGTGCATGCCATCAGCTTCATTGGATACTGGATAGAGTCCTTGGATGCACGATTTAGTCAAGTTGTGTTCGCCTATGATGTAGCTGAGATTAGGACTTAGTTTGTTTGAGCTTGCATAGCCTCTTACCCTAGCCCCAAAGCACTGGTTGGAGATTAAAAGAGACAAATAGAAATTGTACGTTATGGCCATGGCTTGATTCACAGTATTTATTTCATAGACATCTTGTTTATTTCAAATACACGATCCAATAATTTTTGTAGTAGAATGTCGCTCTCACAGCCAATTTGAACTATAGGTGTGTGCTCTCAATATCGTCTCATTGTCACCGAAAAAACTGGAACGTATTGCCTTCAAATTTCTTGTTCATGTACAGCAGCCATACATTGTTACAGTTTAACCTTATAAACAAGATTCATTAAGATTTGATTTTGTTCATGTCTATGATTCTACCACTGGGTGCGCAAATTGTTCTAGAGGAATTTGATGTGCAGTTTATTTTCTTGCTTTCTATATATACGTTCTTGTCACTATAAGATCAGGTCAAAATTCAAGCTGTTATACATAGTCATGATTAGTTGCTAAGTCAGTCATAACAATGGTGTACGTTAATATTCCCGCTCTTCTTCTGTAGCAAATAATTGTTATTTACAAAAAGTTGTTTCCTTTCTTTCATAACTAGTGGCTGCGGCGCCAAGGGCGCTTCCTAAACTTGACTGTGCATACTAATCTCGCCGATGCAATTGTTAATGTGTTTACACAGTCCAACTGAGTGCCAGTTTTTCTCGTCTAATACATTTGCTGAAACGAGGAATGGAAGCAGCAGCATATCTCTGAGAGGCGTGCATGTGCGGTGCCGAGTAGGTGGCCGCATTTAAATCAGAGATATAATTAATAGGCTTATATGGACAACACTCACTAAATTCTGTAAACTCAAGCATACACAAAATGAAATCATCACGCGAGGAGGATGAATGATAACCACTGAATCGTAAAAGAGAATCATAGCAAGCCTATGATCTGAACTACAACTAAGGAGTGCTTTGCTCCCTCTTTCTCAAATTACAAACTTCACCAGTCAGAACCGCTTACATCTGCGAATTACCATACAAAGGTATAGACATTAGATCTATTTAATTGAGGCTGGCAGTTTGAGCCTCCTTTTAAAATTGCAATTCTCTAATTGTCAAAGGTCGTTTCTACTCAAGTAATGCACTAATGACAATGTGTTCGCACACGAATACGTCACCATGTACCTCCAACGATGAGGGTGATGCACCGCAGCTCACGTCGAAGGAGACCCGCCGGAAGCACGGTATGCAAGACAATCCGGCGGGTGCTTTTCAGGACCTGAAACCCCACGTGCCCGGGAGGGACCCCGTCTGGAAGCGCGGCAGCTATGGGCTGCCCTAGGTCGGTTCGCCCGCACCTAGAGCCTCGAGGATCGCTGCCCTTCAACACGAAGAACGAGAGAGAATGAACAAGGGAGGGATGTAAAACTAGGGTAAAAAGTAAATGAGTTTTGCGATTGTGTGTTGTTGTTCAATCGGCCGTCACCTCTTGTCTATATAAGAGACGGGTGGACTTCCCGTACAAGAAAAGGACTTGCCTAGCCGTCCAAATCATCAAAATCTAATAAAACACGGACTATTCACGACCCCCGGCCCGGATGTCCGGCTCAAGGCCCGGATGATCCGGCCTAGCCCAGTTTTTTGACAGCAGCTTTCTGTTTTGGCTCTAGAATCCTTATACGACCACTAATACATTACGAATAGTGTCATACATATAACATCACTAATGCAACTAAAACTCTAGCACACGACGGGTATCGGCGCGGGCGGTGGACACCCACTGAGAAGGAACCATCACGGGATCATAGCTCGGTGAGATCCCGGAGAACCTGCCGGTATTGGAGAACGGCCTGTGCTCCAACGCAAACAAGTAGCGACGGACGGCGCGTCCCCTCATCGACACAGTGGCGCACCACCTCGCATGAGTCCTCGAGCCTCTGGATCGCCATCGCCCACGCGACCGCCACCAAAGAAGGTTCGGTCAACGACGGCTGGCTCCTCACCAACCTCGCCCCGGTAGGTAGCGCCTCCAGTACCACCCGGCGGAGCCAGGTCCGGACATGGCCGATCTGCTCAAGCAGGTGTCGTCCTCCGCCGACTTGACGACGAGGATGCGGGATAGGCATCGTCCACGTCGAGGCGGGAAAAATTGCTTTAACTAAAAAATAGAAACAAGTTCTTACTAACTAGTTCTATTAATTCAACTAGTTCTTACTAAAAACAAACTTACTATAAATAAAAATATTCTAGTACCTAATTAGTACCTAGTTCTTACTAACTAATTAGTACCTAGGAACTACTGCCCTAATTACCATCTAAGTAATTAACTAACTAGCACTAAAAATAGCCTAGGGTTCATACTAACTAGCACTAAATAGCTAGGGTTCATACTAAGCAAAGAAGAGGATCGGAAGGGAGAGTGCTTATAGAGGGTGGGGAGAGATGGGGTCGGGGAGACGGCGGCACCGAGGCACGGCGAGGCGGGTCGGGGAGACGCAATGGGCAGGCGGGTCGAGAGAGAGGCGGCGAGGCGGGTCGGGGAGACGGCAAGCAGGCGGGTCGGGGAGACGGCGGCGAGGCGGGTCGGGGAGACGACGACGAGGCGGGTCGGGGAGACGGCAAGCGAGGTAGAGGCGACGAGGAATAGTAGAGGAGAATTGGGGGAGGAAGCAGAGGAGAGGGAATCAGGCCGCGCGGGGGTCAGGTGAAAATAGCTTTAACTGTAGCGTGGGGAGGAAAAACGCGCTACTGCTAAAATCCGTAGTAGTAGAGCTGTTCGTAGAAGGGCGCTACTACTATACCTAGCACGTCGGGAATGGTGTGGCAATTATAGTAGTAGCGCTTTCTGCTCCTGCCGCGCTACTGCTAAGAGGCTAACAGTAGCGCGGTTCTGCCATATGCGCTACTGCTAAGTAGCAGTAGCGCCTCATTTTAACAAGCGCTACTGGTAACATTCTGTGTATAAGGTTTTCCCTAGTAGTGCACGGCAGCCTGCACGGCCATCGAAAGCAACCGCCGCACCGTTCATTGTGGATTGTCACCAATTAGGCTGCCACCTGCCACCTGCCAACGATAGATGAACCATACAGATCCACCGCAGTAGGCGATCGAGAGCGGCACAACATATCCACTATCTAGCAGGCAAGTCGCCAACGGTGGTGTATGCAATTTCGCCCGTCGTCTGTTTATAATTTGTGAGTGTTATGTTTATTTATTTAGTTTAATCTTTCTTTGTTGGAACTGTTAATCAAGAATAAATGCTTTTCTTCGGTCCTTAATATTTGTTTGATTAATAATTTTTCTTCAATGAATTATGCGAGGAATAAGATCTAACAAACAAAATGGGGGTAACAATAATAAATTGATTGCTTGTTACTTACTTGAGCTTAAATTCTTCATGCAATTATAGGAAGACGCGATTATTTCCTGTTTTCAAAAGGGCGACCATAAAGTTATATTATGATTCTCCTTGTTCTTGCAATGTAACTAATTTATCGGAGACATTGTTGCTAGAAATAATAATGTATAATTTCATTGTCATTATATGAATTTCTTATATCTTACATCGTTGTGCATAAAAATCGAACTCTGCATACCGACGTCGGAAATCCTAGCTCCACCACTCGACAAGAATTTTGGATTTCCTTCATGTTACCATGACCACCATTCTCGGACCCTCTTTTGTTCCTGTCCCCGACTCATTTCCAATGCTTTATCATCTGAAACATCATATGCACTCATATTTTCCACCTTCTGTCAAAATATTTAGGCAAGCCAAAAGGAAGAGGAAGGAGTGCCTAAGATCAACGGGAATATGAGACCTCAGGAAAACACAAAGCAAATTTCTACCTCTGACACTGACACTGGAGGAGAAATCGAGCTCCAGACTTTCCTCTATGTTCCTATACCCAATGCTCTTAGAGTCTCTCTCTTCATCTTCTCGGCTCACTCTTGAGCCCTTGAACTACACACGTTTAAAAATAGATACCTCATACTATTAAACAATGTTCTGAAGTATGCCTCTACTGCATTGCTTTGTGATGCATAGATACTCTGTCAATAAAGCAACTAAATCAATGCACGCACTGCATGGTGCACCATATAGCATTGGAGTCAATGATCGCAGACACATAACACTCAATGTAAGAATAGTCTAACCCGGTGGTGCATTTATAAGAAGAGTAAGGAAAGGGAACCACTCAATTGGATTCTTATTGGGAGTGAGCTGGGGGAGTGGAGAACATGACATATCAGATATGTGCACAAACTTTCCACAAGTATCACACTTCACGACCCGGTTGACAAGGAACCTCCAACTAACATCTCATGGATTTTCATTCTAATCACAAAAAAGCACAATGATATGACCATAGACCATACTATTCCATATACGTCGCAGGTTGGCGCTTTTTGTATTGAGCCCCCATCAACAGAACAAAACAAAGAAGAGGTCAAATTGGTTATGTACCAATTCATATTGCTTAATGTGTGTAGTCAAGTTTATCGGGTCCTGGTGTTTCTAACGCGTGGAGTTTAAGCCATAAGGCTTTCATCCGGTCGGTCCAAGAGGATAAGTTTTCGTTTGATGTGGAGTCGCTACCACATCGAACGTTTTATTCGATCAATTCGATGGTGGGCAGGGAACATTCCGTTCGATCGGAGAGCTACCCAGATCAAATGTGCGTTCGTTATTGGGGTCCTTTAATTTTTTCAAGTCAGAAGGTCGCATGCATGGAGTACTAGTCACATTATTCGTTAGTCTATCTAGTTTTGTTATGTAAGACAAGATGATCCTATGTAATCAATGTGGCCGAATCATTAATTACTAAAACCTTGATTAGTCTAGATAGAAGAGAGAAAGAGAGTGTTTAAGTAGTCGGTTTGCTTATGTGTGGGTCGCCTCTAAAAGAGGCTGGGTACGACCATGTAAGACATAATTTTGTTATCATCAGATTTGAGCAAAATATTAGAAAAGTATCATGTTCGGGCAAGCCAAATATATGTGTTCGTTTGCTAATATCTGAGAGATTTAGTTTCTACTACGCACATGGTTCGATCTAACCAATTCTGTTTGTAAGTTGTATTATTTGGTATTCTTGCATATTGGTTGATCCGAAGAATTATTCTACTACTTTTGCTTATACTGCTATTGTGACAATCGTTAAATCGGCGTGTTCTTGCTATTTTACTGAGTAATGTGTTAGTTTGGGCCAACAAAAGACTCAACGCCAAGTCAAGTCACATCACACAGTTAAGCGATATTGATATATTCCTATTGAAGATGAATAAGCAAAGCATGTGCCATGTTTACTCCAGGAACAATAGTTCCAACAAGAAATCAAATGTTGACAAGAAAATCAACACATCTATTTATGTTAGAACATGCTTAATCTAGGGGCATGGGAGTTATTAGGAAAACACAAGACAATCTTGGCCGCCCCTATGTTTAGAGGCCAGAAGTCTAGGCTTTCCTCCATGTTCTCATGCCCATTGCTTGAAAAAGGAACCTAAGTTATCGAAAAGCGAGTGAAAGGAACAAAGCAATACAAGTAAAATAGAAGCACAACCAGAAACTAAAATTGAAGCCACGAAGATGTATCTTGTCACTCCGTTCACAACATTTTTGCATATCATAAGGGAGAGGAAGGAACAACTAAGAACAATAGGCATGGGAGGCATTGGGAAAATTCCAAAACAAATATGGGACCCTAGTTGGAATGGGACACACTAGTTTAGGCCTTCCTCCATGTTCCCATGCCCAATGCTCTTAGATGCTCATTTCTTCCTCTTCCTGATATGCCATCACTTTCCCATCATCTAAATCCAAATGCACACATTTGTTAAAATAATTACACAAGCAAATAGGAAAAAGGAAGGAATACCTAAGAACAATAGGCATGGGAGGCATCAGGAAAACACAAAACAATCTTTGCCCCTAAATTAAGTGGCCAAGTAATCTAGGCTTTCCTCCATGTTCCCATGCCCACCGCTCTGAGATACTCATGGCTTCCTTTTCCTTATTCTCTCTCATGGCCTCACGATTTTAGCATTACAATTTACTAAGCTTTCATCAAGGAAACACTTCCTCGTGAGGTTAAAGGAAGGGGAAGGAGAGCCAAAAAACAATTGGAATGGGAAGGCAAGGGAAACACTGACAAAGATATCCACCTCTGTTTCTAGAGTTTCCTCCGTGTTCCCATTCTCTTCGCTCTTTGACTATTTCTTCCTCTTCCAAGCTCGTATTGAATGAGTATTACACATGAAGAAACTTGGACTTGTGAGGTATATCTGTGCCTCTTATGAAGTGCTCTAGAGTGTAAATTGTGCTCAACCTTGTAAGGGGAATGCTGAAATCAATGAAAACACATGCATATCTGCTTGGTGCACCATAGTGTATCATTGAATGACACTAGGCCATGTAACATTTATTGCTAATATGGGCACATGGAGGGAGGATTTTCGGAGATCATTTTTATCATGCATATCATAAGATAAAAAGATTTTTCCTTGACCCTAAACTTGCATTTACAACAAGTTGAAAGGTAATAAACCATACAGTCCTTCAGTATATATTCCAAGAGCAAGGTGGACGAAGAGAGAATAACCCATGTGATGGACGATCACCAGAATCAAGCAAATAAATGTCAAAATTACAGACCACTATGGAATGCCTTGGACTAGGCACTAGTACAGGACCCCCCCAAATTATTAGCGTGTGTAATTGCCTACTAGCATTGTTTGGTCGGCGCACTGCTAGTAGGACGTCGCTAGTAAGAGGATACTAGCGAACACGGGTGAACAGTCTGGTAAGGTAGAAACTAGCAGCGTTCGACAAGTGCATGCCGCTGTTAGGTCCCGGAGGATGCGAAGGACCATGGAAGACCGACATGACAACCTTATCCGGTGCATGACTATCCACTATGCCACACATCTCTCCCTTAGCCCGACTTCGCCATGCCCATCAACAGGTTGTGCATGCCATCAGCTTCATTGGATCTTGGATAGAGTCCTTGGATGCACGATTTAGTCAAGTTGTGTTCGCCTATGATGTAGCTGAGATTAGGACTCAGTTTGTTTGAGCTTGCATAGCCTCTTACCCTAGCCCCAAAGCACTGGTTGGAGATTAAAAGAGACAAATAGAAATTGTACGTTATGGCCATGGCTTGATTCATAGTATTTATTTCATAGACATCTTGTTTAT
Organism: Aegilops speltoides; assembly: GCA_021437245.1. Classification (NCBI taxonomy): domain Eukaryota; kingdom Viridiplantae; phylum Streptophyta; class Magnoliopsida; order Poales; family Poaceae; genus Aegilops; species Aegilops speltoides. Next base: position 11,843,819 of record CM038145.1, read on the forward strand.
TTCAAATACACGATCCAATAATTTTTGTAGTAGAATGTCGCTCTCACAGCCAATTTGAACTATAGGTGTGTGCTCTCAATATCGTCTCATTGTCACCGAAAAAACTGGAACGTATTTCCTTCAAATTTCTTGTTCATGTACAGCAGCCATACATTGTTACAGTTTAACCTTATAAACAAGATTCATTAAGATTTGATTTTGTTCATGTCTATGATTCTACCACTGGGTGCGCAAATTGTTCTAGAGGAATTTGATGTGCAGTTTATTTTCTTGCTTTCTATATATACGTTCTTGTCACTATAAGATCAGGTCAGAATTCAAGCTGTTATACATAGTCATGATTAGTTGCTAAGTCAGTCATAACAATGGCGTACGTTAATATTCCTGCTCTTCTTCTGTAGCAAATAATTGTTATTTACAAAAGTTGTTTCCTTTCTTTCATAACTAGTGGCTGCGGTGGCGCCAAGAAGCGCTTCCTAAACTTGACTGTGCATACTAATCTCGCCGATGCAATTGTTAATGTGTTTACACAGTCCAACTGAGTGCCAGTTTTCTCGTCTAATACATTTGCTGAAACGAGGAATGGAAGCAGCAGCATATCTCTGAGAGGCGTGCATGTGCGGTGCCGAGTAGGTGGCCGCATTTAAATCAGAGATATAATTAATAGGCTTATATGGACAACACTCACTAAATTCTGTAAACTCAAGCATCCACAAAATGAAATCATCACGCGAGGAGGATGAATGATAACCACTGAATCGTAAAAGAGAATCATAGCAAGCCTATGATCTGAACTACAACTAAGGAGTGCTTTGCTCCCTCTTTCTCTGAATTACAAACTTCACCAGTCAGAACCGCTTACATCTGCGAATTACCATACAAAGGTATAAGACATTGGATCTATTTAATTGAGGCTGGCAGTTTGAGCCTCCTTTTAAAATTGCAATTCTCTAATTGTCAAAGGTCGTTTCTACTCAAGTAATGCACTAATGACAATGTGGTCGCACACGAACACGTCACCGTGTACCTCCAACGCTGAGGGTGATGCACCGCAGCTCACGTCGAAGGAGACCCGCCGGAAGCGCGGTACGCAAGACAATCCGGCGGGTGCTTTTCAGGACCCGAAACCCCACGTGCCCGGGAGGGACCCCGTCTGGAAGCGCGGTAGCTATGGGCTGCCCTAGGTCGGTTCGCCCGCACCTAGAGCCTCGAGGATCGCTGCCCTTCAACACGAAGAACGAGCGAAGAACGAGAGAGAATGAACAAGGGAGGGATGTAAAACTAGGGTAAAAAGTAAATGAGTTTTGCGATTGTGTGTTGTTGTTCAATCGGCCGTCACCTCTTGTCTATATAAGAGGCGGGTGGACTTCCCGTACAAGAAAAGGACTTGCCTAGCCTTCCAAATCATCAAAATCTAATAAAACACGGACTATTCACGACCCCCGGCCCGGATGTCCGGCTCAAGGCCCGGATGATCCGGCCTAGCCCAGTTTTTTGATAGCAGCTCACTGTTTTTGCTCTAGAATCCTTATACGACCACGGATTTGGACGTTTTTTTATATCCAAATCAACCGTCTCGACGAGACGCACAACTTTCATGTTGAAGACTTTTTCATACGAGGCCATCTCGAAGGTGTTTCGGGCTGTTTTCTAAAGTCTGCAGCAGAAAAACGTGTCCAGACACCCGGACGATTGCCCGGATTGTCCGGCCTTTACCCGGATCATCCGTCTTCAACTTTTAGCTTCTGTTGTTTTGGTCAATTTTTCGGCCCTCGGCCGGATGATCTAGACCCCGGTCCGGATGATCTGGCCATACAGTGCTGCAGCGCATAGTTCTGGCTGTAACTTTTGCATATGAATTCGGATGGGGACGATGTTTATATCAAAATCGTCCGTCTCGACGAGGCGAAGAATTTTGCAGTTGTAACTTTTCCCATCCATGGTGTTCTTAATTATATTTCATGCCATTCTTTAATCAGGTGTCAACACGGGTATCTCCGAAATTGTCATATCTTTTGCACTTGAGCTCCTTTTTGTTCCATCAAGGCCATCAAATGGTGACATAAACTCATAATTTTAACCTCATTTCATTATAGATTCAAGCCACTCTTTGCGATCATGCCATTTTCGAGCGTCAACACATGCCCTCCTGTTTTTCGGCAAAGGTAGTATGCCGAAAAATAACTTGTATCATGTTGGTTCTAAGGACGATGTCAACACTTCGTCGGCCACTTTGCATGTGCTTGGGCGATAAATATATATCAGCCATTATTTCTTCGAATCCTTGATGCAAAATTGGGTGAAACCTTCTCAACTTCCTTAATAATCCGATAGATATGTATCTCAAGGTCATCCTCCAAACCATATTGCTCACCCTTTTCCTAGGATTTTGAAAATAATCAATAATAAACTTTCTTCAATCCTTTCTTTTTGCCTGCATAAAAAATCATTAGTGGCCGAAGCGATAGACTTCGGTTCAGCCTTACCTATGTTGACGAAACTAAGCATCGGCTATTGAATGAAATACAATACACCATGATTAACATAGTAGCCGGATGCTTGCTGTGCCAACTGTTTTGAATTGTCATGCCTAGAAATATGAACAGCTTCAAAGCAACCAAGGTAAACTTTGCATCTAGGCATGCCTCAAGATAAACTACAAGTGATTCGTCAAAACATTCATAACCCTTGGATATTTGTTGCACTACTCATAACGAATCACCAAAAGCATCAATATGTTTAGCACATATGGCAAAAGTTCCAAACCAAATAACATTGCATATTTAGCTTTGATTATTGTGCAATAAATATTTTAAGAGGCATGTGGCTTCACATAACAGCACCATATGGAGATATATAAACAACACCAACACCATATGGCCATTGTTATGAATTCAACTATCAAAACATAATCTTTATAGTACTTGTCTCGCTCTCCATTCGAACTAAGGACGATGTAAGAATATTACACCGGCCATGCATTGACATACTCTTAGGACGATAGGTAAATATCGGCCATCACGATGTAAACTTCATTCAAAGCACATATAGCCGAAACAAACAAACGAAATATCAAATCAAGTATTTCGGCCCTTTGGATCAGCAACAAACTTGTAACTAACCAAATGTATATTGACTTGGTAATACCCTTTCATGATGTAAGAAATTATATTGCATCCATGGATTAAAATAAGGCCATTGAGGTTTACCAACGATACCTTATGATGAATTCCATGGCATAAGCGTTAATGGCATAGTTGAAGAATATGGATAATGTGTAGACTAAAGATGCTGAAACCTTCGGCTTGGTCCTTCATGGTTTTCACTCTTTCCATTCTTCACCTTTGACGCACTTCTTGTAATGGAAGCTTCCGCATAATTTTTATTTTGAGCACTTCCTTTGGGAACCCATGCCATGTTCTTATCTTCAAGTTCTTGTGCACTAAGTTTTGTTAATTTCTTCTTTTGCCAATATGATAAGCCGAGTATGCACCCCGACTGCGATTTTGTTTCAACCAATGGCAACTCTTTTTGGGCCTTGTGCACCCTCAACTTCTTTTCTTCAGATTTGGCACTCTGATTTTTATCAATTGATTGTTTCACTTCTTTGCCTTTTGTAGCCAATGTCAACACTTTAATTGGCTCTTTGTTATTTGACATCAAATATGAAGTAGCACATTTACGACCATCTCCTTTCACGCGGTAAACTTGCTTTACAACCTCTTTCTTCTTCCTTGAGCTCTGGACCGAATCCTTATCATTGAAACCACTACTAGGAAAAGGCATTCTAGTGGCGCACCAGTTTTGCCTTCTAATGGCGCATGGCTGGTGCTCCACTGGCATCACGCCATTAGAATTTTTTTCTAATGGCGCACCACATGTGCGCCATTAGAATCTGGTATTCTAATGGCGCACCTGGCAGTGCGCCATTAGTACTGCCCACAGTGCGCCACTATTATCTGCTATACTTACAGTAGCAGACACATTGTAGTCGCCATTAGTAACAACTTTTTTAATTCTTTTCTTCTTAATCTCAGGTCACTATTTCACATATGAGATATTCAACACACACATATATATATACAACAAGCATCCATATAGCAATCATATCCAACACACAAGTTTCATCATATATACATACGTACATAGCCAACACATAGTTCTGTCGTTACAAAAGTTTCACATTGTTCATCCAACACCGTTATCCATCAATTCACAAAAGTTTCACATTGATACAAAATAAAAACACAAATGGAAAAGAAGCACCCCATCCACGCAAGCTTCCGTCAATTAAATCAAATCTGCAAAATGATAAACAAGAAGTTAGAAGAAGAAAAAGAAGAAGACTAGAAGAATACTAGAAGAGGAAGAACACTAGAAGAAGAATAAGAAGAGTTTTGGAAAAGAAGAAGAATAAGAAGACTATAAGCTTATTATGTAAACTTGATCATTTTGTACTAACATAAGTTATTTTGGAGCTAACCTATAGGAAACTAAGCATATAAGGTCTAAGTTAGTATATTAGAGCCAACTTAGGTAAAATGAAGCTAACCTATGTCATTTTGGAAAAGAAGAAGATTAAGAAAAAGACTATAAGCTTATTATGTAAACTTGATCATTTTGTGCTAACATAAGTTATTTTGGAGCTAACCTATAGGAAACTAACCATATAAGCTCTAAGTTAGTATATTAGAGCCAACTTAGGTAAAATGAAGCTAACCTATAGGAAACTAAGCATATTAGAGATAACATAGATAACTAAGTATATATATATATATCATTTTGGATAGCTAACCTATAGGAGATCGACATACACGACAAAGTAGGCAGTTCTTCTCCTTCTTCTCCTTCATCTCCTGATCGCCTAGAGCGGGAGGCGGTGGAGGCGATGGAGATAGTGGGATGTAGTCTTCTACCACAATTGGCGTGGTCATGTCGCCCGGTGTGGGATCGCCCGGCGCCACCACCGGTGCGTGGTCATTGTCGAGCACCACCACCATCGCGAGGCCACCTTCAGGCACGACCATCGCTAGGTCATCCTCGGCCACCTCCATCTCTTGCCCATGGTCAGCCACCACCATCTCTTGACCTTGGTCAGCCACCACCAGCGCTAGGTCATCCTCGGCTGATGCCCATCGTCATGATGCAGCTCCTCATCCTCACTCTGCTCCTCTTCTCCCGCACTCCAGTCCGGATCATCCTTCTTGTTGTCTATGTTGGTGCGAATCGCTCTTGCTTTCGCTCTGACCGAATCGCTTTGCTTCGCTACTGACCATAGTCGCTGCTTTGCTTTGGCTGTAGCTGAGATGTCATTCTGCTCCTCCTACCTGTCCAAAATGCAACAATGACCTTTAACAATCGATGTGAGACAAAGCCAAATGTAGAGGAATAAGAAGAGGTAGAACGTACCGGCATCATCATCGGCAGCGTATCGCATGCGACACATAGTCTTGTTGTACACCTTCACGATGAGCATGTTGGCGTCGTCGTCATACCTGATGACAAGGAAGTACCCCAGCTGCAGGTCGTAGGCACGGTAGAACTTCTCCCACCCACGAGACAAGTACATGTGGCCCTTCTTGATCGCCATGTTGCACATCCCACGCCTCTGAAACCGCTGCCGGCTGTCGCAGCTTCACATTATTGGCGGATCTTCACCCATCAGCATGTTCATAAAGCTGTCGGGCAGCCTCTGCGGTTTGGGAAAATGAGTGATGTAGCAAACAACAGATATCATAATGAGATGGGTGAAGGGGATCTCGTTTTATATACCAGCGTCATGGATCCAAGCTGAAGCCTCAAGTATGATAGTGAAGAACTCGGAAGCATCCAACTCAAATGCTGCGATTGTCGCAGATCGGCGGTGGATGCTTCCGCCATCTCGATAAGCAGCGAAGAGACCAATTAGTACCCTTACAACAGATCATAAAACATGCATTAGTCGCATAAGTACCCCATATGTCCTATTTTAAGCAAAGTCATGCTAAAATTCACGGAAAATTTCAGCATGACCTTTGCTGAAAATAGGACATATAAATACCAATTTGCCGAGCGGAAGTTAATCGACATTCCGGCAAACTCAAGGGCCTCTCGGGTACTGCAAATTCATCACAACACAATGGTCGGAGACAAAACCCAACAAACTAGCAAGATGATCATCATCCTTCATATACCTTGGAGTACAATTAATGCTTTATAATGTTCCATCATCATTACGAGAAAATTGACAATTGTCCATAACAGTTAAGCTGAAATGCGTACTCACTAGATCTATCCATCACCCTAGAATAAAAATGCACTCCTAGTACATGGCTACTACTATTTTTACGCTGCTAGGAAAAACATCACTCATTGGAAATGAAAATCTCGATACCAGCATTTTGAACTTTGAAATGAAATACGATAGTAGTATTAGTAGTATATGGAGTAGTATCTTGTCGTGTGCTATCGAAGGAGAGCATGGAAGCAAGTTTTGAGCATCGAAAGTTCCAATAGCCCGTTGCAACAACTATTTGTGCAGAGATAAGCATGAACAGAGACAATAACTATAGGATTTGTTTGATGATATCTTTTTATACACTTACTAAAACAAGTGTGATACCAATTGGATCATTGTTCACTTTGTAATCTTTTCTTTTGAACTGAAAAGGAGGTCAGTTTTTCAGAGAGAAAATAAATCTGCAGATTCAACTAATGATACTATGAACTTTTGATCTGAAAGAACATGATCTTGTCAAATGCAGCAAGCGAAGCAGAGAAATCTCCTAAAGGTGTCCTAAGCTTCTTTGTTACTCTTGGAAGTAATGCAAACATGTAAAAGTTATTCTTGTTGGCAAGTACTACTCAAATATCCTGATCATGGTTCATGCCCTCAGACACATCAGCACCTCAAGAATGCCATGACAAAAATGAAAAGGACCAAGACAATCACCACACAAGTGAAGAGAGAACTCGGGGCCTCTTTGACAAAAATGAAAAGGACCAATAGAATGAAATGGACTAGTGAGATGAAAAAACTAAGGTAAGGGGGACATCAAAATGCAGAAGTGCATAACACAAGCTCACCGACATAGACACAAATTACAGCCGCACAACAGCATAGACATTAAACATGTGTAGAGATCACAATCAACAAAGGTTTCCATCAGGTGTATTTCAGACTATTATTCCCATCCAGAGAAAGCATCGACTTCAGAATATCTACTTTTGACCCTCAACTATAACAACCGCATGCAGTACAGAGAAGTGTTGATGCAGGCATCAAACATTATAATGCCGCAGGGCAAGGTCTCAAGTTACATGATCAGTTGTGCTTGACTGAATATTTTGACAGGAAAAATTTGACTGGAGTAACAAAGGCATAACAGTAGAAATTACAGGTGTAGATTGCTCTGTTCAACAAACTTCCTATCAGTCCAACAATGTTTCTGAATCTAAACTTTTTCAGTTAACAGAACCTAAACCTGAAAATGTTCAGTTAACAGAAAGGAGGGAGGGGAACCGGTGCATCTCACCGAGAGGAAGACGATGGCGAGCTCGTGCATGGCGGGGTTGCGAGGTGACGCGGATCGGCAGTGGCGTCGGTGTCGTAGAGGCGCCGAGACCTTGCCTGCGAGACGAGAGAAGGGCCGTCGTCGGGGCGCAGCGGAGGGGAAGGGAGGAGGAGGAGGGGAAGGGAGGAGGATGGTGAGGCGCGACGGTGCTGCGTTGCTGCTCGGCGCCGACGACGAGGAGGAAAACAAGGGCGTTGAGGGTCGGGCGGGGTGGGGGAGGTCTTGGCGGGGGTGGGGTGGAGTCCGGCAGGGGTGGGGGCGGAGGGGTGGTGCGGTGGGGTGAGTCCGGCAGGGTGTGGGTGGGGGGTGAGGGGGTGGGGGTGGGGTGGAGGTGGAGGAGGGGGTGGGTGGGCGTCGTGGGTCAAGGCGGGCGGTGGCGTCTGGTTAGGTCAGTGGGGATCTGGCGGGGAGGAGAGAGGCAGAGGGAATAGGTGGAGGAGGAAGCTTTCTAATGGCGCACCACACCCGGTCGCCATAAGTACAACTATTCTAATGGCGCACCACACCTCGGTGCGCCATTAGAATTTTGTTTTAACCTAGCCTAGTAGCCAAATCTACAGCCCAACCCTATCTACAACAGAACCCACCCACTAGCTTTGGTGGTCAAGACGCAGACACACACAATGAGGAGGTCTTGGGTTCGATTCAGGATCCCCAATATTTTTTATGCATTTTAAATGGTGTTTTTATATTTATTTGTGTTTAAATATGTTCAAACTTGTTTAAATCATAACAGTAATATCTTTTATGCATTTTAAATGCTGTTTTTATATTTATTTGTGTTTAAATATGTTCAAACTTGTTTAAATTATAACAGTGTAATATTTTTTATAAAAATAGTAAAAAAATTAAAAATATGTTCAACAAGTCTTGGTCTTGGGGGCGGGCGGTGCTCGGCGGTGGAGGCGGGGAGGTTGCGATGGGTGGAGCTAAGCGGGAGGTCTTGAGTGCGATCGAGATGGAGGGGATCGAGATCGAGATGGAGGGGAATCGAGATCAAGTGTCCTCATGAATTCAAAAAGTGCCCATGAAATTTAAAATATTCATGATATCAAAAAGTGCCCGTGAAATACAATCGAGAAATGAAGACTACGATTTAAATACAATCGGTCTTAGCTAGCTATCTGTTCACAATCTTATTGCCCTTCTTTTTCATAAGCGGAGTTCTTACGTGGAGCAGACGTCCTTTAGGTATGGTGGTCCTGCTTCTTCTTGTGGTGTGTGCTGCTACTTCATCGTCGTTGTCATGTTCGATCTTCGGGTCGCCGTACTTGTCGAAGTCTTGCTCATTGGCTACTCCATCCATTCCGATGATCTTCCTTTTGCCTCTCCTCACGACAACACGACTGGGCTTTGGCGGGTTGGTAATGAAGAAGCATTGGTCCACTTGGGAAGCCGATACCGATGGCTCATTTTTGTGGTGACGTTTGCGCCCATGATCTTGGATTTAACCGGGTATAACCATGGTGGTGAAATACGGTCTTCTTTTATGACATTTTGGCCCATCGACACGGAACATCGGGACCTTCTCTCGGCGTAGCTCAGCTCCCAGATCTCCTCGATCCTTCCGTAGTATCTGTCCTTGTCGTTACGGTGTAGGATTCCATCGTTACCCGGAGTTCGATAACCATCACTCTTCATGTCCTTGTCCTCGGTGTAGAATGTGTAGCCGTTGATATCGTCGCCTCATAGGTCATCGAGGTTGTGCTCGGCGCCTGTGACAAAGGCGAATATAAGTTGTTCTTCCGCGGAAGAATCCTCACGTAAAAGTGCGACGAAGCTTCGCTTGAACCAACGCGTGAAACATGAGTTGTGCTCTTTGAGTATATCTCCGTCCGTCCTCTGTTGGCCTCGGTCATTGTCGTCTTCTTAATAAAGGTTTTGTGCTCTACCACCCAAGGATCGACCACGTCTATGTGTTGTAGCGCGACTAGGTTTGCTCTTTCAAAGTCGGCGAGTCGACCCTCGAAGTCGACATGCATTTCGCGGCGACCCTCATGGTGACCCGATCCAGCGAGCCTGCCGAGGTGCTGTTGACGGGCAGACCAGCGGGTTCTCGATGCCTAGATAATTCGTGCGATAGGAGATGCACTCTTGATCGAAAGCCCTGGCTATGCTTCCCTATGGGCGTGACATGTTGCGAACGTATCCTTTGATGACACCATTCATCCTTTCGAGCGGCATCATCTTTGTGCAGGAGCGTCGGCCCGAGTTGGATGATATCCTCCACTATATGGACCAGCGGATGCACCATAACGTCGAAGAATGCGGGCGGAAGTACATCTCAAGCTCGCATAGTATCACCACGATCTCTTCTGTAGCCTTCGAGTTGCCTCCGCCAATCGACTTCCAGAGATGGCGTCGAAAAAGTTGCACCGCCAAATAGCATTTCACGGATGTGCGCGTCCATGATCCCACGGATTGCAACTGGAAGTATCTGCGTCATCAGCACGTGACAGTCGTGAGACTTCATCCCGCTGAACTTCGCCCGCTGGGTCTAGGTATCTGCTTATCTTCCCCGCGTAACCGTAAGGAAGTTTTACTCCTAGGAGGCAGGTGAAAAACTGCTCGATCTCCTCCTGACTTAGAGTGAAGCACGCGGGAGGGTAGTCATTTCCGGTCTTCTTGGCCTTTTTGCCTTTGCGACGACTTTCCGTGTCCTGCTTCGCCTCATCATCATCATCATCATCATCATCATTAGCGTGAAGCTCCTGCCTGATGCCCATTGATTTCAAGTCTGCCCTTGCTTTCGACCCATCTTTGGTCCTCTCTGGCATGTTGAGCAGGGTACCAAGCAGACTCTCGCACACGTTCTTCGTGATATGCATGACATCAAGGCTGTGAGGCACACGGTGGATCTTCCAGTATGGCAAGTCGCAGAAAACAGACCTCGTTTTCCATACCTTCAGCAGCGGCTCTGGCACCTTTCGCATCTTTCCCGGCAGTGGGCAGTCTTTCCAATTTTTCAACAGCTTGTCTATTTCCTCGCCGCTCCTAGTACACGGGCGTTTTCGGGGTTTGGTTTCACCATCGAACAGATCCTTGCGTTTCCTCCACGGGTCATCGTCGCGAAGCCACCTTCGATGTCCCATGAACACGGTTTTCGAAGACCCGGGATCTCTATCTAGCTGGCGTCGTTGTGTCATCCATGAACCTTACGCATCCGGAAAATCCGTGGACTACCTGCTTGCGAGATATCCGTAACCGAGATAGTCGTGCACCGTCGTGGCGGTGCGGCTCTCATAGGGAAATATTCTTTCTCTGCGGCGTCCCACGTATTGGCTGGCGTTTTCCACAGCGTGTCTAGCTCCTCCTTCAGCAGCCCATATACAGATTGATGTCGTTCCCTGGTTGTTTCGGCCCTTCAATTAGCATACTCATGTGAATGTACTTCCTCTTCATGCACAACCAGGGGGGAAGGTTGTACATCCACACAAACACAGGCCAGGTGCTATGTGTGCTTCTCACGGCTGCCAAGCGGATTGACTCCATCGGTGCTCGCGCCCAGCCACGATCTTCCTTGGATCCTTCCCAAATTCTGGGTCTTCGAAGTTCAACGCTTGCCACTGGCTCGCATCCTTAGGGTGACTCAGCATCTTGTCTTTTTTATCTATCTCCGGATCATTTGCGTCATCTTCTCGCTTCTTCTCCTCCCTATCCGCGTGCCAGCGCAGGAGCTTTGCTACCTTAGGGTCCATGAAATACCGCTGCAGCGCGAGTGATCGGAAAGTACCACACCGATTTTCGAGGAGCTTTCTTCCTCTTCTTGTATCGAGTGGCGCGCAAGACACGGACATATGGTAGACTCGCGTGCTCGTCCCGATAAATGATGCAATTGTTCATGCACACATGGTATTTCACGTGCGGTAAATCCAGAGGACACACGATTTTCTTCGCCTCCTCGAAACTGGTGGGCACTTGTTCCCCTTGGGAAGGCGTTCGTGCGAATGACATGTTCTCGTCGAAGCATCGTCGGTCATTTTGTGATTTACCTTCATCTCGAGCCATGGCGTTACTTTCGGCGGGTATCCTCGGGCCTGCATCCTTCATACAATGGAGTAACGCGTCTATCTCCAGTTGATCCAGCTTGGCTTTCTCTCGGCGGCAGCTCTTGCGTTATCCGTCCGCTTGAGAAGCAGCTCTTGAATATGAGGTCCTGCACCCAGCCTCCATCGTCGTCTGCTCGGCATCTTCATCTTCATGATCATGCCCTTCGTCTTGATCTTCCTCATCATCATGTATGACATCTTCTACATGATGATGTGTACAACATCACCGTCGTGATCATGTCACGGAGATTCTTCGTCTTCTCGCCCGCCCTCGCTGCGGTGGTACTTGTCTTGTTGCCCTTCCTCATTTCTTGCCCGGCCCCGGCCATGGACGACTTGATAGTCATCTTCATCACCTTGCCACCGATAGCCATCCATGAAACCACGCAAAGCGGTGGTCCCACCTGCCGGAATCGGGTCCATAATAAGGCTCTTGACTTGCATCTTCGACATGGACATCTTATCTCCGTCTCGTTCTTTTGAAGCATCTCGGCCTTAGCGGAGCTCAAAAACCTATTCACGATGCCTTCGGTCATCATGCGGACCATGGTCGCTGCGAGGTGAAACAAAAGCGATATGTTAGAACCAAGAAAAATTTGGCATGACCTTCCTAAAAATAGGACCAAAAAGAATGCATAGTGCCAAAATTCTGCCAAAGCGGAAATGAATCAAAACATTCGGCAAAATATTGGCAACTATCGCATATTTCAAATACCGGTACCTTCAAACACAAACATATATGCAACACCACAAGCACTTGCAACACCACAAACATACATAGATCTAGCTAGGCCACAAAAGTGCATGTGCACGTTGTTGGAGCGAGCTAGGGAGAAAAAAAGTAGATCTATATCATGAAGATAGCTTTCCTTACTTACCTATCAAAAAAGGTAATTTCACCACTTAATTTTGTTGAATCTATGGTGGAAATGAGGTGAGGAGGAGGAGATGGCCGAAATCTTGGAGAAGGAGGTGGATGGAATGAAGTGGGGAAAGTGAGTGGGTAGGTGTGGGCTGTCCAAAATATCTTGTTGGTCCCAGGTTACTAATGGCGCACCCTCTGCTGATGCGCCATTAGTAACCCTGGTTACTAATGGTGCATCAGCAGAGGGTGCGCCATTATTAGTTTTGCAAAAAAAAAGAATAAGACAAAATTTACAGTAATGGTGCACAGCCTGATTGGTGCGCCATTAGTTATATATAGTAATGGCGCATTGTAGACCTCATGCGCCATTAGTATGTATGGGAAAATGGAAAAAAAATTTCATACTAGTGGCGCACCCTGTCCACGGTGCGCCATTAGTGTCTTCCACACTAATGGCGTATCAGAAACAGGTGCGCCATTAGTATATAGTAGTGGCGCACTGCCTCCACGGTGCGCCATTAGAATCAATCCTATCTATAGCCCTTTTCCTAGTAGTGAACGGTCTTTGACGCGTGATTGTTCAAATATTGATCTTCTTGGAGCTGCATAGTATTGGTGAGATGGTCTAAAACAAGATGGAGAATGTGCCCTTGTATCATACATGTCCCATGATGAATATGGATCTATATGAACATAGGGAGGCATCCACGGCATTGGCATTAGCGGCCCAAAATAAGGATATAAATATGTTGCATTAAAATTCTTACTTTGCCAATACCGATCCTCATATTTGGGCCTTGGGGGTGATCTTGGTTTCTTTGCATGATTGGGCCGATAAGCATTCTTCTCTTCACTCTTCTTTTGATATTTATCCAATAGTCCAGTGAAGGTGATTTTTGATCTCTTACACTTGCGCTTATTTCGGCCTTTGTTTTCTTTTGGTTTGCTTACATCGATCGTTGGATTTGCTTGCTGCCCCCCAGTCCTTGGCATCTCCATTGTAGCTTCGATGGAATTCTCGCCCTCAAGATTATGTTCATTATGCTCTTCAACAACTTCTTTATTTGAAAGCTTAATCCCATCACCTAAAGTTTTTACCTTCTCTTTAAATGGATCGGCTTGAAGCAGCTGATGCAAAAACTTTCTGCCATCAGGACCAATCGGAATATACTGGTTATCTTTTGGTGTCTCAACAAATTTCAATCGTCCTTTATCAATGGCCGATTTAACTATTTGACAAAACATATTGCAATCCTCAAAACTATGGTTGAACGAATCATGCAACTTACAATACATTCGCCCTTGAATTGATGGCTTGACATGGTGATCAAGAATTCTTATGTAATTATTTTTTAGCAACAAATCAAATATTCGATCACACATGCTTGAATCGAAGGTATACCTTTTGTTTTCTAGCCGATCTTGTTGTGAGAACGGCTTTGGAGTTAAGTAAACGAATGGTTCAGATTTGGAATCTTCCCATTCAGCTATACATTGTGTTTTCCACTCCATCTCCGGTGTCTTTGGATAAGATATTGTATTAGCATCGGATTTCTCAAAAGAAATTAACCTTGGCTTTAAACTTCTGATACGAAAATGTTTAGAACACACACGTCTCAATTGAGACAAAGTGCAAGCCAAGTAAGAAATAAGCAAAGCTACCCAACTAGATATGAACTTTAGATAAAGCAACCGGGAAAGCTTTGGCCACAACAATAAGTCATTATCGGTCTTTATAAATGGTGCAATGGGTTGACCGATATGTTCCGTAACAATTTTATTGCTAACAAGTAAATTACCCTTCTTCATTGGTCTTTCAAAATTACTCATGAGGATTTTTCTAATAGATGCATCAACAATAAAGTTCTGACCAAGTCTGAAAATAGGTAAATTACTTACTAAACATACCTCTTGAAATATGTTGGGAGAGCATGATGGTGGTGCCACTTGAAAAACATCTTGCTCCGTCTTTGGATGGCTCCCCAAGACCTTGTCATCATCCTTTTCTTTATTCCGTGCATCATTGCTTTGAAGATCCATGTCAGCCGAACTTTGTTCGGCTACTTGTTCTTGTCCTTGAGGCTTGTCAGTTTCTATGGCACAGAACTCATAGGGCAGGAAGTAGGTTCCATTGCCTTCGGAAAAATCAAGTATGGCTGTTTTGCTATGCTTTCCTTGCCCTTTCTCAATAATGCTTGCCTCTTTGGATTTGATGGACTTAGAATATATACTACTTGATTCGGCTTTTCTAATAACCGAATTTTCTTTGTTACCTGAATCAACAACTTTATCTTTTTGAATTTGCGAGGCTTCTTGCTCTCGTCTAATTTTAACCCACATCTCAGCTTGGCGAGCTTTAAAATTTTTCATCTCAATTTCCATCCACTCGTCATGAGATTGCCCCCCCAATACTTTGAGACTCTTTTGGCAATGTGGTGCCGAAACTTTGTGATTGTTTAGGTGGTACACTGGATGGTACAGCACTGGGTGACAGCATCATTTGCACAACTCTAGCTTTTACAGCAGCAAAATCATGAGGCTTCCCGCCTTCTATTAGTTCTTGGCGAATAGAGTTGCACAAATCCCAAGAGAATGTAAGCTTGTTCTCAATTACCCAGTCTGGATATGGTTGCCCCCCAATGCGTTTAGACTCTTCCGGCAATGAGATGTCGCTGAAACTCTGTCATTGTGTAGGGGGGACATGATATGCCACGGTAGTAGGTGAAGGCATTTGTGCTCCTGCAGAAGTTTCACTTATTCGTCCATGACCATGAAGGTGCGGAGCCGAATTGTGGACATCAAGAGTTGCGCATGGTGTCAAAAAATTAGTAGCATTAGGTGTAGCATATGATGTTTGAGGGTAATTGGCCAAATAACTAGTAGTAACATGGCCAATTCCCCTATCCATCGGCACGTTTGGATTAACGTACTGCAAGTTATTCGCCGATGAATAAAAATTTGAAACACTTTGTTGCATACCATTGGAAGTTCCTACATAGGGTGTCTCAACTTGATTAACCAAACTCATCATGTTATTCATCGGCATATAAATTTGTGGGGTTGCCGATGCATGAGAGTTGGGATACATATGATGCATGTTGGTAAAATTATATGAAGTAGAATCATGGTGATTTTGTTGCATCGGCCCTTGCACATAATTAGATGCATGATTGATAAAGCTAGGGCTAGCCGATACGTTATGCTCATTAGATGATCTAGCAACAACATATGCATCATTTGCATCTACATATGTGAATTGGGTATTCATATTACCTTTGTAGATTGCAAACCCTAGATGACGATCTCTTAAGTAACAAGAACGGGCTGGAGACCGTTCAAAGCTTAAATCCCAGTGAGTCGCCAAAAATTGAAGCCACGAAGATGTATCTTGTCACTCCGTTCACAACATTTTTGCATATCATAAGGGAGAGGAAGGAACAACTAAGAACAATAGGCATGGGAGGCATCGGGAAAATTCCAAAACAAATATGGGACCCTAGTTGGACAGGGACACACTAGTTTAGGCCTTCCTCCATGTTCCCATGCCCAATGCTCTTAGATGCTCATTTCTTCCTCTTCCTGATATGCCATCACTTTCCCATCATCTAAATCCAAATGCACACATTTGTTAAAATAATTACACAAGCAAATAGGAAAAAGGAAGGAATACCTAAGAACAATAGGCATGGGAGGCATCTGGAAAACACAAAACAATCTTTGCCCCTAAATTAAGTGGCCAAGTAATCTAGGCTTTCCTCCATGTTCCCATGCCCACCTCTCTGAGATACTCATGGCTTCCTTTTCCCTATTCTCTCTCATGGCCTCACGATTTTAGCATTACAATTTACTAAGCTTTCATCAAGGAAACACTTCCTCGTGAGGTTAAAGGAAGGGGAAGGAGAGCCAAAAAACAATTGGAATGGGAAGGCAAGGGGAAACACTGACAAAGATATCCACCTCTGTTTCTAGAGTTTCCTCCGTTTTCCCATTCTCTTCGCTCTTTGACTATTTCTTCCTCTTCCAAGCTCATATTGAATGAGTATTACACATGAAGAAACTTGGACTTGTGAGGTATATCTGTGCCTCTTATGAAGTGCTCTAGAGTGTAAATTGTGCTCAACCTTGTAAGGGGAATGCTGAAATCAATGAAAACACATGCATATCTGCTTGGTGCACCATAGTGTATCATTGAATGACACTAGGCCATGTAACATTTATTGCTAATATGGGCACATGGAGGGAGGATTTTCGGAGATCTTTTTTATCATGCATATCTTAAGATAAAAAGATTTTTCCTTGACCCTAAACTTGCATTTACAACAAGTTGGAAGGTAATAAACCATACAGTCCTTCAGTATATATTCCGAGAGCAAGGTGGACGAAGAGAGAATAACCCATGTGATGGAAGATCACCAGAATCAAGCAAATAAATGTCAAAATTACAGACCACTATGGAATGCCTTGGACTAGGCACTAGTACAGGACCCCCCAAATTATTAGCGTGTGTAATTGCCTACTAGCATTGTTTGGTCGGCACTGCTAGTAGGGCGTCGCTAGTAAGAGGATACTAGCGAACACGAATTGAACAGTGCTGGTAAGGTAGAAACTAGCAGTGTTCGACAAGTGCATGCCGCTGTTAGGTCCCGGAGGATGCGAAGGGACCATGGCAAACCGACATGACAACCTTATCCGGGTGCATGACTATCCACTATGCCACACATCTCTCCCTTAGCTTCTGACTTCGCCATGCCCATCAACAGGTTGTGCATGCCATCAGCTTCATTGGTTACTGGTTAGAGTCCTTGGATGCACGATTTAGTTAAGTTGTGTTCGGCTATGATGTAGCTGAGATTAGGACTCAGTTTGTTTGAGCTTGCATAGCCTCTTACCCTAGCCCCAAAGCACTGGTTGGAGATTAAAAGAGACAAATAGAAATTGTACGTTATGGCCATGGCTTGATTCACATTATTTATTTCATAGACATCTTGTTTATTTCAAATACACGATCCAATAATTTTTGTAGTAGAATTTCGCTCTCACAGCCAATTTGAACTATAGGTGTGTGCTCTCAATATCGTCTCATTGTCACCGAAAAAACTGGAACGTATTTCCTTCAAATTTCTTGTTCATGTACAGCAGCCATACATTGTTACAGTTTAACCTTATAAACAAGATTCATTAAGATTTGATTTTGTTCATGTCTATGATTCTACCACTGGGTGTGCAAATTGTTCTAGAGGAATTTGATGTGCAGTTTATTTTCTTGCTTTCCATATATACGTTCTTGTCACTATAAGATCAGGTCAAAATTCAAGCTGTTATACATAGTCATGATTTGTTGCTAAGTCAGTCATAACAATGGCGTACGTTAATCTTCCTGCTCTTCTTCTGTAGCAAATAATTGTTATTTACAAAAAGTTGTTTCCTTTCTTTCATAACTAGTGGCAGGGGCGCGCCAAGGGCGCGCTTCCTAGGCTTGACTTTGCATACTAATCTCGCCGATGCAATTGTTAACGTGTTTACACAGTCCAACTGAGTGCCAGTTTTTCTCGTCTAATACATTTGCTGAAACGAGGAATGAAAGCAGCAGCATATCTCTGAGAGGCGTGCATGTGCGGTGCCGAGTAGGTGGCCGCATTATAATCAGAGATATAATTAATAGGCTTATATGGACAACACTCACTAAATACTGTAAACTCAAGCATCCACAAAATGAAATCATCACGTGAGGAGGATGAATGATAACCACTGAATCGTAAAAGAGAATCATAGCAAGCCTATGATCTAAACTACAACTAAGGAGTGCTTTGCTCCCTCTTTCTCTGAATTACAAACTTCACCAGTCAGAACCGCTTACATCTGCGAATTACCATACAAAGGTATAAGTCATTGGATCTATTTAATTGAGGCTGGCAGTTTGAGCCTCCTTTTAAAGTTGCAATTCTCTAATTGTCAAAGGTCGTTTCTACTCAAGTAATGCACTAATGGCAATGTGTTCGCACACGAACACGTCACCGTGTACCTCCAACGCCGAGGGTGATGCACCGCAGCTTACGTCGAAGGAGACCCGCCGGAAGCACGGTACGCAAGACAATCCGGCGGGTGCTTTTCAGGACCCGAAACCCCACGCGCCCGGGAGGGACCCCGTCTGGACGCGCGACAGCTATGGGCTGCCCTAGGTCGGTTCACCCGCCCCTAGAGCCTCGAGTATCGCTGCCCTTCAACACGAAGAACGAGCGAAGAACGAGAGAGAAAGAACAAGGGAGGGTTGTAAAACTAGGGTAAAAAGTAAATGAGTTTTGCGATTGTGTGTTGTTGTTCAATCGGCCATCATCTCTTGTCTATATAAGAGGCAGGTGGACTTCCTGTACAAGAAAAGGACTTGTCTAGCCGTCCAAATCATCAAAATCTAATAAAACACGGACTTTTCACGACCCCCAGCCCGGATGTCCGGCTCAAGGCCCGGATGATCCGGCCTAGCCCAGTTTTTTGACAGCAGCTCACTGTTTTGGCTCTAGAGTCCTTATACGACCACGGATTTGGACATTTTTTATATCCAAATCAACCGCGTCGACGAGACGCACAACTTTCATGTCGAACACTTTTTCATACGAGGCCATCTCGAGGGTGTTTCGGGCCGTTTTCTAAAGTCTGCAGCAGAAAAACGTGTCCGGACACCCGGACGATTGCCCGGATTGTCCGGCCTTTACCCGGATCATCCGAGAGTTGATCCAGATCATCCGGCTTCAACTTTTAGCTTCTGTTGTTTTGGTCAATTTTTCGGCCCTCGGCCGGATGATCTGGACCCCGGTCCGGATGATCCGGCCATACAGTGCTGCAGCGCACAGTTTTGGCTGTAACTTTTGCATACGAATTCGGATGGGGACGATCTTTATATCAAAATCGTCCGTCTCGACGAGGCGAAGAATTTTGCAGTTGTAACTTTTCCCATCCGTGGTGTTCTTAATTATGTTTCATGCCATTCTTTAATCAGGTGTCAACACGGGTATCTCCGAAATTGTCATATCTTTTGCACTTGAGCTTTTTTTTGGTCCATCTTCATATTTATTTCGATCATCTTGACAAAGGCCATCAAATGGTGACATAAACTCATAATTTTAACATCATTTCATTATAGATTCAAGTCACTCTTTGCGATCATGCCATTTTCGAGCGTCAACACATGCCCCCCTGTTTTTCGGCAAAGGTAGTATGCCGAAAAATAACTTGTATCATGTTGGTTCTAAGGACGATGTCAACACTCCATCGGCAACTTTGCATGTGCTTGGGCGATAAATGTATATCGGCCATTATTTCTTCGAATCCTTGATGCAAAATTGGGTGAAACCTTCTCAACTTCCTTAATAATCCGATAGATATGTATCTCAAGGTCATCCTCCAAACCATATTGCTCACCCTTTTCCAAGGATTTTCAAATAATCAATAATAAACTTTCTTCAATCCTTTCTTTTTGCCTGCATAAAAAATCATTAGTGGCCGAAGCGATAGACTTCGGTTCAGCCTTACCTATGTTGACAAGACTAAGCATCGGCTATTGAATGAAATACAATACACCATGATTAACATAGTAGCCGGATGCTTGCTGTGCCAACTATTTTGAATTGTCATGCCTAGAAGTATGAACAGTTTTAAAGCAACCAAGGTAAATTTTGCATCTAGGCATGCCTCAAGATAAACTACAAGTGATTCGTCAAAACATTCATAACCCTTGGATATTTGTTGCACTACTCATAACGAATCACCAAAAGCATCAATATGTTTAGCACATATGGCAAAACTTCCAAACCAAATAACATTGCATATTTAGCTTTTATTATTGTGCAATAAATATTTTAAGAGGCATGAGGCTTCACATAACAGCACCATATGGAGATATATAAACAACACCAACACCATGGCCATTGTTATGAATTCAGCTATCAAAACATAATCTCCATAGTACTTGTCTCGCTCTCCATTCGAACTAAGGACGATGTAAGAATATTACACCGGCCATGCATTGACATACTCTTAGCACGATAGGTAAATATCGGCCATCACGATGTAAACTTCATTCAAAGGACATATAGCCGAAACAAACAAACGAAATATCAAATCAAGTATTTCGGCCCTTTGGATCAGCAACAAACTTGTAACTAACCAAATGTATATTGACTTGGTAATACCCTTTCATGATGTAAGAAATTATATTGCATCCATGGATTAAAATAAGGCCATTGAGGGTTACCAACCATACCTGGTGATGAATTCCATGGCATAAGCGTTAATGGCATAGTTGAAGAATATGGATAATGTGTAGACCAAAGGTGCTGAAACCTTCGGCTTGGTCCTTCATAGTTTTCACTCTTTTCTTTCTTCACCTTTGACGCACTTCTTGTAATGGAAGCTTCCACATAATTTTTATTCTGAGCACTTCCTTTGGGAACCCATGCCATGTTCCTATCTTCAAGTTCTTGTGCACTAAGTTTTGTTAATTTCTTCTTTTGCCAATATGGTAAGCCGAGTATGCACCCCGGCTGCGATTTTGTTTCAACCAATGGCAACTCTTTTTGGGCCTTGTGCACCCTCAACTTCTTTTCTTCAGATTTGGCACTCTGATTTTTATCAATTGATTGTTTCACTTCTTTGCCTTTTGTAGCCAATGTCAACACTTTAATTGGCTCTTTGTTATTTGACATCAAATATGAAGTAGCACACTTACGACCATCTCTTTTCACGCGGTAAACTTGTTTTACCACCTCTTTCTTCTTCCTTGAGCTCTGGACCGAATCCTTATCATTGAAACGGTCTTTGACGCGTGATTGTTCAAATATTGATCTTCTTGGAGCTGCATAGTATTGGTGAGATGGTCTAAAACAAGATGGATAATGTGCCCATGTATCATACCTGTCCCATGATGAATATGGATCTATATGAACATAGGGAGGCATCCACGGCATTGGCATTAGCGGCCCAAAATAAGGATATAAATATGGTGCATTAAAATTCTCACTTTGCCAATACCGATCCTTATATTTGCGCCTTGGGGGAGATCTTGGTTTCTTTGCATGATTGGGCCGATAAGCATTCTTCTCTTCACTCTTCTTTTGATATTTATCCAATAGTTCAGCGAAGGTGATTTTTAATCTCTTACACTTGCGCTTATTTCGGCCTTTGTTTTCTTTTGGTTTGCTTACATCGATCGTTGGATTTGCTTGCTGCCCCCCAGTCCTTGGCATCTTCATTGTAGCTTTAATGGAATTCTCGCCCTCAATATTATGTTCATTATGCTCTTCAACAATTCTTTATTTGAAAGCTTAATCCCATCACCTGAAGTTTTTACCTTCTATTTAAATGGATCGGCTTGAAGGAGCCGATGCAAAAACTTTCTGCCATCAGGACCAATCGGAATAGACTGGTCATCTTTTGGTGTCTCAACAAATTTCAATCGTCCTTTATCAATGGCCGATTTAACTATTTGACGAAACATATTGCAATCCTCGAAACTATGGTTGAACGAATCATGCAACTTACAATACATTCGCCCTTGAATTGATGGCTTGACATGGTGATCAAGAATTCTTATGTAATTATTTTTTAGCAACAAATCAAATATTCGATCACACATGCTTGAATCGAAGGTATACCTTTTGTTTTCTTGCCGATCTTGTTGTGAGAATGGCTTTGGAGTTAAGCAAACGAAAGGTTCAGATTTGGAATCTTCCCATTCGGCTATACATTGTGTTTTCCACTCCATCTCCGGTGTCTTTGGATAAGATATTATATTAGCATCGGATTTCTCAAAAGAAATTAACCTTGGCTGTAAACTTCTGATACGAAAATGTTTAGAACACACATGTCTCAATTGAGACAAAGTGCAAGGCAAGTAAGAAATAAGCAAAGCTACCCAACTAGATAGGAACTTTAGATAAAGCAACGGGGAAAGCTTTGGCCACAACAATAAGTCATTATCGGTCTTTATAAATGGTGCAATGGGTTGACCGATATGTTCCGTAACAATTTTATTGCTAACAAGTAAATTACCCTTCTTCATTGGTCTTTCAAAATTACTCATGAGGATTTTTCTAATAGATGCATCAACAATAAAGTTCTGACCAAATCTGAAAATAGGTAAATTACTTGCTAAACATACCTCTTGAAATATGTTGGGAGAGCATGATGGTGGTGCCACTTGAAAAACATCTTGCTCCATCTTTGGATGGCTCCCCAACACCTTGTCATCATCCTTTTCTTTATTCCGTGCATCATTGCTTTGAAGATCCATGTCAGCCGAACTTTGTTTGGCTACTTGTTCTTGTCCTTGAGGCTTGTCAGTTTCTATGGCACAGAACTCATAGGGCAGGAAGTAGGTTCCATTGACTTCGGAAAAATCAAGTCTGGCTGTTTTGCTATGCTTTCCTTGCCCTTTCTCAATAATGCTTGCCTCTTTGGATTTGATGGACTTAGAATATATACTACTTGATTCGGCTTTTCTAATAACCGAATTTTCTTTGTTACCTGAATCAATAACTTTATCTTTTTGAATTTGCGAGGCTTCTCGCTCTCGTCTAATTTTAGCCCACATCTCAGCTTGCTGAGCTTTAAACTTTTTCATCTCAATTTCCATCCACTCGTCATGAGATTGCCCCCCAATACTTTGAGACTCTTTTGGCAATGTGGTGCCGAAACTTTGTGATTGTTTAGGTGGTACACTGGATGGTACAACACTGGGTGACTGCATCATTTGCACAACTCTAGCTTTTACAGCAGCAAAATCATGAGGCTTCCCGCCTTCTATTAGTTCTTGGCGAATAGAGTTGCACAAATCCCAAGAGAATGTAAGTTTGTTCTGAATTACCCAGACTGGATATGGTTGCCCCCCAATGCGTTTAGACTCTTCCGGCAATGAGATGTTGCTGAAATTCTGTAATTGTGTAGGGGGGACATGATATGCCACGGTAGTAGGTGAAGGCATTTGTGCTCCTGCAGAAGTTTCACTTATTCGTCCGTGACCATGAAGGTGCGGGGCCGAATTATGGACATCAACAGTTGCGCATGGTGTAAAAAATTAGTAGCATTAGGTGTAGCATATGATGTTTGAGGGTAATTGGCCAAATAACTAGTAGTAACATGGCCAGTTCCCCTATCCATCGGCACGTTTGGATTAACGTACTGCAAGTTATTTGCCGATGAATAAAAATTTGAAACACTTTGTTGCATACCAGTGGAAGTTCCTACATAGGGTGTCTCAACTTGATTAACCAAACTCATCATGTTATTCATCGGCATATAAATTTGTGGGGTTGCCGATGCATGAGAGTTGGGATACATATGTTGCATGTTGCTGAAATTATATGAAGTAGAATCATGGTGATTTTGTTGCATCGCCCCTTGCACATATTTAGATGCATGATTGATAAAGCTAGGGCTAGCTGATACGTTATGCTCATTAGATGATCTAGCAACAACATATGCATTATTTGCATCTACATATGTGAATTGGGTATTCATATTACCTTTGTAGATTGCAAACCCTAGATGACGATCTCTTTGTAGCAAGAACGGGCTGGAGACCATTCAAAGCTTCGTCCCCAGCGGAGTCGCCAAAAATTGAAGCCACGAAGATGTATCTTGTCACTCCGTTCACAACATTTTTGCATATCATAAGGGAGAGGAAGGAACAACTAAGAACAATAGGCATGGGAGGCATCGGGAAAATTCCAAAACAAATATGGGACCCTAGTTGGACAGGGACACACTAGTTTAGGCCTTCCTCCATGTTCCCATTCCCAATGCTCTTAGATGCTCATTTCTTCCTCTTCCTGATGTGCCATCACTTTCCCATCATCTAAATCCAAATGCACACATTTGTTAAAATAATTACACAAGCAAATAGGGAAAAGGAAGGAATACCTAAGAACAATAGGCATGGGAGGCATCAGGAAAACACAAAACAATCTTTGCCCCTAAATTAAGTGGCCAAGTAATCTAGGCTTTCCTCCATGTTCCCATGCCCACCGCTCTGAGATACTCATGGCTTCCTTTTCCCTATTCTCTCTCATGGCCTCACGATTTTAGCTTTACAATTTACTAAGCTTTCACCAAGGAAACACTTCCTCGTGAGGTTAAAGGAAGGGGAAGGAGAGCCAAAAAACAATTGGAATGGGAACGCAAGGGGAAACACTGACAAAGATATCCACCCCTGTTTCTAGAGTTTCCTCCGTGTTCCCATTCTCTTCACTCTTTGACTATTTCTTCCTCTTCCAAGCTCATATTGAATGAGTATTACACATGAAGAAACTTGGACTTGTGATGTATATCCGTGCCTCTTATGAAGTGCTCTAGAGTGTAAATTGTGCTCAACCTTGTAAGGGGAATGCTGAAATCAATGAAAACACATGCATATCTGCTTGGTGCACCATAGTGTATCATTGAATGACACTAGGCCATGTAACATTTATTGCTAATATGGGCACATGGAGTGAGGATTTTCGGAGATCTTTTTTATCATGCATATCTTAAGATAAAAAGATTTTTCCTTGACCCTAAACTTGCATTTACAACAAGTTGGAAGGTAATAAACCATACAGTCCTTCAGTATATATTCCAAGAGCAAGGTGGACGAAGAGAGAATAACCCATGTGATGGAAGATCACCAGAATCAAGCAAATAAATGTCAAAATTACAGACCACTATGGAATGCCTTGGACTAGGCACTAGTACAGGACCCCCCCAATTATTAGCGTGTGTAATTGCCTACTAGCATTGTTTGGTCGGCGACTGCTAGTAGGGCGTCGCTAGTAAGAGGATACTAGCGAACACGAATTGAAACAGTCTTGGTAAGGTAGAAACTAGCAGCGTTCGACAAGTGCATGCCGCTGTTAGGTCCCGGAGGATGCGAAGGGACCATGGCAAACCGACATGACAACCTTATCCGGGTGCATGACTATCCACTATGCCACACATCTCTCCCTTAGCTTCTGACTTCGCCATGCCCATCAACAGGTTGTGCATGCCATCAGCTTCATTGGATACTGTATAGAGTCCTTGGATGCACGATTTAACCAAGTTGTGTTCGGCTATGATGTAGCTGAGATTAGGACTCAGTTTGTTTGAGCTTGCATAGCCTCTTACCCTAGCCCCAAAGCACTGGTTGGAGATTAAAAGAGACAAATAGAAATTGTACGTTATGGCCATGGCTTGATTCACAGTATTTATTTCATAGACATCTTGTTTATTTCAAATACACGATCCAATAGTTTTTGTAGTAGAATGTCACTCTCACAGCCAATTTGAACTATAGGTGTGTGCTCTCAATATCGTCTCATTGTCACCGAAAAAACTGGAACGTATTTCCTTGAAATTTCTTGTTCATGTACAGCAGCCATACATTGTTACAGTTTAACCTTACAAACAAGATTCATTAAGATTTGATTTTGTTCATGTCTATGATTCTACCACTGGGTGCGCAAATTGTTCTAGAGGAATTTGATGTGCAGTTTATTTTCTTGCTTTCTATATATACGTTCTTGTCACTATAAGATCAGGTCAAAATTCAAGCTGTTATACATAGTCATGATTAGTTGCTAAGTCAGTCATAACAATGGCGTACGTTAATCTTCCTGCTCTTCTTCTATAGCAAATAATTGTTATTTACAAAAAGTTGTTTCCTTTCTTTCATAACTAGTGGCTGGGGCGCGCCAAGGGCGCGCTTCCTAGACTTGACTGTGCATACTAATCTCGCCGATGCAATTGTTAACGTGTTTACACAGTCCAACTGAGTGCCAGTTTTTCTCGTCTAATACATTTGTTGAAACGAGGAATGAAAGCAGCAGCATATCTCGAGAGGCGTGCATGTGCGGTGCCGAGTAGGTGGCCACATTTAAATCAGAGATATAATTAATAGGCTTATATGGACAACACTCACTAAATTCTGTAAACTCAAGCATCCACAAAATGAAATCATCACGTGAGGAGGATGAATGATAACCACTGAATCGTAAAAGAGAATCATAGCAAGCCTATGATCTGAACTACAACTAAGGAGTGCTTTGCTCCCTCTTTCTCTGAATTAGAAACTTCTGCGAATTACCATACAAAGGTATAAGTCATTGGATCTATTTAATTGAGGCTGGCAGTTTGAGCCTCCTTTTAAAATTGCAATTCTCTAATTGTCAAAGGTCGTTTCTACTCAAGTAATGCACTAATGGCAATGTGTTCACACACGAACACGTCACCGTGTACCTCCAACACCGAGGGTGATGCACCGCAGCTCACGTGGAAGGAGACCCGCCGGAAGCGCGGTACGCAAGACAATCCGGCGGGTGCTTTTCAGGACCCGAAACCCCACGCGCCCGGGAGGGACCCCGTCTGGACGCGCGGCAGCTATGGGCTGCCCTAGGTCGGTTCGCCCGCCCCAAGAGCCTCGAGGATCGCTGCCCGTCAACACGAAGAACGAGCGAAGAACGAGAGAGAAAGAACAAGGGAGGGATGTAAAACTAGGGTCAAAAGTAAATGAGTTTTGCGATTGTGTGTTGTTGTTCAATCGGCCGTCACCTCTTGTCTATATAAGAGGCGGGTGGACTTCCCGTACAAGAAAAGGACTTTTCCAGCCGTCCAAATCATCAAAATCTAATAAAACACGGACTATTCACGACCCCCGGCCCGGATGTCCGGCTCAAGGCCCGGATGATCCGGCCTAGCCCAGTTTTTTGACAGCAGCTCACAGTTTTGGCTCTCGAATCCTTATACGACCACGGATTTGGATGTTTTTTATATCCAAATCAACCGTCTCGACGAGACGCACAACTTTCATGCGGAACACTTTTTCATACGAGGCCATATCGAGGGTGTTTCGGGCCGTTTTCTAAAGTCTGCAGCAGAAAAACGTGTCCGGACACCCGGACGATTGCCCGGATTGTCCGGCCTTTACCCGGATCATCCGGGAGTTGATCCAGATCATCCGGCTTCAACTTTTAGCTTCTGTTGTTTTATCAATTTTTCGGCCCTCGGGCCGGATGATCTGGACCCCGGTCCGGATGATCCGGCCATACAGTGCTGCAGCGCACAGTTTTGGCTGTAACTTTTGCATACGAATTCGGATGGGACGATCTTTATATCAAAATCGTCCATCTCGACGAGGCGAAGAATTTTGCAGTTGTAACTTTTCCCATCCGTGGTGTTCTTAATTATGTTTCATGCCATTCTTTAATCAGGTGTCAACACGGGTATCTCCGAAATTGTCATATCTTTTGCACTTGAGCTCCTTTTTGGACCATCTTCATATTTATTTCGATCATCTTGACGAAGGCCATCAAATCGTGACATAAACTCATAATTTTAACCTCATTTCATTATAGATACAAGCCACTCTTTGCGATCATGCCATTTTCGAGCGTCAACACATGCCCCCCTGTTTTTCGGCAAAGGTAGTATGCCGAAAAATAACTGTATCATGTTGGTTCTAAGGACGATGTCAACACTCCATCGGCCACTTTGCATGTGCTTGGGCGATAAATATATATCAGCCATTATTTCTTCGAATCCTTGATGAAAAATTGGGTTAAACCTTCTCAACTTCCTTAATAATCCAATAGATATGTATCTCAAGGTCATCCTCCAAACCATATTGCTCACCCTTTTCCTAGGATTTTGCAAATAATCAATAATAAACTTTCTTCAATCCTTTCTTTTTGCCTGCATAAAAAATCATTAGTGGCCGAAGCGATAGACTTCGGTTCAGCCTTACCTATGTTGACGAGACTAAGCATCGGCTATTGAATGAAATACAATACACCATGATTAACATAGTAGCCGGATGCTTGCCGTGCCAACTCTTTTGAATTGTCAGGCCTAGAAATATGAACAGTTTAAAGCAACCAAGGTAAATTTTGCATCTAGGCATGCCTCAAGATAAACTACAAGTGATTCGTCAAAACATTCATAACCCTTGGATATTTGTTGCACTACTCATAACGAATCACCAAAAGCCTCAATATGTTTAGCACATATGGCAAAAGTTCCAAACCAAATAACATTGCATATTTAGCTTTGATTATTGTGCAATAAATATTTTAAGAGGCATGTGGCTTCACATAACAGCACCACATGGAGATATATAAACAACACCAACACCATGGCCATTGTTATGAATTCAACTATTAAAACATAATCTTTATAGTACTTGTCTCGCTCTCCATTCGAACTAAGGACGATGTAAGAATATTACACCGGCCATGCATTGACATACTCTTAGGATGATAGGTAAATATTGGCCATCACGATGTAAACTTCATTCAAAGCGCATATAGCCGAAACAAACAAACGAAATATCAAATCAAGTATTTCGGCCCTTTGGATCAGCAACAAACTTGTAACTAACCAAATGTATATTGACTTGGTAATACCCTTTCATGATGTAAGAAATTATATTGCATCCATGGATTAAAATAAGGCCATTGAGGGTTACCAACCATACCTGGTGATGAATTCCATGGCATAAGCGTTAATGGCATAGTTGAAGAATATGGATAATGTGTAGACTGAAGATGCTGAAACCTTCGGCTTGGTCCTTCATAGTTTTCACTCTTTTCATTCTTCACCTTTGACGCACTTCTTGTAATGGAAGCTTCCGCATAATTTTTATTTTGAGCACTTCCTTTGGGAACCCATGCCATGTTCCTATCTTCAAGTTCTTGTGCACTAAGTTTTGTTAATTTCTTCTTTTGCCAATATGATAAGCCGAGTATGCACCCCGACTGCGATTTTGTTTCAACCAATGGCAACTCTTTTTGGGCCTTGTGCACCCTCAACTTCTTTTCTTCAGATTTGGCACTCTGATTTTTATCAATTGATTGTTTCACTTCTTTGCCTTTTGTAGCCAATGTCAACACTTTAATTGGCTCTTTGTTATTTGACGTCAAATATGAAGTAGCAGACTTACGACCATCTATTTTCACGCGGTAAACTTGCTTTACAACCTCTTTCTTCTTCCTTGAGCTCTGGACCGAATCCTTATCATTGAAACGGTCTTTGACGCGTGATTGTTCAAATATTGATCTTCTTGGAGCTGCATAGTATTGGTGAGATGGTCTAAAACAAGATGGAGAATGTGCCCTTGTATCATACATGTCCCATGATGAATATGGATCTATATGAACATAGGGAGGCATCCACGGCATTGGCATTAGCGGCCCAAAATAAGGATATAAATATGTTGCATTAAAATTCTCACTTTGCCAATACCGATCCTCATATTTGCGCCTTGGGGGTGATCTTGGTTTCTTTGCATGACTGGGCCGATAAGCATTCTTCTCTTCACTCTTCTTTTGATATTTATCCAATAGTCTAGCGAAGGTGATTTTTGATCTCTTACACTTGCGCTTATTTCGGCCTTTGTTTTCTTTTTGTTTGCTTACATCGATCGTTGGATTTGCTTGCTGCCACCCAGTCCTTGGCATCTCCATTGTAGCTTCGATGGAATTCTGTCCCTCAAGATTATGTTCATAATGCTCTTCAACAACTTCTTTATTTGAAAGCTTACACATTGAAATGAGTAATTCAATTTACATATGAATTGTTTATGTCAATATCGTTCAAATTCGATTCAACTTAATCAATGTCATCATTTTCACTTACATATAGCGAGATTATGATTACGCATGAGCTTGATTGCAACATAGTTGCAATTTGAATACGTCTTGTCTATGCTATCAAATGTGTTCTGAATGTCTCAATGTTGCAATACTGTATAACAGTTTCGAATAATCTACTTTAGACAATCTGATAGCAATAGCTAATAGAATAGCTGAAACCAATCTGAGACATATTCAGTCTAACTAATTGTCAATTTAGATTATGATGAAATTCGCATATATGCACTATTGTTTCTCTGTCTCATATGAATAGTTTATTGCTAAATACTTAAATCTTCTGCCAATTTATAAGATCAGCTATCTATTCTAATGATAAATCAAGTCCTTGAATTTTGCTGATAATGTATCTGACATTATCATTGATATGTCTACATCGATGATCTAGAGTCATGTGATATAGTTTACATTGTTAATACAATCATTGGATTACTTCTGGAGCTACATAAGCATGACTTTACTATTAATCATCTGATCCATTGCTTTAGTAATGTTCCACTTGGTCATCATTTCTTTCGTTCTATATCTGTTGATTCATGCTTTGATGTATGATACGTATCTGATTGTTCTCAATTATCGTTATGAGTCTTGCCTTGTTGTAAATTATTGCATTCACATTAAGCATTATGATTTTTATGCTTCCATGTGCAGATTCATTAGATTATTTGAAGTGGCTTAGCATATTGACATATGCTAGGATTCATGTAAATTGGTACTGTATCTGTACATATCAACGAATAAGTATAGCTTGTTCATTGGTTTGCCATATGTCATCATAGTGCTACTGCAATATCTATTGCTTCCATGCATATTGCATTTGCATGGAATTGACTTGTGAAGTTCACTTAATTGTACGAGGCACCATCAGTCAATTTGCCATGTGCAAATTGTGATTCGATGATTCATGGTTCGAAATTGAGAATTGTTGTTCATTCTGAGTTAGAGCAATATGCTATTGCATGCAGCTTAATACTGAGCATACATATCGTCAGTCTAATTTCCTGTTGAATTCTAATATGTAATTCATGTATAATGCAATGTTGCAATGTAAGTGCATATTGCTCATTATGATGCAACTTATGGTCATGATACTAATTGCAATCTGCATTATTAGATGGACAATTGTAGTGACATTCATCATATACAACTAGTAAAAATCTACCTAGATGACTATGATGCATCATATCCTTAATGCACTTTAGTTACAGAGTCCTAGCTCATGTATTGCAACAATAATAAATTGAGAACATAGTTATTACATACGATTCACAGTGGACTTACATGAAGGATGACTCATATGCAACATTTGCTCAGATGATATGTATCCATCATGGACTTATACTGGAACATCATATGCTAAGTAAGCAGACTGTATGATAGGACTTCATGCATTGACACATATCATATGCTCAATTGCCCTGAGTATAATCAGCATCAGTCCTAGACATGCCTAATTGACATCCACTACAATAGCCTGCAGATTACTGATTCTCATATAGCATATCAAGAATCTCAGAGTTAACATGCCTAATGCAATCTTATACTTAGACACTTTGCACATTCGTACAATCACTAGCTAGCATCGTTCACAAGTAATGACATTCACATAGAGCTTCATGACTCTATCACTTCTAGTATGAATCTATAAGCATATTCATAGTCTGATGAATACTCTAGAGCAATGTATCTCTAACATATGACCAGAACATATACACTTATCATGACATGCATTACATATACATCCATTGAAGATTAGACTCTAATTATGCATATCTGTCACAATATTTGAACTTATTACATCATTTGAATACATAGATTTTCTTCGCACTATTGATTCTAAATTACATTCTAATAGTACTTCTAGGAATATAAATCTCGATATAGAGTTAGTGGCAATAATGCAGTGTAAACAAATGGAATCAATGCTAACATCACAGATCATTGTAGCTAGTACATTCTGCATTGTCAACATTATCTACTTAACTGACATTGGACTGGGTATAAGGCTCAGGCAAGTACTATGTAGATGGACTAAATGATGCTACTTGAGGTCACATAGTGATCATTGATCTGCTAACTTATGTATGCACATGCAGATATGCTTACTCATCTAATAGATATATATCTTTCGATACACTATTGGTGCATGATAGTTGTTAGACATAGCAATATCTACATCATATGCCAGATTGAATACAGAGCATGATTCATTATGAATACTAGTTATATGAGCTTTGATCTATCATAGCCATATTGAGTTAAGTCTAGATTGCTTGCAATGCTAAGTATGCAAGAATGATCAATACAATTCTGCATAGGTTGAAGATGAAACATAGGACCATTAGATGATGCACTATGCACACATGATCAATCATTTCTATGCTACATGTCCATGTCACCATTCTTCAATGACTATAGTCAGTAATTGCGATATTATGGCATAGTGTAATATCTTCATGTATGCTGATCTAGACATTGTATCTAGTTTAATTCACATAATTAGACTTGATCATAGGTATTACTTAGATTAGATCATGACTTATCTACACTATCATGTTGTTTCAATCACTGCATTTCTGTATGCATTCTATTGATAAGTCATTCTCTCATCAGTATAGTTAGTGAACGCATTATACTAATTCAGATCATGCATTCAATCTTCAAGTATATACTCATATACCTATTCGTTAGAGATTATCTGATTTCATGTCTAATGATTACTCATCATACTTGAGTATTTACATATGTCTAATTTACATGGCTGTAGACTCCATCTAATACGTTAGTCAATATGTATGTCATCATGGCTTACTCATGCCTACATTAACTATGCAATCAGTGCAGTTTATCATGTCAGATTTGCTACTGTAATGAATACTAACGAGGATGATCGACAGTTGTCAACTGCTGAGATGAACCAGCGAGCATGACATGGTCATGGACTATCTATGCCTAATAGAATCATTGCTAGCTCTACGAGATGCAATCAGCAACTAGAGTCGTACCAATAAGAAATGTCTCGATTATGTAACTGATTTCAAACTAGTGAGATCCATTCGAATAGTTCTACTATGTGAATAATCGTCGACATATGTACTTACAAGCTAGGCTTCTGCTATATGCATTAGCTAGCAGTCACATCCTCATTGCCTCATCAGTGTCAATGGATAGCATTTAACGAATACTATAGGATTCGACATACAGTTAGCGATGTCACGTCAGTGCAAAGCATCGACTAGTACTAACAGGATCGATATGAGGATTCTGCCAACGTCTCTCAAGAGCAGTCTCGCTCGACAGTTACCAGGCATCGCTTGAATGGACTGTTATCGTACTACACTTCGGAACAGTCATCACCATGATGCAATAGATCTAGTGATATATGAGTCTAATGATTCGTGTTATCTCTGAGTCAGTTCAATGTTAGGTTCACTCGACTGCCATGTAGGATATACCGACTTAGTCCAGATTGCTTCAAGCCATACCTGGCTAGGATTGGCGACAAGACCGACAGACATTGTTAATCATCAGCATTTCTGCTAATCTTATGACTTCCGATTTGACATGTTCAAGTCTAATGTGTACTAATGGCATTCATAATGCCTTCGCTGTCATCGCAATTGCTTCTAA
The DNA here is from genome assembly GCA_021437245.1 of Aegilops speltoides. NCBI lineage: Eukaryota > Viridiplantae > Streptophyta > Magnoliopsida > Poales > Poaceae > Aegilops > Aegilops speltoides. Next base: position 11,877,567 of record CM038145.1, read on the forward strand.
TCCTTCACTTGTATCTTGAAGACTTTATCTTCGCCATTATATCTGCGATTCGGTTCACATTCACGATTGCATCTGTGCCGAATTTCTTAGATGCTTAGATTGTGCAAGTTTCTGGTTACAATTTAGCATCTAGGATCAAGATCATCATTTATATGATCTAGATCTTGCAGATTCTATTGCAGTGTGTGCAAATTTCATAGTCATTTAGTCATCAAGTCTAGACAGTTCAGTACTAATTCATCGCTTGACTTGTGTCTTTGGATACTGATATGCTATCTATCTCTTATCGCATAAGCATCAGTGCGAAACATATTCACTATTCTGATAATATTAGCATCTCCTTAACAACTATACTGTAATTGATTATCAGCATTAATTATCATCATTTAGTTCATTAACATGATGAATACTCCACCTATCTTGCTAATTTGAAAGATGTCTATTGGCATGTCTATCCATGTAAATTAGTCGCATTATCATAATATATATCGAATCTATCAAGATTCTTTATCAAATATGCAATCCTGATCATTAACGAAATTATGACTAGATATCGAGATAATTCATTGAAGCATTCATAGACCATACAATTCACATAGATACTATACATATTTGCAAATATACTTGTGACATTAGTGAACTCTTAATTGCTTTACATTTGCATGATTGCTTAGAATGACTCATATTATCCTCTTCATCCATTGATATTCAGACATTCTATCATATAGCATTTGCAGAATTGACTCGTAAATACGATATAACTTGACTGCTATTGTCATCAGTGAGCTCATCAGACAGATTCTACTCTTACCATGACAATGTACTTTCAGATCTATTGATAAATAACCTTATCACGAACTAACCTGTAATCAATTCGCTGTCTGACTATACTGCGTAATGCCTTGATTGATTACCATTGCTATACATAGAATGAAATGATAATCTGGTAAACCATATGTGTACTCTATCGATATAATGAGACTTATATGGTGCAATATAAATTACATCATGAATCATTTCATGACACTATGCATATTTCAGACTTGAATAGTATAGACGATTGTCTAATGCATTCTATCATTATACTTAATAACTATCGGTTGACTTCAATATCACTCCTGAGCTGTTACTTGCTCACGTTTTGCTATCTCAGCATTATGTACATAGTATTATGCGTCAATCTTTGTCAATGCTTACTAATGTTTAACAAGTATACAGTACCATGATCACATTTGATCTATCGATCTAATCATGCATCAAGCTCGCAGTTTCATCATCGTTCAAGTACATTATGATCTCTGAGATTACCCATTGAGTCTGTTATATCATTGATGTTAGCATCTTTACTGTACATTGATCAAGTGATTAATGCTAATGTAATTTAGCTTTTTGACTCATGTCCTATATTTCATGTACTGCTTTGTCATTTGCAAATCATTGTCAAGTTGCATAGTAGTTGTATTGTCAATCATCTTGAGTACATTGGAATGTCACGAATGATTGATCTTCATATGGACATCTGATTTACTGAATTTCGCTTCTAACTTAATGTGTCAAACTGTATAAATTCTCATTTACCTAGATGCACATTAATCTAATTCTCGAATTGATCTTCTTTAGCAATACATAACTGTTAAGTAATTTTTTATGAATCATTGATACATGTCTTAACTATGCAATACATATTTACCGCTCTTCAGATTTTTTCATTGTTTAATCTTCATGTTAACTAATCTGGAACTGATATTCGTTGCCATTGTTCTGCAATTCAATACGCCTTTTGCACATATGTCATAACTTGCTCAAATTGATATGTATTACATATGTGATCACATATTTAATATGACTTACTAAATGTGCTCGCAACTGAAAACTTTAATATGTCAATTCATCATCATGGTTTAAATCTACCTGACACTATTGCATTGGCATATCTGAGATCAGTTATGAATATAATTTTGATACATTACATTTTTGAATTCTTGAACATCTCTGTTTATTAGTAGATTACTTACTTCTTAAATTGTACTCATTGCATTTTTGAAGTCTACTTTAGTTCATTTCATATTCAATTTTTGAAATCATTATACTTATTGATGTAGATGAATATCATATACATTGTCAAATATTTATTTCCTTTGAATTTGAAAGTCTTTTACATTACCTTAATTACTTATATATTTTTCAATTGTTCTTGAATTAAGCAATTTCTTGCCAATTGAGAGTTAAGTATTTGAATTCAACATCATATGTCCTTGAACTTATGCTTAAATAATTTGATCACAATTGTTATATATGAGATTACAGCAATGTGAGATCTATAGCTACAAATTACTATATTCTAACATTATGATTGGATAGTTCAAGTCATAAATTGATATCTATGCAATAACTATGTAATTCATCTGATTTACAATTCTTGCATCTGTATGTCACACTTTAATTATCTTGCAATGTGATTGTACATTTGTATCTTGTATTGTGCAATTACTCAACTTTGATAGCATCTTTACATTATCATAGTATTGCTTTGACATAATGATGCATTTTATAATTCAATACTAGATTATACATGCTCTAATACTCACTCTTGATAATCTTAGTTTCAATGCTCAATTTGGTGAATATATGTAATGACAGTATGTTCAATATGCAATGTATCCTCATATTTGCATCATGATCAATTTGATTGGATTGCAATATGATTGAACATTAGTAATTGCAGTGGATTAATACATTTGATTGATTGCATGACTAGCTTGCATTTAATTGCTATAGTTTAATATAGCTAGCTTCTACTTATCTCATATTAATTGCATGACAACAAATTTCATTCAAATTATTATAACTTATTGATAATTATCTGTATAAATATATGAATTTTGATTAACTGTATGACATATACAGTAGGATCAAATATGATGGATATCTTAAAGTCATCATTTAAATTGCTCATTTCATAATGAAATATATGCATGCATGAATTCATCTAAGAATATGGAGCATGATGACAATGAATTGAGTGCACTTATTTGCACATCCATGTCTTCATATACTACTCATTATTCCTAATTCAGATTCTACAATAATGAATCTATGTAAGCTAATAATCATGTGTCCATAATGCTGAGCCCAGTGACTTAGTCAATTGTTACCATGATTTGGTAGAGAGAAATTGGGAGAATGATATGCAATAGTATCATTCTTTATCTGCATATATATTTAGAATAGATTTGGTCATTCAATTAGTGCCTAGTATTAGCTTGTACTTTCAATCATGCATCTTCTCTGAGGAATTTGATAACTGTTTTGACATTCAGTCACCAATGTCTATTTTTGTAAATCAAAGCTATAATGAATGGATCCATATTTTGAGATCGATTACAATACGAATACGTGAGCTCATAATGACATTGCGTATAATATCTAACATCTAATGTTGCACTTGCAATTCATAATCTTGACTCATGCATAGTACATTTGGATATATCAATCTGCAATACTTCTTGATTATTTGCCTAATTAGATCTCTCTAGATTATATGATATTCCACTTTGTGATAAACTATATGATATTGATAATCTTCATAATTGTATATCTACATGACTTAGGATACGAATGTACATGCAAGATTATCTCATTTGCTAATGAGATACAACATGCATGTATTAATAGCATTATGCAATTGTTGTTATTCTCTAAAGAATTCTGCAATGTAATACAATATTAGATCCAAGGTAGGAAAACAGGGACTAGAATAATTGACAATGAATGGTACAGTACACTATACCTTATTGTGGCATTTGCAGCAGTATCACATGTAATGAGGAATGTAATTTACCGTTGAGCCAATTCATGCTATGATTAATCTGCATCTTCATTTAATATATTAAGTGCCTAGTGAATGGTATACAAGATATTCATGATGCTGACATAACATATGAGAACATTAAGTGCCGCTGATTCATTATCTGACATTGTCATTTTTCTACATTGAATATAGCTTAGCGTCGCAAGATCTATGACGATCATTAACATTAACGACTACATATGCTAGTCTCGCATTGGAATTTGATCTATTGCAATTGTCAAAGACTCAATTGCAGTAGATCATGCACAGCAACTATTCCATACATCCTTCAATACCGTGGAGCTCATCAGTTTACATTGCGTTACTGATCTATGGTCCATATGAATGTTGATCAGACCAATTTCTGCAATTTAGATTGACTAAATTATGATTATGAATTAGTCACAAATTTTTTGTAGTAGAATGTCGCTCTCACAGCCAATTTGAACTATAGGTGTGTGCTCTCAATATCGTCTCATTGTCACCGAAAAAACTGAACGTATTTCCTTCAAATTTCTTGTTCATGTACAGCAGCCATACATTGTTACAGTTTAACCTTATAAACAAGATTCATTAAGATTTGATTTTGTTCATGTCTATGATTCTTCCACTGGGTGCGCAAATTGTTCTAGAGGAATTTGATGTGCAGTTTATTTTCTTGCTTTCTATATATATGTTCTTGTCACTATAAGATTAGGTCAAAATTCAAGCTGCTATACATAGTCATGATTAGTTGCTAAGTCAGTCATAACAATGGCGTACGTTAATATTCCTGCTCTTCTTCTGTAGCAAATAATTGTTATTTACAAAAAGTTGTTTCCTTTCTTCCATAACTAGTGGCAGGGGCGCGCCAAGGGCGCGCTTCCTAGGCTTGACTGTGCATACTAATCTCGCCGATGCAATTGTTAACGTGTTTACACAGTCCAACTGAGTGCCACTTTTTCTCGTCTAATACATTTGCTGAAACGAGGAATGGAAGCAGCAGCATATCTCTGAGAGGCGTGCATGTGCGGTGCCGAGTAGGTGGCCGCATTTAAATCAGAGATATAATTAATAGGCTTATATGGACAACACTCACTAAATTCTGTAAACTCAAGCATCCACAAAATGAAATCATCACGTGAGGAGGATGAATGATAACCACTGAATCGTAAAAGAGAATCATAGCAAGCCTATGATCTGAACTACAACTAAAGAGTGCTTTGCTCCCTCTTTCTCTGAATTACAAACTTCACCAGTCAGAACCGCTTACATCTGCGAATTACCATACAAAGGTATAAGTCATTGGATCTATTTAATTGAGGCTGGCAGTTTGAGCCTCCTTTTAAAATTGCAATTCTCTAATTGTCAAAGGTCGTTTCTACGCACACGAACACGTCACCGTGTACCTCCAACGCCGAGGGTGATGCACCGCAGCTCACGTTGAAGGAGACCTGCCGGAAGCGCGGTACGCAAGACAATCCGGCGGGTGCTTTTCAGGACCCGAAAACCCACGCGCCCGGGAGGGATCCCGTCTGGACGCGCGGCAGCTATGGGCTGCCCTAGGTCGGTTCTCCCGCCCCTAGAGCCTCGAGGATCGCTCCCCTTCTACACGAAGAACGAGCGAAGAACGAGAGAGAAAGAACAAGGGAGGGATGTAAAACTAGGGTAAAAAGTAAATGAGTTTTGCGATTGTGTGTTGTTTTTCAATCGGCCATCACCTCTTGTCTATATAAGAGGCGGGTGGACTTCCCGTACAAGAAAAGGACTTGCCTAGCCATCCTAATCATCAAAATCTAATAAAACACGGACTATTCACGACCCCCGGCCCGGATGTCCGGCTCAAGGCCCGGATGATCCGGCCTAGCCCAGTTTTTTGACAGCAGTTCACTGTTTTGGCTCTAGAATCCTTATACGACCACGTATTTGGACGTTCTTATATCCAAATCAACCGTATCGACGAGACGCACAACTTTCATGTTGAACACTTTTTCATACGAGGCCATCTCGAGGGTGTTTCGGGCCGTTTTCTAAAGTCTGCAGCAGAAAAACATGTCCGGACACCCGGACGATTGCCCGGATTGTTCGGCCTTTACCCGGATCATCCGGGAGTTGATCCAGATCATCCGGCTTCAACTTTTAGCTTCTGTTGTTTTGGTCAATTTTTCGGCCCTCGGCCGGATGATCTGGACCCGGTCCGGATGATCCGCCATCTGATCTGCAGCGCACAGTTTTGGTTGTAACTTTTGCATACGAATTCGGATGTGGACGATCTTTATATCAAAATCGTCCGTCTCGACGAGGCGAAGAATTTTGCAGTACCATTCGACAACCTATGTCTAGCCACCAGATCCAACACCCTGCCACGGTATTTTTTCTTGAAACGAGGCAAAAGATTTGCCATTTTCACTGATTAAGAAGAAGAGAGTTGCCCGGTTAATTAGAGGAAGACTGGGCGAAAACCTAGATACAAACCCCACAAGGGGCACACGCGGACGACCTGGCCACAACAATGTTAAACAGTCGACCGCAACGTCGACGACATGGCAGCTCCGGTTTTGCTGATGAGCTTCACAGAAGAAAGCTGCAAGCCTCGCACCTAGTCCAGCGCAATATCCGGAGAGCACCGCACGCTGAAAACCACCCTCATGGAGTCATCGTTGCCGCAGCGGCCCCCCTGCAGCTCCGACTTCTCTGCCACGGCCAGAAACCAGCATGGGCACACCCATTGGACACCGGACCTTCGACATCAAAAGGACAAGCCGCGACTCGGCTCTGCTCGCCACCATCGCCGTTGCCACACGCGTCGTAACACCATGCCAACCTCACCGTCTGCCGGGCACCTGCCGACTGCGATGTCATGCACGTCCAGCCTGCAGAAAGCACAAAAGGGACAAAGATCTCCAAGACGGCGCCCCCAAGAGGGACAACGACACTGGAGACGCCGCCGCCGCCTGATCCAACAAGGATCCTGAATTTCGCCCGGAGATCTTGCCCAAGAGACAAGGATGCACATATCACCAGGACGACGCCTCCAAGGAAGAGAGCGACGCCCACGAGCGCTGCCACCGCCGGCCAGCTAGCACCGGCCATGCTTTCGCCCGGATCAGCAACACCATCACTCCCGCACGGTCGACCAACGCCAACCAGCGCATCCACTGACCCACACACCCCTGCACAACAACCGCGCCATTGCCAGTCAGGGACCACCACCATGCCTCATTTTCGAGCTGCCCAGACAGGAGAGACGAGCCTCCCTCCATCAACCACCGTCCCAGGGCCATCGCCCCGGAGTGCAACATCGCCATCCACCAATGAACCGGACCTGGGAGGAAGTAGCGCGGCCAAACACATCCACCAGCAGGAGCACCCGCACCACGCATAGGCCATCGCCCAGGAAGACCAGCAGCTCAAACCGGCACCACACCGGCCGAAGCACACCACAAGAACCTCACCAGAATGCCGACCCACCGAGCAGCACCGTCCAGCAGGAGAAGCAGGTCGGGCATGGCCGCTCTCAATCCACCCGCAGCTGACCAGAGCCGCCGACCCCACCACGCGCAGCCGCCTTGCCGCCTGCACGGGTTAGAGCTGCCAGCGCCGCTGCATCCTGCCGACGGCCCGCGACAACCGAATCCGTGCCCGAAACCCCGACCCACCACCAAACGGCATGCCACCATGCCACTCGACCGCCAGGATGAGGGGAGGACGACGCTGCTGCTGCCTGGGGCCACCGCCCCAGCGCCCAGCGCCACCGCACAGCAAATGTTGCCAGGCGGCCAGATCCACACCGGCTCGCAGCCTCGCGAGCACGCCGCGCCATCCTATGCTAGAAGAGCGCCTTCTCGCGTGTGCCACGTCATGGATTTTACTGTCGCTGCCGCTCAGTTGACACTTTCCCAAGGTAACTCCAAGACGGCGCCCCCAAGAGGGAAAACGACGCTAGAGACGCTGCCGACCGCCTGATCCAACAAAGATCCTGAATTTTCCCGGAGATCTTGCCCAAGAGACCAGGATGCACATATCACCACGACGGCGCCTGCAAGGAAGAAAGCGACGACCACGAGCGCCGCCACTGCGGTCCAGCTAGCACCGGCCAAGCTTTCGCCCGTGTCAGCAACAACACCACTCCCACATGGTCGACCGACGACACTCGACCCACCGCCAAACGGCACGCCACCACGCCACTCGACCGCGAGGATGAGGGGGGGACGATGCCGCTGCTGCCTGGGGCCACCGCACCAGTGCCCAGCGCCACCGCACCGCAGATGTGGCCAGGCGGCCAGATCCGCCCCGGCGTGCAGCCTCGCGAAACACACCGCGTCGTCCTATGCTAGAATAGTGCCTTCTCGCCTATGCCACATCGTGGATTTTACTGTCGATGCCGCTCAGTTGACACCTCCCCATCGTAACTCTCGCTCGAAGGAAGAAAGAGAGAGAAGCCTCACTAGTAGAAAAACACCTATTAGTCCCGGTTCGTAAGGGCCTTTAGTCCCGGTTCATGAACCGGGACTAATGGGTCGTTACAAATACCTCCACCCATTAGTCCCGGTTCAAACACGAATCGGGACAGATGTGCATCCACGTGGCCAGTCCGCCGAGCCCAGTCAGGGGGGCCTTTGGTCCCGGTTGGTGAGTCCATGTTTTTTTAGAAAAGTGGCTGCTTTGGGGTTTTGGGGGTTATTTTTAGGTTGTTATTAGCTAGCTAATAGAGAGAAGTGTCCTCTCTTATATCTTCATCCTTGGTTTATCAACGCTGCTGCTATGTTCATTTCACACGCTGATATAACATGCTCATGCAGGCTCGCATCATACATCATCATATATAATAACAAGTCCTACTAATCATGCATCATCATACAACTTCTACTCGTTATTATTAATAAGTCATACGATCATCATCCTCATAGTCATCGAACCCAACCCTACATAATTGTTCTTAGCACATGATCATCAGTATCAGGTAGGACCTAAACACCCTTAAGGTAAAATAGTATAAAATAATATAGACCCTGACTCTCCATTATGAAGAATGGCGATCATCCTGTCTCCAATTCTTGCCCTTCGCTGCTTTTTGCTTCCAAGAAGCTCCTTACGACTGTCCATACATTTTTAACATTCTTTGATTGTTATGTCTCCACTACTTTTAGAAATCCGGTATGGACAGTTGAGATTCGTAGGACGACCTGGTTTTATGTTCAAAACATGAAGGCTACCATGCGTATACATCAGATGAGGCACACAATCATTCGGGATTATCGGTTGAAAAACATAGTAATAACTTCGTAGTTAGCAATGATGTACTAGTTTAAGAAGTATGCAAAAAGATGCACGGATGTTGTAATAGTAAAAAATAATCTTACCAGGGTATCTCCATGGTAGTTACCGTAGTTCAACACGTGCACTAGTGGCACGTATTGACCATAATGTTGAGGAGTTTGATTGTAGATATTGTAATTCTCAAGATCAGTACAAAATGCGACCAGATGATTTTTCTCCTGATAAGTTAATTCGGAGCCTTCGGTATAGTAGGTTCTGTCTACCATCTTCCGCACATTCTTTGAAGAATGAAAATAAGCTGTCAATGGAGAAAATAAGTTGTCAACTATTTTGAAATAAACAATATAAATTACTTACGTTAAGCTCACATGGGGGAAGAATTGGAGGTGTATCCACAAGGACCCAAATCGAAGGTCTCTCTTGCTCGATTGTAGGATAACCAAGATCCATGGTGACAAGCATACCCTGATCAAGACCATACATCTTGCAAAGTGCTTCCCAATTTTTGCAACCAAAATGGGTTACACTCTGAGCATTGTACAGCTTTACTTGAAAATCCACACCATGATGGGTACTTAGGATATTTTTTTGGTTTCGAAACTTTCATGGTCTTCAAAACCCATCCTCTCCAAGACATAGCGTCTTGCAAAGCATTGGGATAAGCTAGTCGAATTGGAAAAGATGAAAAATATTGTCATGATTAAAATAGTTGAAGTCATGATTAATTACAGAAAAAAACTATTGTCGCTGCTATGCATCAGATGAACATCGAAGGTCTCCTCGAGCTTAATGCTGAAGCGCCGATCTTCGTCCAGCTCAATGAACCTGTTGCAGATACCTGGGTCGTCGTGGCACCAGTCGCACTCCACCGGGCGGTTTTCGTCGCCCGAGTACGACATTTCCGGCCTATGTTCATAATTCAAATATTAAACTAGATTATTAAACACGGGTTGACTATCGGTGATGTACGTAGCTCCTCCTTTCATTCCCGAGTGCATTATTACACCAAATTGTCTAGCACACCGGAATGAAGGAGAACTTATCCAATATGAGCATTCAATAAGCAAAACCAAATCATAAAATAAGCAAAATCAAATCATAAAATAAAGTAGTATTCAAATTAGCATGCATTCAATAATTATAAGCAAAAGCACATCCTCTCTTGGTGTCCGTACATCGTCGAATATTGTCACTAATATAGCATCACTAATACAACTAGAACCGTAGCGCCCGACGGGTATCGACGCGGGCGGTGGACACCCAAAGATAAGGAACCATCACAGGATCATAGCTCCAGTGAGATCCCTGAAGAACCTGCCAGGTATTGTCGAACCTGCCCTCCAATGCAACCATGTAGCGATGGACGTGCTCGTCCTCCTCGCTGACACGGTGACGTACCACCTCCGCGGTGTCCGGAAGCCTCGGCACCGTCACTGGCCCATGCGACCGCCACCAAACAAGGATCGGGTCAACAACGGGCTGCCTCCTAACCAACCTACGTCCCCCGAAACATAGCACCTCCCAATACCAGCCCGGCGGAGCCCAGTCCCGAACATGGCCCTGATCAAGCAAGCCTCCACCGCCGAGTCGACGACGACGAGGATGCGGGATAGGCATCGCCGACGTCGATGCGGGAACTACTTCTATATATAGTTAAATAAAGTAGTTTTATTAATTAACTACTTTCCGCTCCCAAAAATTAGTTGGATATCCCACCCGACGATGCGCCGCGCCAGTGCTCTTCCTTTTCGCTCCTCACCTTTCTAGCGGATCGCTTGACAAGGTGGAGGCGAGGTATGGGGCATGGAATTTCGGTGGCGGAGTAGCACGGCTTCCCCGTGTGGCATGGCCCGACGGCGGTGAGAGGGAGCAGGTGGGAAGTGGGGGGTGGCTGCGCGGTGTTGGGTTTCCCCAAGTCACTCCCCTGGAGAGTGACGTGAGCGACTTTCCTGTCTCGCTCTTTTCGCCTATCGGGCAACGTATATCCCTACCACAAGATTAATAACGCGCTCTTTGATCATGGGCATCACACGGTCCTCTTGGTTGAGTAGAAAATAATGAACCATTGCTTCGATTGAAACACCATATAAAAGGCCCTTCCTATGACCTTAGCTCTTTAAGAAGTTGTATCATTCACCAACGCGTTAGTAATACACTACACTGTAATAACAAGTAATCATTGATTTGGTTGAATCTAGCTTCTGTACCTAGGGTATAAAGGCTTAGTTGTCATGGACCAGAGTATTTAGTTCGGTAATATAAATACCCAGTTATTACACAATGATTTAGTAGACAGAAAGTCCTAAGCAACTCAACAAATTTATGGACAAGTAGCATATTTTCAATTCAGACGAGAACATGATTTCTTTTGTAGGACATGACAGAATTACAATTTCCTCTTCCTTCTGCAAAAATACGTCTGCGTATCACTACATATCTAAACTCTTTTTCTTTATGATATTGCGTGTATTAAGTATGATATGTGTGTGCATACAACAAGAAGGATGTCTAAATGTACAGTCCTACATAGAGAGATCAGTACCTGATTCTTGCCTAGAAGCACGTCTAAATAAACACCCAAGAATGCTAGGTTCTGTGCAGCTTCAAGAATTGAACAGATCTGCTATGGTGATAGTTCCACGCAGATCATTTTCATGCATGCCTGTTCGCTTTACCCTAAAATGGAAAATAACATCTCATTAGTAAGATCACAAGATCATTTCTCGGGAAGTACTCTAAATCTAGGAAACCGGTGAAAATTTATAGATTGACATAATATTGTTTTGGTGTCTTGTAGTGACGGCCATGTGAAAATCCATGTATCAATTAGTATCCTTGTGTTTCAATCACTACAGTGACACAGGAAATTGAGTATCACAAAGATAGGCGGGTAACATCATATATACGATGGCAAAACAATTGACCAGTTTGAAATAAGAAAAGCCTCATCTAGGAAACTGAAGTGTTCTCTTCATATTAGTAAAAGGAAATCCTGCATTAAGAAGAAAATATATCACCACGTATTTGAGGCAGAAGAGACTAATCTACCACTGATGGTCTGGTGGACGTACCAAGTCCCTCTCCGGTAGCAATTTAACAACTGACTTTGTAGCTGAAACAGCAAGAGGTAACTCATGTTTTTCTGAAACTACCAAGAAACTACGAACCAAATCACTATCTTTAGCTACCAAGAAACCAAGCCTACTCAAGTCCCATCATCTCTTCAAATTTAATCTTGATGTTGAACCGTGTGAGGCGCAAACAAGGCGACATGAGGAGAAGGAGCATGGCGGAGCAGCACCAAGCACATGCGGCAATGACAGAGGTGCTCTAGTTCTTGCATCTTCAAATTACAAAGAAGGAAAAGAGGCAAGAATTTATAGAACTCAGTTACGTTCTTTACATTCATTCAATGCATGGATCTGGACATTCATATCTCACAAAATCACAGATCTTTAGCCATTCAGAACGCCATACGCCAACAACCACGAACAGGAGGGTAAAAAGAAGCAACAACAATCACATATCCTGACATTACACTAGTAGAAAAAGGGCCATTTGTCCCGGTTCGTAAGGGCCTTCTGTCCCGGTTTAAGAACCCGGACTAAAAGGTCGGTACTAATGCCCTTGGCCTTTAGTACCGGTTCTTACACGAACCAGGACAGATGGGCCTCCACGTGGCCGCTGCGGCCAGCCCAGGCAGGGGGGCCTTTGGTCCCGGTTGGTGACATAAACCGGGACCAAAAGGTATTCATGCGCCAACAGCTGGCTGGAGCTGAGTTTTTTTTGGAAGGGGCTGGTTTAGGGGTTTTGGTGGTTAATTTAGGTTGTTATTAGCTAGCTAATAGAGAGAAGTGTCCTCTCTTATATCTTCGTGCTTGGTTTACCAACGCTACTGCTATGTTCATTTCACCTGCTGATATATAATACCTCTTCATGCTCGCATCATGCATCATCATATGTAATAACAACTCCTACTAATTATGCATCATCATACAACTTCTACTCGTTATTAATAAAAATAATGCGATCATCATCCTCATAGTCATCGAACCAACCCTGCTTAATTGTTCTTAGCACATGATCATCAGTATCAGGTAGGACCTAAAAACCCTTAAGGTAAAATAGCATAGAACAGACCCTGACTCTCCATTATGGAGAATGGAGATCAACCTGTGTCCAATTCTTGCGCTTCGCTTCCTTTTGTTTCCAGGAACCTTCTTACAACTGTCCATACATTTTTTCCATTCTTTGATTGTCATGTCTTCACTTATTTTAGAAATCGGGTATGGACAGTTGAGATTCGTAGGATGTCCTGGTTGTATATTCAAAACATCAAGGCGACCATGCATATACATCAGATGAGGCACACAATCATTCGGGATTATCTGTTGAAAGTTATAGTAATAACTTCATAGTTAGCAATGATACTAGTTTTAGAAGTATGCAAAAGATGCACGGATGTCGTAATAGTAAAAAGACTTACCAGGGTATCTCCATGGTAGTTACCATAGTTCAAGACATGCACTAGTGGCACGTATTGACCATAATGTTGAGGAGTTCGATTGTAGATATTGTAATTCTCAAGATCAGTACAAAATGCGATCAGATGATTTTTCTCCTTATAAGTTAATTCGGAGCCATCGGTGTAGTTGGTTTTGTCTACCATCTTCCGCACATTCTTTGCAGAATGAAAATAAGCTGTCAATGGAAATAAGCTGTCAATTATTTTGAAATAAACAATATAAATTACTTAATAACTATGTTTGAGAAGCTCACATAGGGGAAGAATTGGAAGTGTATCAACAAGGACCCAAATGTCCATATTGTCTTGCTCGATTTTGGGATCACCAAGATCCATGGTGACAAACATATCCTCATCAAAACCATACATCTTGCAAAGTGCTTCCCGATTTTTGCAACCAAAATGGGTTATACTCTCACAATTGTACAACTTTACTTCAAAATCCACACCACAATGAGTCCTTAGGTGAATTTTCTTTGTTTCCATACTTTGATTTTCTTCAAAACCCATCCTCTCCAAGACATAGCATTTTGCATAGCATGGGATAAGCTAGTCGAATTGGAAAAGATGAAAAGTACACGTTAAAATAGTTGAAGTCGTGCTTAATTACCAAAAAACTATTGTCGTCGTTGCGTACCGTTTCAGCATCGAAGGTCTCTCGAGCTTAATGCTGAAGCGCCAATCTTCGTCCAGCTCAAGGAACCTGTCGCACATACCTCGGTCGTCGTGGCACCAGTCGCACTCCCCCGGGCGGTTTTCATCGTCCGAGGACGACATTTCCTATGTTCATTATTCGAATATTAAACTTTTACAATTAAATATATGTACTAAAAAACCTAAATTAGATCATTATTATTCATCACGGGTTGACTATCGGTTTGTCGAGCCTTTTCTTGAAAACTCTCAGCTCAGGTGGTGTACATATTCGACCGTCGGTGATGGTAGCTCCTTCTTTCATTCCCGAGTGCATTATTACAGCAAATTGTCTAGCACACGGGAATGAAGGAGAAGCTACCCCCACGACAACAGTCGGGATTCTTCGTCCTCTCATATATATATGGTTGGAGACTCTCCCTCACTGATTCCTCTCTGACATTTATGACTTTCGGTGATGGTAGCTCCTCATTTCGTTCAAGAGTGCATTACACCAAATTGTGTCTAGCACACGGGAATGAAGGAGAAGCTACCCCCACGACAACAGTCGGGATTCTTCGTCCTCTCATATAGGTGGAGACTTGACAGACTTAAAGTCAACTCGAGGAATCATATTATAGGACTCATATTGACATGGAGATTTGGCTGGTCTCACCTCGAGGTCGGAGGGGGGTCGGTGACGGGGACGACGACGCGGATGATGGAGGGGGCTCCTGGATTTCTGCATAGTGCTCTCTAATTTTAGCATTCAAAGTGGGAGTACCTTTCCAATTTGATCATTCAATAAGCAAAACCAAATTGTAAAATAAAGTAGTATTCAAATTAGCATGCATTCAATTATAAGCAAAAGTACACCATCTCTTGTGTCCGTACATCGTCGAATATTATCACTAATACTCCTCGAATACTATCATACAATAGCATCGCTAATACAGCTAGAACTATAGCGCCCGATGGGTATCATCACGGGCGGTGGACACCCAAAGAGAAGGAACCATCACAGGAGCATAGCTCCAGTGAGATCCCTGAAGAACCTGCCAGGTATTGTCGAACCTGCCCTCCAACGCAACGCAGACGTGCTCGTCCTCCTCGCTGACACGGTGATGTACCACCTCCGTAGTGTCCGGAAGCCTCGGCACCGTCACTGGCCCACGCGACCGCCACCAAACAAGGATCGGGTCAACAACGGGTTGGCTCCTCACCAACCTATGCCCCGAAGGTAGCACCTCTCAATACCAGCCCAACGGAGCCCAGTCCCGGACATGGCCCCTCTGATCAAGCCAGCCTCCTCCGCCGAGTCAACGACGAGGATGCGGGATAGGCATCGTCGACGTCGATGCGGGATTAATTGCTTGAACTAAAAAATAAACTAGTTCTATTAATTTTCATGCTAAAAATAAATTACTTATATATATATAGTAAAATAAAGTAGTTTTATTAAATCAACTAGTTCAACTACTAAGCACTTACTATAAATAAATAAAATAAAGTAGTTCTTACTATAAATAAACTACTTCTATATATAGTAAAATTTAATAAAGTAGTTTTATTAATTAATCAACTAGTTCAACTACTAAGCACTTACTATAAATGAATAAAATAAAGTAGTTCTTACTAAAAATAAATTACTTCTATATATAGTAAAATTTAATAAAGTAGTTTTATTAAATCAACTAGTTCAACTACTAAGCACTAACCTAAAATCGATATCTACTAATAACTAACCAAAATAAAAAATTAATACATATATGAAAAAAACATATATAAACAAAAAAATGCTATGAACATTATATTCATACATACATAGCCACATCCATTCATCATATAGCTACCACATACATATATATACATTATATATATGAAAAAAATGCAATGAACAAAAAAATAATACAAATTACATGGAAAAAAATTGATTTTTGAGCCGTCGCGCGGCGGCGGCTCACATTGGGCGACGGAGGGCGACGGCGCATGGCGGAGGGCGACGGCGTGGTGGCGGAAGGCGACGGCGACGGTAACGGCGACACGGCTCGTGGGCGCCGGCGGAGGGCGACGGCGACGGCGGGGGGCGGATGGCGACGGCGACGGTAACGGGTGACACGGCTCGGGCGCCCGGCGGAGGGCGACGGCGACGGCGGCGGGGCGGATGGCGACGGCGACGGCGACGGCGTGGAATCGAAACGCAGGCGGCGGTGGCGGCGGGGCAGCCTGGCGGCGTGGATCGAGCTCGCGGCATCGTCGAGCGGGGGGAAACTAGCGATGGAAATCTGAAAATTTCCCAAGTGCTGGCTTATAAAGCAAAGGCTTTGGTCCCGGTTTGTCGCACAAACCGGGACCAATGCCCCCTTTAGTCCCGGTTGGTGGCACCAACCGGGACCAAATGCCTCTTTTCAGCAGCCCAAAGGGTGGGAAGCAGAGGGACTAAAGGTGGGGCATTGGTTCCGGTTGGTGCCACCACCCGGGACCAAAGGGGAGCATTGGTTCCGGTTGGTGCCATCAACCGGGACTAAAGGCCTTGTGCTGGCACGGTGCGGTGGGAAGTTTAGTCCCACCCCGCTAGCTGAGAGAGCTCAACACCTGTTTATAAGCTGCGTTGTAGCTCAGGTGCTGAGCTCCTCTCTAACATGCAGGCATTACTTGCCTACCCTTGTCACTGCCATGTTGGACCTATTGGGCCTGCGGGCCTGCATCCTGACCCATGTACAGATGGGTTTCTAGTCGTATGCAGGCCGTGTGGCCCATTAGGCGGCATTTTTTAATTTTTTCCAGTGTTTTTTTGTTTTTTGAATTATTTATTTTCTTTTGATTTTTGCTTTATTTTTTTTATTCTTTTTGCTTTTAGCTCAGAATAATTATAAAACTTTCTGTTACTCCATTAGTTTCCAAATTTAAATAGTTTAAATTTTAATTCTTTGAAATTTGTGTGAATCACTAGTTTGTGAATAACTTCACTATAAAAATATATTTTGGGTGATTCTTTTACCTGCTATTTAATATTACTGTGTTTTATCATTGTATTCAAAAACAAATTTTGTTATTTTAGTTTCTATCAAAAAATTCTTTATGAAAATTCTTTTTGCTACTAAAGTTTCTAACAAAAAATTCTTCATGATAATTCTTTCTGCTTTTCATGTTTTGAACAAAAAATACTTTGATAATTTTAGTTGCATAAATTTTATATAATTTTAGTTTAAAAAATACTAGAGGTTTATAAAAGCTTTTTAGTTGATTCCTTTTGCTATTAGAGTTTTATAAAAGCATTTACTGATTTTTTTTTGAGCTATAAGACCTTGAAATAGAAAAGCATTTTAAATGAACTCTGAAATGGTTGAAAGTTGGCATGGTATCATCATTTCACCCATATAGCATGTGCTAAAAAGTTGAGAGGATTATGGGAAAAATTGGATACACTTCGTGTACAAAATGGACAATCTCTTTCGAAGTATTAGGGTTTCATACAGAAACTCACCTGTTACACAGGGATTTCATATTTTAAAACTTATTTGAACTCCTGACTTTTTGTGTGTTCAAAATGCACCATTAGCTATAAGACCTTGAAATTGAAAAGCATTTCAAATGAACTCTGAAAAGGTTGAAAGTTGGCATGGTATCATCATTTCATCCACATAGAATGTGCTAAAAAGTTGAGAGGGTTATGGGAAAAACTGGATACACTTCGTGTACAAAATGGACAATCTATTTCGAAGTATCAAGATTTCATACGGAAACTTGTCTGTTACAACAGTCATTTCAAATGAACTACGAAAAGGTGGAAAGTTGGCATGGTATCATCATAATAGTTGTGGAGAAAGTCTTCACTTTTTCTTTGCTTGTGTCCTTTCCTTATTGCGCCGTAACCATGGATAATCTTCATCATTAATCAGGATGCTTGGGTCAGCCTTGACTTTGAAGGGAGGAATTTCATGAAACTTTTCATAATCTTCGGACATGTCTGTCTTGCCCTCCAATCCCACGATGTCCCTTTTTCCTTAAGGAACTATGTGGCGCTTTGGCTCATCGTATGATGTATTCGCTTCCTTATTTTTTCTTTTTCTCGCTTTGGTAGACATGTCCTTCACATAGATAACCTGTGCCATATCATTGCCTAGGACTAACGGTTCGTCAGTGTACCCAAGATTGTTCAGATCCACTGTTCTCATTCCGTACTGTGGGTCTACCTGTACCCCGCCTCCTGACAGATTGACCCATTTGCATTTAAACAAAGGGACCTTAAAGTCTACTCCGTAGTCAAGTTCTCATATGTCCACTATGTAACCACAATATGTGTCATTTCCCTTCTCGGTTGCTACATCAAAGCGGACACCGCTATTTTTGTTGGTGCTCTTTTGATCTTGGGCGATCGTGTAAAATATATTCCCATTTATCCCGTATCCTTTCCAAATCATTACAGTCGAAGATGGTCCCCTGGACAATGAGTACATCTCATCACAAACAGTGTTTTCACCTCTGAGACGTGTTTCCAACCAACTGCTGAAAGTCCTGATGTGTTCACATGTAATCCAGTCGTCGCACAACTCCGGGTGTTTGGAGCGCGGACTGTTCTTGTGTTCATCGACATACGGGGTCACCAAGAATATCCGTCCCTGCATATTATTTAGTCACCTCAAAGCGTGCCTTTTCCAGTCAGTCTTCCCTCATACAGCGATTTAGGGAGACCTATCTTCTTAAGACTAGGAATGAAGTCAACACAAAACCCAATGACATCCTCTGTTTGATGGCCCATGGAGATGCTTCCTTCTGGCCTAGCACGGTTACGGACATATTTCTTTAGGACTCCCATGAACCTCTCAAAGGGGTACATATTGTGTAGAAATACGGGCCCAGAATGACAATCTTGTCAACTAGATGAACTAGGACGTGCGTCATGATATTGAAGAAGGATGGTGGGAACACCATCTCGAAACTGACAAGACATTGCACCAGATCACTCCTTAGCCTTGGTATGATTTCGGGATCGATCACCTTCTGAGAGATTGCATTGAGGAATGCACATATCTTCACAATGGCTAATCGGACGTTTTCCGGTAGAAGCCCCTCAATGCAACGAAGCGGTTGCATCATAATCACGTGGCGATCATGAGACTTTAGGTTTCGGAACTTTTCTCCGCATATTTATTATTCCCTTTATATTCGACGAGAAGCCAGTCGGGACCTTCATACTAAGCAGACATTCAAAGAAGATTTCCTTCTCTTCTTTGGTAAGAGCATAGCTTGCAGGACCTTCATACTGCTTTGGAGACATGCCGTCTTTTCTGTGCAAACGTTGCAGGTCCTCCCGTGCCTCAGCTGTATCTTTTGTCTTCCCATACACGCCCAAGAAGCCTAGCAGGTTCACGCAATGGTTCTTCGTCACGTGCATCACGTCGATTGAAGAGCGGACCTCTAGGTCTTTCCAGTAGGGTAGTCCCAAAATATAGATTTCTTCTTCCACATGGGTCCGTGTCCCTCAGCGTCACTCGGAACAGCTAGTCCGCCGGGACCCTTTCCAAAGATTACGTGTAAATCATTGACCATATCAAGTACGTGATCACCGGTATGCATGGCGGGCTTCTTCCGGTGATCTGCCTCGCCTTTGAAATGCTTGACTTTCTTTCGACATTGATGGTTGGTCGAAAGAAATTGACGATAGCCCAGGTACACATTCTTCCTACGGCTTCCCAGGTATATACTTTCGGTGTCAGCTAAACAGTGCGTTCATGCATGGTATCCCTTGTTTGTCTGTCCTGAAAGGTTACTAAGAGCGGGCCAATCGTTGATGGTTACAAACAGCATCGCGTGTAGGTTAAATTCCTCCTGTCTGTGCTCATCCCACGCACGTAGACCGTTTCCATTCCACAGCTGTAAAAGTTCTTCAACTAATGGCCTTAGGTACACATCAATGTCGTTGCCGGGTTGCTTAGGGCCTTGAATGAGAGCTGGCATCATAATGAACTTCCGCTTCTTGCACATCCAAGGAGGAAGGTTATACATACATAGAGTCATGGGCCAGGTGCTGTGATTGCTGCTCTGCTCCCCGAAAGGATCAATGCCATCCGCGCTTAAACCAAACCATACGTTCCTTGGGTCACGTGCAAACTTAGCCCAGTACTCTCTCTCGATTTTTCTCCACTGTGACCCGTCAGTGGGTGCTCTCAACTTCCCATCTTTCTTACGGTCCTCACTGTGCCATCGCATCAACTTGGCATGCTCTTTGTTTTTGAACAGGCGTTTCAACCGTGGTATTATAGGAGCATACCACATCACCTTAGCAGGAACTCTCTTCCTGCGGGGCTCGCCGTCAATATCACCAGGGTCATCTCGTCTAATCTTATACTGCAATGCACCGCATACCGGGCATGCGTTCAAATCCTCGTACGCACCACGGTAGAGGCTGCAGTCATTACGACATGCATGTATCTTCTGCACCTCCAATCCTAGAGGGCATACGACCTTCTTTGCTGCGTATGTACTTTCGGGCAATTCGTTATCCTTTGGAAGCTTCTTCTTCAATATTTTCAGTAGCTTCTCATATCCTTTGTCAGGCACAACATTCTCTGCCTTCCACTGCAGCAATTTCATTACGGTACCCAGCTTTGTGTTGCCATCTCTGCAATTGTGGTACAACCCTTTTTTGTGACCCTCTAACATGCGATCGAACTTCGGCTTCTCCTTTTGACTTTCGCATTGCGTCCTTGCATCGACAATGACCCGGCGGAGATCATCGTCATCGGGCACATCATTTGGTTCCTCTTAATCTTCAGCAGCTTCCCCCGTTGCAGCAGCATCGGGCACATCGTCTGGTTCCTCTTGATCTTCAGCAGCTCCCCCCGTTGCAGCATCACCGTATTCAGGGGGCACATAGTTGTCATCGTCCTCTTCTTCTTTGCCGTCTTCCATCGTAACCCCTATTTCTCCGTGCCTCGTCCAAACATTATAGTGTGGCATGAAACCCTTGTAAAGCAGGTGGGTGCAAAGGATTTTCCGGTCAGAGTAAGACTTCGTATTCCCACATTTAGGGCATGGACAACACATAAAACCATTCTACTTGTTTGCCTCAGCCACTTCGAGAAAATTATGCACGCCCTTAATGTACTCGGAGGTGTGTCTGTCACCATACATCCATTACCGGTTCATCTGCGTGCATTATATATAATTATGTGTGTCAAAAGTAAGAAAATCAGACAAATATCTATCTAAAGTAAGAAAATCAGACAAGTATCAGAAAGAAGACAAGAACAAGAGGCTCACCACGGTGGTGCTGGCGACGAGATCGGCGCGGGCGATCAACGACCGTGAAAATGGGGATGGGGCGTGACGGACCGATAAATCTAGACAAATCTCGGGAAAAATGGAGCTCTGAGGTTGAGCTTCGAGAGGAGAAAGCTTAACTAGTGTGGCTCGGGCATTTCACCGAACACCTCATGTGCATAGGAGGTGAACTAGAGCACCCAAATGCCCTCCCCTCGCCGACTTGAAAAAACAGAGCACTGTGGAGTGCTATTCCGTGGCGATGGGTATATATAGGTAATTTATTTGTCCCGGTTCGTGGCACGAACCGGGACTAAAGCCCCCCTTCTACACCGGTTCATGGCATGAACCGTACCAATGGCTGTGGGCCAGGAGCGCGGCCCATTGGTCCCGGTTCGTGCCTAAAACCGGGACAAATGGATCCAGACGAACCGGGACCAATGCACGAGGCCCCGGCCGGCCCGCTGGGCTCATGAACTGGGTCTAATCCCTCCCATGGGTCCCGGTTCGTGAAGAACCGGGACTAATGGGCTGGCCATGCCCGAATGAAAAATATACTTTTTCTTTATGATATTGCGTGTATTAAATTTGATATGTGTGTGCATACAACAAGAAACATGTCTAAATGTACAGTCCTACATAGAGAGATCAGTACCCGATTCTTGCCTAGAAGCACGTCTAAATAAACACACAAGAATGTTAGGTTCTGTGCAGCTTCAATAATTGAACAGATCACACAGATCATTTTCACGCATGCCTGTTCGCTTTACCCTAAAATGCAAAATAACATCCCATTAGTAAGATCACAAGATCATTTCTCGGGTAGTAGTCTAAATCTAGGAAACCAGTGAAAAATTATAGATTGACATAATATGGTTTTGGTGTCTTGTAATGACGGCCATGCGAAAATCCATGTATTAATTAGCATCCTTGTGTTACAATCACTACAGTGACACAGGAAATTCAGGGGGTGTTTGGTTTCAGGGACTTTTTTGTGTTGGGACTAAAAAAAGTCCCTAGCAAACCAAACAGATAGGGACTTTTTTGGGACTTTTTGCTAAAAGTCCTTAAAAGCACCTCCTTGAGAGTCTTTTTTAAAAAGTCTTAGGGACTAGAAAAAGTCCTAGGACTAGAGAACCAAACACCACCTCAGTATCACAAAGACAGGCGGGCAACATCATATATACAATGGCAAAACAATTGGCCAGTTTGAAATAAGACAAGCCTCATCTAGGAAACTGAAGTGTTCTCTTCAGTTCAGTAAAAGGAAATCCTGCATTAAGAAGAAAATAAATCACCTCGTAGTTGAGGCAGAACAGACTAATCTACCTCTGTTGGTCTGGTGGACGTACCAAGTCCCTCTCCGGTAGCAATTCAACAACTGACTTTGTAGCTGAAACAATGGAATAGGAGCTAGTGAACAGCAAGAGGTAACTCATGTTTTTCTGAAACTACCAAGAAACTACGAACCAAATCACTATCATTAGCTACCAAGAAACCAAGCCTACTCAAGTCCCGTCTTCTCTCCAAATTTAATCTTTATGTTGAATCGTGTGGGGCGCAAACAAGGCGACATGAGGAGGAGCTTGGCGGAGCAGCACCAGGCACATGCGGCAATGACAGAGGTGCTCTAGTTCTTGCATCTGCAAATTACAAAGAAGGAAAAGAGGCGAGAATTTATAGAACTCAGTAAAGTTCTTTACATTCATTCAATGCATGGATCTGGACATTCGTATATCACAAAATCACAGATCTTTAGAGCATCTCTAGTAGAGCCCTCAAACCCTCAAATCTCTAAAAATAACCGCT
The DNA here is from genome assembly GCA_021437245.1 of Aegilops speltoides. NCBI lineage: Eukaryota > Viridiplantae > Streptophyta > Magnoliopsida > Poales > Poaceae > Aegilops > Aegilops speltoides. The sequence continues at coordinate 11,900,909 of CM038145.1, forward strand.
TTTTTACAGTTTTCGTCCAAAAAAACCCGTAGACTAGAACCCCTAAACCCTCAAATCCGTAAAAAAAATTAGAGGTCGAACCCTCAAACCTCCTCCCAGCCTGTAGAAGTGAGGGTTGGGAGGAAAAACTCCCCCCAACCCGCACTCCTTTTCTCACATCGCGCGGGAGGCAGTTGGTTCGCGCGCGCGGGAGGAATCCGCAGCGGCCGCCGCCAGCCCGCCGCCCCGTGCTCGGCCGCCGCCTCCGCCCCGCCGCCCGGCCCCTGCCCGCCGCCCCTCTGCGGCCCGGCCGCCGCATCCCGCCCGCTTTGCCCGGCCGCGCGCGCCGCGCCCCGCCCGCCGCCGTGCCTGCTCCGGCCGCCGTCGCCAGCGCTCCCGCCCGCAGCAGCGCAGCGCCCGCCCGCCGCCCGCGCCCGCCCGCCCGCCCGCCTGCTCCGGCCGCCGTCGCAGCGCCTCCGTTTTTGTATCCTCTGTTCCTCCGCGTGCATGTTCATAGTGTTTAAAACTAGGCTATTTTACTCTGCTTTATTGTTGCCTTTTGATCCTGCACTTTGTGTTCCCATTATCCGATTCCGTTATAAGGGTTGGGTTTGAGGGTTCTAGTCTTTGCCTCTGTTTTTCAACCCGTAAAAGTGTCAAAACTGGGCAATTCTCAACCCTTAAAACTGATTTTACATTTAGGGGTTTGAGGGTTCTACTAGAGATGCTCTTAGCCATTCAGAACGCCATACACCAACAACCATGAACAGGAGGGTAAAAAGAAGCAACAGCAATCACATATCCTGACATTACCTACAACCTATTATAGCCCCACCCCTGTTAGTAACCACTATGTGATTTTATTCAGGAATGCTTTGATGCAGAAATTAAAAAGTTGAAGATGGAACCTCATTATTTCCATTTGTTTGTCACTGTGAATGTTTCAGACGGAGAAGGACCACTTAGAGGGTTTTCAGCTCCTGAGGTGGTCCTTTCTCTTTCGTCCCTTACATGCAGTTCTGTATTTCTCCAGTGCCTGTTGATTTATTTATATAATTTTCTAGTGGCTTTTAGTCCATCAGTGCTTCATGAAATATGTTATGTTTTTTAGTTAAAGGTTTGTGTCATGGCCCTAATAAGATGTGCCATATTCGTCATAAACTTCTGTTTGATGCTTTATCTATTATTTCGTTGCCCTTTGGTCGGTTGTCTAAAAAAGGTAAGTAAACTATAAGTACTTTGTTTCCAGGTAGCATGGGTTACTAAAACAGGAAAACATGAGTCCAACACAATATTTGGCGCGTACATGTCAATATTGTATATGCTCACAAAGTCGTTTCACGAAAAATCGACAACTTATGTGTCGCATGCGAAAAAGACAAAATCCGGTGTTAAAAAATGCTTTTCACAAGACATCCTTTTGTCTTATTTACACAAGCAACAAAAAAGTCGGGTTTCCCCGAAACTTGACGTGCACACATATAATGTCGAGATGTATGCACCAAATTTTTGTTTTGAATTTTTCACACTTTGAACTATATTTTTCACGTGCAGGAGCATGCGCTCCCGGGAGCACCAACAGATTTCCGCATATATTGGATCCATAACAAAGAGGAGAGATGAGAGGTGACTTGTACCTGAGGTGCGCAGGCGACCAATGGCACACACGATCGGATCGACGAAAAAACCCAAGGCTCACACGATGCCTCTACTGCTCCTGCAGCGTGCGTCCATCTTAACATCGATCTTCTTCACGCCATCGAAGACGAGGAGGAGAGAGGCCGATGCTTGGCAAGCAAGCTAGCCGCATCACCCTTTACCGACCAGGCGCGATCTCATCCTCCTCCACATCCTCGTCGTCGGCGCCATCTCCTCCATGACCCCAACACCAGAATCCCTCCATGCCGGCCACCTCCATGCACCGAGTTGACTTAAAGTTATTCTGCCGTTCGGAATGGAAGAAATTTAAGTAATTTAATTAGTATGAATTGTTCTTACCGTGTCAAGGAAAGCATTGACCAACGTGATGATGTTCATGATGACGACGGCACTGTCGTGCATCCCTTCAGTCATCGTCGCTTAGGCGATGCCAGTCTGCTAGACTGATACAGCTTCCTGGAAGTCGGTTGGCCAGCGGAGCATCTGTACGTGAGAACAAATTCATATCTAAAAACGCATAACCAGATTCGAATAGAAAATCGCAGGATAACAAACATAAAAGGAACCAGAAGTTCTACACATTGTAAAGTCACATTGTTTGTATCTGTTGCCAGGCTTAGATAATAGATAATAAGATCATATAGTAGTATGACCCATAATGAATTTCCGGTGATTCTCCTTGTTCTTGCAATGTAACTAAATTATTGGAGACATTGCTGCTACAAAAAATAATGTATAGTTTCATTGTCATTATTATGAATTTCTTATCTTGCATCGTTGTGCATAAAAATTGAACTCTGCATACACATGTCAAAAATCCTAGCTCTGCCATTGGGCAAGAAGTTTGGATTTTCTCCATGCTCCCATGACCACGGCCGGCTCTCAGACCCTCTTTTCTTCCTCTCCCTGACTCACTTCCACCGCTTTATCATCTAAATAACCATATGCATTTGTACTTTCCACCTTCTCTATCAAAATGTTTAGGCAAACCAAAAGGAAGAGAAAGGAGCTCCTAAGATCGATAGTAATATGAGGCATCGGGAAAACACAAAGAAAATTTGTACCTCTAACAATGAGGGAGAAATCGAGCTCTAGACTTTCCTCTATGATCCTATTCCCAATGCTTTTAGAGTTTCTCTCATCCTCTTCTCGGCTCGTTCTTGAGCTCTTGAACTACACACCTTTAACTATAGAAATCTCATACTATTGAACAATGTCCTGAAGTAGGCCTCTATTACATTGCTCTATGATGCATAGATGCTCTCTCAGTAAAGCAGCTAAATCAATGCACCTACTGCATGTTGCACCATATAGCATTGGAGTCAATCTGGAGTGGCTACCACATCAAACATTTTCATTTAGTCAATTCGATGGTTCGAATGGGTCGTTTCGTTCGATCTGAGACCTACCCAGATCAAACCTCTGTTCGTTATTGGGGTCCTTTAGTTTTTTGAGCTAGAAGGTCGCATGCTTGGAGTACTAGTTACATTATTGGTTAGTCTATCTAGTTTTGTTAGGTAAGATAAGAGGATCCTATGTAATCAATGTGCCCGAATCATTAATTAGTAAAAATCTTGATTAGTTTGGATAGAAGAGAGAAAGAGAGTGCTTTCGTGGTCGGTTTGCTTATGTTCGGGTCGCCTCTAGAAGAGGCTGGGTACGACCATGTAAGGCACAATTTTGTTCTAATCAGAGTTTAGAAAAATATCAGAAAAGTATCATATTCGGGTACACCAAATATCTGTGTACGTTTGCTACTATCTGAGATATTTAGTTGCTGCTATGCGTGTGGTTCATTCTGATCAATTCTATTCATAACTGGTATTGTTTGGTCTTCTTGCATATTATTTGATCCGAAGAACCGTTCTACTACTTTTATGTACGCTGTTATTGTGATGATCGTTCATCGACTTTCTTGCTATTTCATTGAGTAATGCGAAAGATCGGGCCAACACAAGACTCAATGCCAAGTGAAGTCACATCTGATACTGATAAATTCCTATTGGAAATAAATAAGCAACCCATGTGCCATGTTTACTCCAAGGAACAAGATTTCCAACAAGAAACCAAAACTTGACAAGCAAATCAACGTATCTATTTATGTTTTTTTGCGGTAACACATCTATTTATGTAAGAACATGCTTAAATTAGAGGCATGGGAGGCATTAGGAAAACACAAAACAATCTTGGCCCCTAAAAAGTCTAGGCCTTCCTCCATGTTCTCGTCCCCATTGCTGGGAAAAGGAACCTAAGTTATCACAAAAAACAGTGAAAGGAACAAAGCAGTAGAAGTAAAACAGAAGCACAACCACAAGCTAAAACTGAAGCCACGAAGATGTATATTGTCACTCCGTTCACAACATTTTTGCTGATCATAAGGGAAAGGAAGGAACACCTAAGAACAATAGGCATGAGAGGCATTGGGAAAATTCCAAAACAAATGTTGGACCCTAGTTGGACAGGGACACACTAGTTTAGGCCTTCCTTCATGTTCCCATGCCCAATGCTCTTAGATGCTCATTTTCTTCCTCTTCCTGATTAGCCATCACTACCCCATCATCTAAATCCAAATGCGCACATTTGTTAAAATAATTGTACAAGCAAATAAGAAAAGGATGGAATACCTAAGAGCAATAGGCATGGGAAGCATCAGGAAAACACAAAAGAATCTTTGCCCCTAAATCTAGGCTTTCCTCTATGTTCCCATGCCCATCGCTCTAAGATACTCATGGCTTCCTTTTCCCTACTCGCTCTCAAGGCCTCATGACCTAAACTTTACAATTTATGAAGCTTTTATCATGGAAACACTTCCTCATGAGGCAAAAGGAAGGGGAAGGAGAATCTAAGAACAATAGGACTGGGAGGCAAGGGGAAACACTGAGGCAGATATCCACCTCTATTTCTTGAGGCGCAGACGGATAGCTCAGGGTTCCCCCCGTGCTCCCATTCCCACCGCTCTTCGACTATTTCTTCCTCTTCCTAGCTCACATTGAAGGAGTATTACAGAGAAAGCACCTTGAACTTGTGAGGTATATATAGGTTTTTATGAAGTACTCTAGAGTGTAAATTGTGCTCAACCTTGTGAACGGAATGCTGAAATAAATGAAAACACACGCATATCTGCATGGTGCACCATGGTGTATCATTGAATGACACTTGGCCATGTAGCATCTATTTGCTAATATGGGCACATGGGGGGAGGATTTCGGGAGATATTTTACTCATGCATAGCTAAAGAGAAAAATATTTTTCCTTGACCCCGAACTTGCATTTACAACAAGTGGGAAGGTAATAAACCATATGGCCCTTCAGTATATTTTACAAGAGCAAGGTGTACGAAGATATAATAATCCATGTGATGGGAGATCACCAAAATCAAGAAAATAAATGTCACAATTACAAACCACTATGGAATACCTTGAACTAGGCACTAGTATAGGACCCACCTAATTGGCAGCGTGTGTAAGTGCCTACTAGCAGTGTTTGACCGGCGCACTGCTAGGAGGATGCCACTAGTAACAGGATACTAGCAGCACTCGGGCCGAACACAACTTGTAATGTAGAAACTAGCAACATTTGATGAGCGCACGCTGCTATTAGGTACTGATCTAGCAGCGTTCATTTTCTCCAATGAGGTAAAGGAGGCTCTGCCTATTAGGTTGTATGCCGAGGTGGTTGCCTATTGGATCATGCACGCTGACCTGACGTAGGATGAGATCGTCAACGACTCTTCACGTTATTCGCGGCAAAGCTCTCTTTCGCTCTACCGTACGACGATGCCCCAACTACCCAGACCTTCCGTCTAGGCAGCCCTTGCTAGACGGGCATTCAATGGCCGCCCGTGCCGGCCTCACACCATTTCAACAACATCTTCACTGACACGTATCTAGCATGTCATAGCATTTGACGATCCATCTATACTTTTAAGTTGGTCATGACGGACGCACCATCCGCGCCATCACACTTGTCCATCATCACGACAAAGGCAACATGAGGTCAGTCCATTCCATAGGATGTATCCGTGGTAGACTATGGTAAAAACACAAGAGAAAAGTACCTGGAGCATGACCGCTACACACCAATGGATGCAAACATGAAGTAGGTTCCTGGCATGATCCAACACGGCCCATGCCAACATTCAAATAAACTGCAAAGCCATTCGAATAAACCGCAAAGCCAGACATCCAAATTTTGATGACGCATGGGTTGATCGTAGCCATGTGCTTCTTTGACCGGCCAAAGCAACTCAATAGCCAAGTATTACACCCCGAGACAAACAACACGGAAGACAAGCAAAAAAGAAGCGGGCGTAAAATCAAGTGATCAAGGGAAAGAACATTATCAAAGGGTACATGCAGAACAAGCGCACAACAAAAGGATAGAGAGGCAGAATGCCGTGTCCAAATATTGGTCAGGCATTCCCAAACATGACATCTGGGCAGGGGTTACAACGGTAGCAGACCGGATGGCAAAGGACCTCCACTTCCCCAACACAAGCACAACCACACGCAGGCTAACCACAAGGGTCATCCGGGAAGGCATCACGAAGGAACGCCTGTCCCATCTTCACCATGGAATCTCTGCAACCCGAGGTGGGTTCTGTTGCTGCAGTCGCCCTTCTCGTCACATGCCATCCTGTCTCCGGGCAGCGTGATCATCGTTGCTACGCCCGGCAGCATCGACTGTTCTTGGCACTCATTAAGATCGTTCATGGGCATGGCTGTTGAATGTAAAAATCAACACGGGCAACAAATCCAAAAGCTTTGATCTTTTCCAATAAAAGCAAGCCGGATATCTGTCGCGCTGCGACTTACATACATAGAACGTCTAAAACTAATTACAACCGTGAGCATCTCCATGGTGATGAATAACAGTGGCCACCACCACTTCGACCCCACCGACACCATCGACGTCCCGACCACCGGCACAGACACGCCCATGGCCAACGCCACGGGCATGGCCATCTTCCTCTATGAACACGCTTATGGTGTGGTGACGCTTGTACTCTAACTCTGCTAACCCCTGGGCAGGCTCCCTCATGAACAAGCGCACCTGCGCAGCCTCCACAATGGCCAGCTACATCTCCGTCCATGATCCCGGAAGAGGATCAACCGGAGGCTGTTCCAAAGGGTACTGCATCGACGAAGAGGCAGAGAATGGATCGAACAGTCCACCGGACGCTGCGTTTATAGGCCAATGTCGACACCAATTAAAAGGCAATGGTAGAAGTGCCTGGTCAAAAGTTGAGTCTACCGGCGGTGCTTGGGAGATCGGGCGGCTTTAAAGGCCTTCGCTCGACCATGCAGTAGCCACCCGGCCCTCTGATCACTTTGTTTTGCAAGCCTTTGTCATTGTCAGTCAACTAAGGTTCGCCCTCGCCCCCCTGTGAATCCGTAAATCAGAAAGCAAAAAAAAGAATGGTCCCCTATGCATTTCATTCTTTCCGGAACGCAGAGAATTAAAGTACCTGACCCCAGACGAAGAACTAACCAGCGTTCATAACAAGCTGGGGTTTGGTCGAATGCGCCGATCTATGCCCCTGGGGTTTTAGTGCATGCAAATTTTATAGCGTGAAACACGCACTCTATATTTAAGTCCCACAAGCTGGATGCTCCATATATGTCAGTGCTTGTGTGAATCATAAACACTATAGAATGAGCCCAACAATGTGCAACAGCACCCAGAAAATGACCATCTTACATTTCTTCACCACCGCAGTAGATTTACGTGTGAGCCGACCGCAACAGCTCGGATGAACCATGCACGGCGCATCATCTCAAGGGAAAAACACTGCAAAATCTATTCTCTATTCAAATGAATCCTGGTCAACCCTCTCTGTGGCTGCTTGGTTTGCCGATGTTCCCAGGGTACTCGCTAGTCGATCACGGTCGTCTACCTCGCCCAGGTACATGTACCGGGGAAACCGTCCAGATGGCCGACTAGCCGGCTATGCGGAGTGTGGTTCGGACGGGCAGGTCGGACGGCTCACAGAGCCCCCTGAGTGGCCCCCACAACAAGTTATAGAGGAGCCGACAAGTAAGGGACAAGCATGCCTAACAAACCTGCACCGACCAGACAGTCATCATGCAAGAGACCCCGTGCTATAGACCTCAAAACGGAAGCATATGTGAGAAGGCAAAAGAAGTGTCACCTTCTTAAAAAGAAAAAAGTGTCACCTGCACAACCATGAATACCCGAAGTGATCGCATCGTCCAAGTTATGCCTTGATGGGCAAGTGCCTTAAAGACCAAGTGCCTTGGAGGCCAAGCACCATGGGTATGTGCTTGACGTGCAGAGCGAGATGGAATGGATAAGGCACGGGACAAAACGGATAACAATCCGTGGGATTGGACCGACATTTTCTGGCCTACCTGCCCAACTTGTTCATGCTACACAACCTTTAAAGAACACAATATACAACCCAAATGTTGCTCGAACCATTACATCGCACGGCTTGCACACGACTGAAAGTTACAAAGAAGAAGATGGTTCTTTAGGCCACACGATGCCATCTACCACTTTTGCAATCCGGCTGACACGACAGCTTCCTAGAAAACTATCCGGCTCCACCCTTGACTGTGGCCAAACCATAGCAGCCGGCGTGACACCCTATGGACAGTCCGCTATCCTACGAAACATTGACTACTCGCATCGACGTCTCCTCATCGGCGTCGGTCCCATGCCCCAAGACTGAACTCTTCGACGTCACCATCACGGTCGAGGCAGCGGTGGTGCGATACCCGCGATGGTACTCCATAGTATCCTCGACAACCCACCACGACTCTTCCTCCTTGTGACATACACAGCTCCCGTACCTCGCACTCCTCCATGCCCACCTCCTCCATCTCCAGCTCATGCTCATCGGTCCCATGGGAAGGAGCTCCATGGCCTCCATAGCTGCCTCCCGGATGACCTTCGTACATGAACATGAACGAACGAGAAACCTGCAATTAGTGAGAAGAAAGAGACAGCCCAGCCAAGAGGGAAACAAATGCAAACCTAATTGGCACCACGAATAAACATGACGACGACCACCGAGGACGACAAATAAAGCACCAGATGTGAGAAAATCGGAAGAAGCCCAGTAGCAAGACAAAGAGAGCACTACGGTGGACGAGGGATGATGACACCCATATATAATCATATATACTGCCGCAGAGTATGGGAAGGGCCCATGGCAAACCGACATGACATCTGTATATGGACACATTACTGTCCACTATGCCACACATCTCGCACAACCGACTGACTGCACGTCCACATAGCCAGCTGAACCGGCGTCTGCATGGCCAGCTGAACGGGCGGCGCACAGCTGACTGGACGCAGCGCCGGCGCACAACTGCCTCGACGTAAAGCCGGCGCAAGCAGACAGCAGTGCAGAACTGGCCGGCACAATGATATATGCCAAAACAAGCCTTAGGTGCCAGTCGGCAACACGACCGCAACGAACCCCCACCAGTTGCGACTGAACCAGCCCGGCGTGGGGCGTACACGCCGCTAGGCGGGCACAAGCATGACTTCGTATGAAAGAAAGCTTGCGGTCCCTCACCCACGTGCACGACATGAATTGCCCAATGACGGTGGCCCTGGGCGAGCTGGACGTTCCACTCGTCATGAACCACCCAGCTGCGTTGCGTGGGTCGAAGCCGTCCGGGCATATCAGACGGTTTGGAGCACCGTCCCCCCCCCCCTAAAGTAGCCTCCGCGGCATGCCACCGAGCAACGGACGCGCTGTTTGCCCGTGGTGAGCCATGGAGGCGGGTACTCCAGCTTCCTTTGTAGAAGTATAATAATAATTAGATGTACATTACAGGCGAACCATAAAAGAGAGAAATAAACTAGAAAATCCTTTAAAAAATCAGTAACATCTAAACGTCTATTTTTTTAGAAGATCTAACCGTCTATTTGATATATCATTAAATCACGACCAGCTGTTCTTACTAATAGAAATAGAAAATCAGGCCAATTACCCACCTTTGCCATTATGTAACATAAAACCTTTTCGTTTTTCTCTTACCGTGACAATAACTTAAAAAAATTAAAAACCTACCAAAAACCTTACCTATAAAAAGATACCCTGCCACTGTTAAAATAAAATAGAAATTTCCGCATCCTTTTTGATGTGGCTCTATGATCTGCAGATGATGCACTTATGATGTCCTTAAGGCACACAACCACCAACCACTCCCCATTCTCTAATTCCCACCCGATCACATGCTGTCTTGGTCGATCTTCGGGAATTGTGACAGGTTTTAATCTGGGAAAGTTGTGACAAACTTCTAATTTTTTTTACCCAAATATAAGAACATTTGAACCTGAAACTTTGCAGATCAACATCACACTATACTACCACGTGCAAAAATCTTTTCGGAATTTTGGAGCAACATAAATATTTGAAAATGATGGAACTTATTTAAAATTTGAATTTTGACAAATTTATGTTTCATAAAAAGACGGCAACATTTTATGCACAAGAGTGACACTTGTTTATCATTGACCTGCAAAGTTTCAACGTCAAATATTCTCTTATTTGAAAGTAACAAGAAAGAGATATTTCTCTCTCTCTCTCTATTTCTCTCTCTCTCTCTCTCTCTCTCTCTCTCTCTCCCTCCCTCCCTCCCTCCCTCCTCTCTCTCTCTCTCTCTCTCTCTCTCTCTCTCTCTCTCTCTCTCGTTTAAGCTGAGCTGCACCAATCCCACGCATGGCCAGGTGGTTCACTGCGTTCCAAGGAATTGGCAAGCGGAGCTTCACATCTCGTAGGAGGCATCATCTGCACTCTCCTCTAACTCTCCATCCAGCTTAATTGGGATCAGCGGTCGTCAACGCTCTCCCCAGTCGGCAAGAGCTAGCGCGTGAGGGAACCAGCTGCCATCTATTGTTTTTCATTGCCATCACTAAAATTAGAACTTCTCTAGGATTTGTATTGAGAGATCCTCAATAGAAGTTTCAAATCTCGCTGCTGCATGTACCTGGTCTCTCTCGTACTAGATGCCTTCAAGACAGCGGCGTTTGCAAAGAAGATTGCCCTGCTGGATACACCTCATGTTACATTGGTATGTAGCACGAATTTTATGGTGTTGCGATGCTCTTTGGACAAGATGGAGCATCAAGGGCAAAAGAACAGAAAAAGATTAAAAAAAATCAATTGTGCGGCAGGATTGATCATAAACTAACATTATTACTATAGTAATATTAACAGGTACGTACCCCCTCAAGATGGAATATAAGCCTGTCATCCGAATTTAGGTCATCAATTAACTAGCAAGACTTATATAATATGCCACAAAAAATATATGTTAGAAACTTCATTCAATGAAGAATCCAAAAATATATGTTTTATGAAATACAACATATTTTTTGCTAATAAAATAGAAGACCTGAGAACTCGTGTCAGACTATATTCCATTCAGAGGGAGTACATGATTAATGCATAAATTACATATGTTAAATCTCAATGGAAAAAAACCAAACATCTCTCAGAGAAAAACTATGTTTGCAAAGGGAAATTTTTATTAATGTCATGATATTTAGCTCCAATTTTTTTAGAAAATCAAATAATATGTTCTAGTGATAAAAGATGAATTCTAGCTACATACTTAACTTTGTAAAATTATAGCCCACGCGTTGTGCTGCCCACTTTGCTAGTTATCTTACTATCTCCATTTATGTTCCTGGCTTGTTGTGGACGCGAGTATATACTCTCAAATGTTAAATATTTAATGTCACTGTGATATGAGAAAACTTTCATTAAGGTAATGCCACCATGTTAGCTTTGCAGGAACACCAAGGAAAGAAATAACACACAATCATTATTATATCCGGTGCATGAAGAGCCAAAACAACATTGATATTTATACAATGTTGCAAGCAAAAGGAAGTGGAAGGGGAGGCATTCGGAAAATTTGAAGCAAAGTTGCCTCCTCTACTGTTAAGAGGTAAGAAACAACTCACATGTGGTTTTATTCATGAAACCATTGGTACAACTCTTAGACCCTCTTTTCTTCCTATTTCTTGCCTATTATCAAGATTCTACCATCTAAATTTATACATAGATTGTTTGATGTGGAAGCCAGAAGGAAGGGGAAGGAGCACCCAAGAACAATAGGAATGGGAGGCATCGGAAAAACACAGAGCAAAATCTCTCCATTGTAAGGAGAGGAAATCTAGAAAGCTCACGCTTTCCTCGATGTTCCCATTCATATTACTCTTGGACCCTCTCATTCTTCCTCTTCCCGGCCCACCCTCCACAACTAACTCCAGAAACATGAGAACTAGAAATTGCATCTTGTGCTGTTGCACGGTAGCACTAGGGTATAAATAGATAGAAAGGTGCATAGATGTTGGTGTAGGTCTGTATATGAGTTAAGCACACACTTACTACACATCACGGCATGTGACACAACAGTAAGTGATAGTGGGGCCATGGAATTATTCTCAGGACACATGGAACTTGTGTTGTAATTGTGGACAGTCACTTGTCTCTACTACTATAGTACACACATTTTCAAACTTGGATAAGCCACCCACAGTGATGCAGAAGCATTTGTTAGCCGTTGATCTCTTCCATCGGGTTAATCTCTGCCATTTATCAATGTTGGCCCCAAGTGATCCAACGGTCATGGTTCGTTGGATTCGCTTCATACATCCGCGCGCCAAAACGGGGTTGGGTAGATCTTTCTGGAGTTAACCGCACTTGGCATCTGACCAGACTCAGCTTGGTGGAGAACTTTCACGTGAGGACTGAGGACCTAGATTTATGGTAGTGAACTGGCTCTGTTAGATAAGGACGTACTCCAGTGTAGACTAGAAACTTCTAAACAAGTCTGTATGTAGAGGCTGGCAGCTATATTACTGTAGACTGTAGTAGAAATTTGTTCCTCACGGAAGCATATTTTATTTTCTCAAGGAATTAGTAAACTAGAATAAGTGCACGCACTGCAATATTGTTGTACGTTGAGAAATATGCAAACAACAAGTAGAAAATTTAGATTTGGATTTTCTTTTCTTTTTCCTAATGGGTGTTAAGTTATTTATAATGTTGTGCGGTGGAGAACACAAAGATGAAATAGAATTAATAAGAAAACGCAGACTTGAAGGTTTGGAAAGGTGAAAATTATAAGATCACACTAATTTTATATGTATTTCAAGTTTGAATTTGAAGAAACTAAATTTTTTAACAAACACATCAATATTATTACTTTTAAAATAAAAGTATATGTTTTTTCTGATGCATTCTTCATATAGAAATTTGTTGTGCTACCGTGATTTGGTACGAACATTAAAAAAAATCCATGAGTTCCTACCACAAAACACAAATATATTATTGAAAATTACATTATAATTTCATTATAACATACTGTAGAATATTTACTTTTACTTTAAAATGATTAAGTATTGTGATCACACATAATAATCTAACGTGCAAAGCACGTACAAATTACTAGTATTTGTAGGGAGTTGATCTTCTTCAACTACTTACATATTATTGTATCCAAAAATCCAACAATTTAGCCAAGCCATGATGTGAGAGTTTAGGAAAGGGAAAATATGAGGAGGCAACATTCATCATTCATGTATGGGAAATGTAAATTGGCAAATCTGAGGTGGCGACCATTATCATTACATTGGCATCTGAAACACACATACCCCACGTGCTCTAATAACAATGATGCTCAATCTTTCTGTACACACTACCCAATAAATTGTTCAAAAAGCAAAACTCTACCGAATGATTAACATGATAGAAAAAACTAGACAACTAAGCTAAGTGTACTATCAGGAAGTATCGTGTCCAAATAAAACCCCGTGTAGGAACATAAATTTCTGGTACTGTTTAATCCATGCTAAAATCTTTCATGCTTGTTCAGCATGCTTGAAGCTAGGCATCTTCCCCTAATAAATTCGCCCTAGAGAGGACAAAAGTGCCAAATATGTCTTCCTGGTGCCACTTAATTTTATTTTTTTGTGACGTATATAATTTCTTATTTGCACACACTGTGATGATAACAGTGTCACGACATTCCTTTATGTAGCTCGAGGACGTTGTGAGGGAAGTATTAATTATGTTTGGAGTTGAATGAAGTTAGATAATGCCAACCACGTGTTTTGACTTTCCTTTACAATATTGTATATCTCCTTTTTTCTGGAAAAGGAAGAGTTTTTTTTTGGGGGAAAAAGCAAAGCTTTATAAATTAACTGGTGCTGGGCATATCACCCAAGACACAAACGCCCACATGGGCAGGTACATCAGAGTCCCACTCAACAAAGTGGTATGGTTCACACATACGACCAACGGCAGTGAGTTCATGCGCTACGAAATTTGCACTACGCCTACAAACTGAGATAGAGAACTTGGAGAACCAGAGCTTAAGCTGATATTTCATGTCCTCAATGACTACCGCACAGACTGATGAGTCCACTTTGCTCAGGTCCAAAGCCTCTTCCAATAGTTGTGAGTCGGTTTCAAACTCAGCTTGGACGATCCCAAGATCAGAAACAGTGGTAATGGCATGTGCCATGGCCATAGCCTCCGCCGCAAATGCATCATAGATGTGCTCAAGCCTGCCTGCGCGGGCACAGACTAGCTCGCCCAGCCTTGTTCTCACTATGATACACACATGGCACCATCGATTGTTGACGTTAAAGATGCTGAGCCCGTTAAAAAATTAAGTCATGGAAAAGTCGTGGAAAATAATATTGTGCATGTGGCTGAGTTTCATCGAGGAAAAGATGGTGTTTTACGTCAACTTTGGGGACCTAGAATTGCTCCTGTATTTGAAAGGCATAAAGTATGTGTATACAATCAAAGGCCCAGGTCGGATGCCGATCAGGAACCAGAACCAGAAGAGGTACAACTCACGTTTAGAACTCCACCCGGATGGGTCAAGATCGGTGCAATTTTAATTGCCATCAAACAAGGAGTGCATGATCACATCACTGGTAGAAAAAAGGCCTTTAGTCGCGGTTCGCAAAGGCCTTTAGTCGCGGCAGTGCAACCGCGACTAACTATGCGCGACTAAAGACCCCCTCTTTAGTCGCGCTCTTCACGAATCATGACTAAAGGCTTTAGTCCCGGTTCTCGTGGCTAACCGGGACTAAAGGCCTCCTCCGCATGTTTAAATTTTTTTACGAATTTTTTTTGCGAATTTTTTCATTTTTTTTTATTTTCAAATTTCTGAATTATTTTAACCTCTAATCTCTAATCACCACCCTCATCACTGCTCAATTTATCCTCTAATCTCTAATCACCCTCATAATTCCAAATCATCTAACTTCCCGAACGGTCACCCATCCTCCCACTCCCCCAGACTGAGCACGCTTAACTTCCGGGTTCTATTCTCCCTCGTTTCCAAGTCTGCACTTGTTGTTTTCCTGACAATAGTAGGATGTCAATTCTATTAACCCTCAGGTATTTAGCTTGAGCATGAAGTGACACATTTCACTGTTTGAGTTTGAAACTATTGTTTTAAAAAACAATAATTATTTAGTAACACTAATATTTCTGGAATAATTAGTTTGACCATTTTTTGACCACAGTTTGACCAGATTTGACCAAAATTTAAAAAAACTGAAATAATTATTTAGTAACACTAATATTCTAGAATAATTAGTTTGACCATTGTTTGACCACAGTTTGACCATAATTTGAAATTTTTTGAATTTTTTTGCCTCTCCAGAACTTAAAAGCCCCGTATCTTTTTTTCTGTTAGGTTTTTGGGGATTCTAAAAATGTTTAACGGGGTTCCCCATGTTAAATTCGGATGTAACTTTTCGAGTAGATGATTTTTCATATAAAAAACTTTTTCATCCGAGTTCGTATGCAAAAGTTATGCCAATTTTAAGAATTTCCAGAGAGATTTTGCAAATAAAGTCGAAATTCATATTTGTTAATTTTCCCAACAACTAGACCACATATCACATGAAAAACTTATTTTATTTTATTTTTTTGACATTTGCATAATTTTATTTTGTTTTTCTAAAACTGAAAAGGCGATCCGGGGGTAGAGTTTGAAAATGAGGGTTCAAATCCCTTTAGTCGCGGTTGGCGGACCAACCGGGACTAAAGGTCGAGACCAACCGCGACTAAAGGTTCGGGCCATTAGTCGCGGTTGGCTGACTCAACGGGACTAAAGGTCTAACCTTTAATCCCGGTTGGCTCGCCAACCATGATCTAAAGGCCTTCGCCACCGAGGACCTTTAGTCCCGGTTGACCGAGCCAACCGGGACTAAAGCCCTCCCGCCCGCCACCTGCCAACCGAGCGCCACAGGCCCGAGCCTTTGGTCGCGGTTCACCTCCAGAACCGCGACTAAAGGTCCATTGGTCGCGGTTCCTACAGCTTCGCGACTTATGGGGCTGGACGGAAAGCCTGTTTTTCCACCAGTGCATGCATATCTGAAAAGAGGCATGCATGCGTGCATGTTGATAATTAGAAAATTTTATTGGAAGGTTTCCTAGATAGTAGCTCCCGCTTAATTAGTTAGTTAAGATCTTTGTTTTCTTTCGTAGTCAAGTAACGCACGACTTGTTCGGCAACATCTAGCGTTAGATATTTTTCTTGCGGAAAGGTCACGGGAGTTGGCTATTTAATCGTCAGGCTACGGCCGTTGTACGCAGATTAGTTTGAGTTTATTTTTGAGTATGAGACATACAGAAAAACATCCGAGCTACGGGCGGTCATATCTTGTGTATTATCTGTGATTTTCCCATCGTGGAAATTTACTAGCGACGGCAAGTTGATCATCACATTGACGCCTACGTGCTGATCCAAGGGAGTCATTATTTTCGTTTGTGTATTTTCGTACACATGTGAAAATTATCTTGCAGGGTGCGAGGAGGAACAAGGGGACGAATTGTTGATCAAGCATCGCAGTGAAAGATCGGGCCATCTACACGCACGAATTGGCATCTTGCTAGTCTGTGCCACATCAAGTGGTATCAGAGCGAAGGTTACTCACGGCGATCAATTTACAATGTCGTCTCTGGAGTCAAGCATCAACATGTTGAGCAGGAACATATTGATGGAGGAGAAAGGCATTGGCCAGGCCACTCTTTTTCACACTCGTTGCATCATGAGCGAACGACGTGTCAATCTGACGATCGATGAGAGTACCGCGGTCAATATGGTGAGCATCGAGGTGGTGGAAAAATTGGGGCTGAAGATGAAACCTCTTGAAAGACCATACATGCTGAAGTGGTTCGAAGGTGAAATCCAAATTACGCACCAGATTTTGTTAATTTTTACTTTGGGGAAATATTGTTGTGCGGAATTTTTTCACGTTTGTCCTTTGTCCATGGTGTCATGTCATCTGCTACTTGGACACCAATGGTGCAAACGTGTTGGGGTTGTTCGGAATTCCAAGAAAAATAGTTACTCTGTATCATGGAAGGGCCAACAAATCTGTTCTATTCCCATGCCATCAGATGTGTTCAGCGCAGACTGGAAAAACCGTTTGCTACAAAGAAGAGAGCAACAGAAGAAAGAAAGGAAGAAGTCGATGCACCGACTGAGGGGCTGAATCTTTTGGTACAGAAGGTACAAGACGATGTTGCAAAAGGTGAGCGATGGAGTGTCTATAAGACACAATGCAAGATCAAGGACCGTGCATGTAAGATGATAATTGATGGTGGCAGTTTTACCAACGCCATTAGCAAAGACTTTGTACAAGCACTACAAGAAATATGTCAACTAGTGACCTTTTGTCAGTGACCCTGGAAGAATTGGTCGTAGATCTATGACCATTTCAGACCAATTGGTCAAAAGCTGTTCCGGGGGCTCCAAACCCTAAACTATAACGACCATTTTGGTCAGAAAGGTCGTAATTTCCTTACACGAAATGGTCATAAAGCAGATAGCACTGCTCCGCTGCCTTATTTCTAGCTGATCATGACCAATATAGATGGTCATAACCTTGTGAATTGTGGTGGGTTGCTATGACTAGGCGCCACCTCATCAGTTTTGCTTATGTGTCATGTCCATGTGGCAGTTTTTGCCCTAGGTTGTGAAGCAACCTATATTTCTGTCATTTCCAAAATTCCCAAAAAAATCTCATAAATTCTTTGGGTCATATCTTCGCCAAATATGTAAAAAACCTTCCTTGCCTAGTTCAGAAATAATTCAAAAATATTCATTTTCCTATTCTGTTCAGAAAAACACTTTGTGAACGAAGTACCACTTTGGCATGTCCAAATGGTATCCATTTTCTACAGTGCTTTCCTATGCCCAAATAACCATCCTCCACCAAATGCGAGCTCAATCCATTTATTATTTTGAGCCCAGATTCAACATTCGTATTTATGTCCAGTGTGGTACTTTGCAAAGCAAGTACCACCTACGCTCCTCCTTTTGAGCTGAAAATTTGTGAAGATGGAATTCTTAGTAACTGATCATCCTCAGCCAAAACTCACGCCCATTAGCCATGTGCATTTCCCGTACCGCTAATCAAACACTTGGCTGCTTATTCATGTTTGAGCATCGATCGGTCTCCTCGTGAGAATCTTATGTTGTGATTTTCTTCCTAGCACCTACCTGAGGAGTTCCCAACCCACTAGACATGCCTAGACTGCCCAGAACACATGGAAACGCCACAGTCACGCGGTGACCACGCGGCGGGCATGCGAGTTTACGCGCTCTAGAGTTGGGGCCCTCGACCACCGTCCAAACCTTGACGTATCGCCACCAAACCATGTATTTATGATTAAATAGGTACTTATGTAACTAGAAATGATTTTTGGAAAAAATAAATAGAAAACTATGAGGCAGCTGCATTTCAAATTTGACCCGCTTCCTACTGAATCGACGGGAATTTGTCTTTTTCACTAGAGGTGGATCAAAATTTTTGACACCCAACCATTTTGTCAATTGTGCATTAAATATGTCCTAGTATTTTATAAAATTGATTTGGTCCAATTTTTCAACAAATATATGGTAGGTCCTTCACAAAAAAAAACTCATTTCAGGCACTCGGAAAATGGAAAATGAATTTTCCGTGCACAGAAAATGAAAATTTCCTTAGGCAACATTGTTTGCCATTCCAAGATGCGCACTTGTGCACAATATGAGATTATTTGAACAAACTATGCCATGAATGTGGCCATAAGATGGATCATTTGGCTTGAACGCCATGAATCTTCACGCATGACAGCTCATTTTTTAGAACACTCTTTCAAAATAATTTTCGTATTACAATTTTATTATTTTTCCTGGAAACTTGGTCACATATAATGACACAATCCGAAGGTTTCCAATTTTTGGATTTTTTTTTTGAATTTTTTATGCCCGTTTCAAAATGCGGTCAAAACGACGGGCTTGACCGTTCCTAGCTAGTGGTTGAATCTTGGAAAACTTTTGATGCTTCTCTAATTAAATATATACTTATGTATCTAGAAATGAATTTTGGAAAAAATAAAGAGCAAACTAAGAGGCAGCTGCAGTTCAAATTTGACCCGCTTCCAACTGAATCGGCGGAAATTTTTCTTTTTCACCAGAGGTGGATCAAAACTTTTTACACCCAACTATTTTGTGAATTGTGCATTAAATATGGCCTAGTATTTTAGAAAAATGATTTGGTCCAATTTTGCAAAAATTATTTGGTAGGTCCTTCACAAAAAAACCTCATTTGGGGCACTCGAAAAATGAAAAATGGCTCTTTTGTGCAATGAAAGTGAAAACTCCCTTAGGCAACATTGTTTGAAATTCCAAGATGCACCCTTGTGAACAATATGAGATCATTTGAACAAACTATGCCATGAATGTGGCCATAAGATTGATCATTTGGCTTGAAAGCCATTAATCTTCACGCATGACAGCTCATTTTTTAGAACACTTTTTTAAAATAATCTCCGTATTACAAGTTTATTATTTTTCCTGGAAAGTTGGTCACATATAATGACACAATGTGAAGGTTTTCCAATTTTTCGATTTTTTTTGAATTTTTTATGCCCGTTTCAAAATGCGGTCAAAACGACGGGCTTGACCGTTCCTAGCTAGTGGTTGAATCTTGGAAAACTTTTGATGTTTCTCTAATTAAATATATACTTATGTACCTACAAATGATTTTTGGAAAAAATAAAGAGCAAACTATGAGGCAGCTGCAGTTCAAATTTGACCCGCTTCCAACTGAATCGGCGGAAATTTGTCTTTTTCACCAGAGGTGGGTCAAAACTTTTTACACCCAACCATTTGGTCAATTATGCAATAAATATGGCCTAATATTTTAGAAAAATGATTTGGTCCAATTTTGCAAGATTTATTTGGTAGGTCCTTCACAAAAAACCCTCATTTGAGGCACTCGAAAAATGAAAAATGGCTCTTTTGTGCAATGAAAGTGAAAACTCCCTTAGGCAACATTGTTTGGAATTCCAAGATGCACCCTTGTGCACAATATGAGAACATTTGAACAAACTATGCCATGAATGTGGCCATAAGATTGATCATTTGGCTTGAAAGCCATGAATCTTCACGCATGACAGCTCATTTCTGAGAACACTTTTTTAAAATAATTTTCGTATTATAAGTTTATTATTTTTCCTAGAAACTTGGTCACATATAATGACACAATGCGAAGGTTTTCCAATTTTTTGAATTTTTTGAATTTTTTATGCTCGTTTCAAAATGCGGTCAAAACGGCGGGCTTGACCATTTGTATCTATGTGTGGAATCTTGGAAAACTATTGGCGCATCTCTGATGAAATATATACTTGTGTATCTTAAAATAATTTATGTGAAAACAACGAGCAAGATATGAAGTAGGTGTAGTTCAAATTTGATCCAGTCCTAGCTGATTCGGAAGGAACCCATTTAAATGGCCAAAAATAGGTAGAAATATTGGAAATGCATTAAAGTTGGTGATCATTCATAAAATGTGGTATAATTTGAGTGAAAATTTTAGTGGTGCTATTTTGCAAAATAATACAGGCAGTTGCTTCACATTTTAATATGTTTTAGCACTTTAGAAACTATTTTAAATAACAAAAATATCGAACCAATCAGGATCTCTCACGCGGATCGCCCCGCTCTATGAAATCTGAGCCGTCGACGGCGGATGGATCCAACGTCCACCCTCTCACCCACCCACACCCACCCACTCTCCCCCGCACACCACTCGTCCCCCGCATGACTTCCCCTCCTCTCTTTCCCAGATCCATACGCCGCCGCCATCGCCATCCTCTCCCCTTCCCGTAGATCCAAAACCACGGCGATGGTCGTGCGGATCGGAAAGCCATGGCAGCAGACCTCATGGATCCATCTCCCTCACCCCCTTAGCCCCCACGCACCCACGCCCGCCACCCCCAACCCTCTCCCTCCCTCTGTGATCTCGATCGGCCCTGCTCTCCACCGCCCGCCTCAAGTTCGTCGGAGATAGAGGCCCATCTCCGCCGGTCCATCTCCGCCGCCAACCCAAGGTACGTGGCCCTAATCGTGCGATCCAGGTTCGATCCGCGCCCGTCGTCGCTAGATCCGGCTCGCCGCGCCCGAAATCCCCTGCGGAATCGGGGTGCGGAGTATTATCATTTTCTTGGGGGCTGGTTAAGTTCCAATCCCAGGTGAAGGCCTCCTCCTCCCCCTCCTCCCCCGGCCGATCCCGGCGGCCCATGTTGCGTCGCCTCCCTGACGTGGCTTGGCGTCCCTCCCGCCTGGTTTCGTGTCGTGCGACCCCCGATCTGGCGCCGCCGAGAGCCCAGATCGCAGGTCAGGGTGCGCTCTGATGTTCTTTATACTGATGCATCATCTATGCTTTCCAATTAAATTGTCATATCCTACGTCGATCTGATTTCCGTGAGCTATTCTGTGCTCTATGAGGGTTGCTTAGTATTGTAGCTATCCACTGCAACAAATTTCTCTCTAAATTATTGGATCTTGTCCACCAGAAAAGTAAGCCAGTAGGGCATGGACTTCCAATCTCAAGCTCAGGCACAAGGGTACAGTTGCTTATTGGTGACTGTCATTTGTGGTGTTTCCTATCTTATTAGGTAGGGAGTTCAGACAATCAAGCCTCTGATAGAATGATAACGAGCCCCCCTCACTTCTGTGAGTCCATATGAGAGCTGCCCCTGTGCCAAGTGCTATAAGCGAATAATGTTACCTGAATTTACCCTTATGCTGTCAAGTTCAGCATGCTGATTTCTATGGTGAAAGCACCGATTTTCTTAGCTCTTCATTTCGGTGAGTGTTAAAGGACAGAAAATGTAAAAGAGAACTGTGAGTCACATTGCTTGGGTGTGCGCAGGACATGACTTTCAGCACCCTAAGTAATGATCAGCTTTAACCCCAATCACTTTTACTACTACTGGTTTACTGTTTCCTATCTCAAATAGCATAATAATTTGTAAAAGCCATCCTCCTATGTCATTGTAAGTTAACAAGTTAAGTCAATCAACATAGAATTCAACATGAGGTTTGGCTGTTTTTATCAAATTTGCATCACATATTTGTTATATATATAATGATTAAGAATCTTAATATTTGACTGTTTTCAGTCATCTTGCAGTTTCTGGGACGAGCGGGAGCACGAAGTGCTATGGCTGTTCGGCAACTCCGAGTGACCACGGTACAGGGCAGGTGCTATGGCGGCAGGTACTTGTGTGGTGAGAAGCAACCTCCGGCTGATCATCAGGAAAGGCAGCAAGCATGATTATTAGTATTTCAGTGATGCTGATGCTCATTGTTGTTGTTGCCCTTTTTAGCTGAAACCCACAAATACAGTTAGAATTTGCCTTGAGATATCTATGTGTGAGTGTCAATACAACTTGTTCAAGGAAATTATCCGGGCCTAACTTATGTGGATGTAGATGCATATTACTACTACTCAATAACCTTCATCTAGTCACTGTTATTGTATGAAAGAATTCGGAACTAGGATTTTGTTTAAGTAGCTACTGAATCTTCTTGCTTGGTTATGGCAGACATACATGTCTTACAAATTTGTTATTCTTGTTTGAAGCTAAGCTAGGCTACTGCAGTTCCAGCAAAAAACAGGGGAGCCGCTCTTTTTGTTCTTCACTAATAAATTCTTGTTTGAATGCATATCCTGGGGGTGGTGAATCTTGGAGACTTTCCTCCCCATTAAAATACTTTGCTCTTCATTATGAGCAGTGCCCTTATATAATTAGCGGCTAGGAGTGTTTATACTTGATCACTACACCTCTATTGTTCTGGTTACTTTTGCTTTCTTCTATGTAGTTGTCCAGGGCATAACAGTTTTATGTGTGGCTTGTTATTTTGTTACCAGCCTACTTTCTTGTGCTCATGGTCGAGTCTTGTGGAGAAGCAGGGCGAATCAGGCATCATCTCACTTGTGCCTTTGTGGTAAGAATAGAACACCACTCTCGCTTGATGTGCATGTATTAGTACAACAAAGCATTCTTACATGGTGATTGTTAGCGACACAACAATTATCTTGCAACATAGCTTGCCAAATTGCTTGCTTGCTTACTATATAACCTGTACTGCTAAACATGTTATCCTACTCCATGATGTTGTATCATTTGCAAATACTCCTGGACATCAGCTCCCATTACCTATAATCTGTACCTCTAAAAGAGGAGTATAAACTGGACTAATCTGTACTCTATTATGCTTGAGACTTGATCCAAGCCGTATTAATTGTTGCCAGTGATGTTATTATCTACTCTAATGGCTGATGAATCTGTACGTGCCATACCATGTGGAATGACTAATGAATCTGTACCTGAATACCATGTGTAATGATTGTTATTTTTGCATCATTTAAACATTTTTTTGGCTATATAGTTTCTCACTCATGATTGATCTACTGCAGGTGAATGAGGTTTTCAAATGTTGGAAGGCGGAGGACAATAGGAACTTCTGTTATGTCTTAGCATCTAAATTTCTGTTTTAATTTTCTTTGTCGTCGAATAGTTTTGTTTGGCAGTTATTGTTCCTGGGATGTAAAGATATCTTAGATATGTATTGCTGGAATGAATGGTTGTAATATAATAACGTTGCATGTTACCCAAGACAGCTTGTGGTGTGATGTGTTGTAATGTCAATGGCATAATAATTTTTTTTTGGATTGGATCAATTTTTTTGGACCTGGGCTAGGCCCAAGTTATATTGGACAATTATTTTTGAGGGAAACACATGAGAGGCCCAGCAAAGAAATGGCCCAGAAAAATACATGATAAAAAAGAAAATATGTTGTTAAAAGGGCCGCACAAAGAAATCAATAAAGCTGAATTGTTGGGCCAGACCCATGTAGCTAATAAAAGCATAGGAAAAAAAATTACATTAAAAAGGCCGAATTGTTGGGCTAGACCCATGTAGAAAACCTAATTGGACCGGGCTGATTCTTGTGCCACATCAGCTTGCCACGCTGGATGCCTACGTGGTCTGGGGAGGTTGCTACTGACCAAAATGCCAAAGTAGACATATTTTGGTCATAAACGTCTTCGACCATCCCGGAAGAAAGGTCAAAAATGTCAGTTTATGACGGCCAGCTTTTGACCTTCTGTTTTTGGTCACAAAAAGGTCGAAAATGGAAAACAATGACCTTTCAGTGACCAATAGTCAAGGTCACAAGTTGACATATTTCTTGTAGTGAAGAATTGGGTTTGTCTATGTGGCGACACCCTCAACCACACCACGTGGAGTGGCTATATAACTCTGGGAAATTAAAATTTACGCACAAGGTACGTGTGACATTTGCGAGTGGAGATTATGTTGACAAGGTGGATTGTGATGTTGTGCCGATGGATGCGTGCCAGTTGCTGTTGGGACGACCATGGCAGTTTGATCATGATGCGGTCCGTGCTGGAAGATCCAACACATACACGTTCATGCATGATGGAAGGAAGCGTGTGCTGAAACCAATGGGAGACAACGCAATAACCGTAGAGATGCAAGTTCCGGAGAGGAAGGCTGTACCAAAAATAGACTCAAAACCAAGGACGGTTTCGCTTGAAGGGAGGAAGGATGGTATCAGTGAAACAATATCTTTGGAACCAGTTGTCACATCACACTGCGACGCCCCATCCTGCTCCTTGTTGACCCGGGACGAAGGAGCCATCTATATTGATCTTGTAGGGCAGTTGCGTCGGGGGTCTCCATTTGTCAGGCGGCGGCACGGTCGCTGGCCTCGTGAAAATCTCGCCGTACTCCAGTACATATCCTCGGGCTCTCCTCGCCACCTCTATAGCTTCCATGGGCATCTCTCCTTCGTGTAGTTTGTTCCTATTGGACCACCACAACCACCAGAATGTTAGCACAAGAAGTCTCTTCTCCTCATCTAGTCCCCAGAGAAGATCAAACATCGCATGCACAGACATAATCCTCTCGAGATCTTGGCGTATGCCCTCGAGAGCGAGATCACGCCAGACTTCCTTCGCTGCGTTGCATTTGATAAACAGGTGTGCCCCGTCCTCAGCTGCTCTCCCACAAAATAAGCACTTGGTATCTGTGATGGAAATGTCTCTCCTTGCCACGTTCGTGCGCAGGGCAAGAGACTCATGCTTGACTCTCCAAAGCACAGAGTGTAGATTATCTAACTTAATGGAATGTAAATAAGCTCATTTGTTTAGTAGGATTAATATTTTGGTACTAGGGGTCCATTTAGAACTAATTAAGGAAGGTGAATGCGATTTATGACTTATTTTCATGGGTTCACTTGACACTGTTATTGCAAAGCCTTAGTACAAATATAAAGAGGTTGTGCATGTATATGTGTAGGACAATGGAAAAATTAAAGAGCATATAAGAACAATGTGAAAATTGGTTCATAGATACAGTATAAGTTGGTTTGAATTCAAAGCAAGGACATTGTAGCTCATTTCTTTTGGTTTGGTCGTTTTGTTTTTGGAATTAATGAAGGAAGTTGGATCCAACTTACAACTGATTTCCATGGGTTTACTGAAAACCAGTATTGAACACCCTTAGCGCAAATGTAAAGATGTTGTGCGTGTATATGTGCAAGCCAAAAGGAAGAGAAGGGACAATATGTAAGAACATTATGAATGTGACATGCGTTAGGAAAAAAAATGTTACATCTCAATCCCAAATTTTAGTGGCGGAAAAAGAATTATAGTTTTTCTCATGTTTGTTTATTCTAAAATGTTCCTCTTTCTGACTAACTACTGAGACTCCTCATGACCATCAAAGTAGGTTTTGGTTTTCTTCTTATGTTTTGTAGGGAGGGTTGTTTGTTTTCTTCACGAAGTAAATTGTATAAGGAAAAAGTAAGAAGAAGGAGAACCTAAGATCCATAGGAATGGGAGGCATCAGAAACTTTAGACTAATTCTCCCCTTCAATAGATGAGAAGGCATCACAATTGATTTTATTCATGTTCCATTCCTACACCTCTTAGACCAGCTCCTTCCTCTTCCCTGCTCGCACTCCTTGTGTACAACTACTAGATTTTCTAATTTGGAAGTCCGGACCATAGAACAATTTAGAGATTCTGGGTACCACATATCGACATCCATTGTCCTAGTGCAGTATTGTGAACATTGAATTTCATGGGGTGTGGTGCATTTATGGCATGCACAAATGCAATAAGGTTATATCTGGTATGATGCTTAAAGAGAGAGCGCATTACACATAAGAGCATGGTTAATAATATAGCGATCTACTGGCTATAACATGTTGCCATGTCATTTGTAGCCAATGTAATAGACAACACATATAATAGTTGCTATTAGAAAGTACTACTTTGTCAACACATGACCCACCTTTCACTCTCACAAAGCTTTTTGGAGCTTGAGCTACAGCCGGTTGTAAGTCTTCAGCCCGCTTCTCTTCTCTCTCTTCCAACTCAGCAATAATACAATATTTAAATACTAACAACCCGCTTACATCACCTTATTATACTTGTTCTAAGATAGCTAGCATCATCATAATAATATAACTTCATCTAGTGGAACCCCCCTATGTATATTTTTATAATTATATCTAATAAAGTTCTTCATGCCAAAAATAATCTCTTGAAAAGTGTCTGGTACATACCTTAGGTTAAGCCTGGAATCAGCGTGCGAGATATTTGTTAGGTTGTTTAGCTTCACATATTTTGTTCCATTTAGGCAGTACAATACCTATAAATCTTTGTATTTCACTAAAAAAATAGTAGTTAGAAAGTTTAGTAGATATACTATCTCACTTTGGTTTACATCCATAAAACTCAGTCATCTTGGTCATTTCGCTGAAAATTAGCATGTAGAAAGGGTAGTGTGAGACGCTATCTGATGGGGCTATACCACCGTAGACTGCTTTCCTAATCGACGAAGTCGCAGAGGGATTCATTTTGTTTTGCTTGACAGAAGCCCGCTCTATAATTGGGGTAGCTCGATGGGTACATGTGACCCCAATAGCCATATACAATGTAATAAGAATAACTCCAAGAAATGAAATATCTAAAAATTTGAAAATAATAATTCTATTTCATTAGATAGGTAAATGGATATTTCTGCTCGCAATGCGTGTTCGATCACCACCTAGGCTGCCGTTGACTCAGCTATTGGTCCCAGTGAGTCCTAGGCGGTGATATGTATGATGATGGGGGCTCATTTTGGCTGTTGACGCACGCATTAGGTAATACTTGTTGTGTGCGCTATCTCGATACGATGGAGAAAAAGAAGGCAGGGAACCAGATCCCTACTATGATAGTACTCCTTTAGCTTATATCTACCATTTGCGTTCCTGATTTCACCACATGACATGATTTTTTTACTCCACTAAGTTTAGGAGCTTGGCTAGGCCCGTCCACCGTTAGTGGAGTAAATTTTTACTCCAGTAACTATACTCGACGGTTTACTCCTCTATTTCTTAGGGGATCGGCTAGAGATGCCCTAACCTGGAGTAGCAAGTCATTCCTCCTCACTCGCCCACTCCACGTGAAGGAGTAGCCGATATGGCGAGACCAGGGCGAATGTGTGTGAGTGGGAGTGGGCGGGGGGTGGAATGGGGCGTGGAAGGGGAATTCATGGGGTATGGTATATGGCCTTGCCACCATAGTTCTACATGGGCGGAGAAAGTGGCTGACTCTGTACCATGAGTTCCCTTCTTCATTTGTTCCTTTTTGTCTTTTACAGTTTTAATTGGTCGTTCCCATTTCTATGATAGCTTGTTTATATGTGATGCGCTTTCTGTTATTAAAGTCACTTCACTGTAATTGTTAATGTTCATGCCTTGGGGTAATTTCTGTTAAATCATCATAGGTCAAAATATTTGTCAGAAACCATATGACGCAGTTTGATGGCAACTTGGCAAGTGTATTGAGTTGTCGGTTGGATATGATTAACTCTGAGACCAAGCATCATAAGGTGCATGTCCTTTTTTTATAGAACACACACCAAAATGATTGTTGTTTTATGATAAAGGAAGATGTCAGATTACACAAAGTGTCCAAAAAAGCCAAATAAAAACTGAAAAGAAACCTAAGTTATCCAAACAAATAGTGTAAGGACCCAAGCAATGGAACTAAAACAGAAGCACAACCAGAAACTAAAACTGATGCCACGAAGATGTCTATTTTCACTCCGTTCACAACATTTTTTGCATATACTACCCCTATATAAAAGCACGAGAGGGCAGATCCAAATCACAATCTCAGCCGTCTAATCTATCTATCTACTATCTACTACTCTACTATCTACTATCTATCTACTATCTACTATCTACTATCTATCTACTATCTACTACGAGTATAAAAGCACAAGAGGGCGGAGAACCAAATCATCCTATCCATCGAAATCTGCAATCTGATGGTCGACATCCCTCTAGCATACTAAACGCGTTTTATACTTTAATTACCTACCATGCCATTACGTTATTTAATTACCCACCATGCCATTGGGGTTAACCTCCTCACGAACATGTCGCTGCCCTATGCCCTCTTGCGACCACACCGCCGGGGCAGTTTTGGCCACCGCCCCACCTCCAGGCGCCCAGGGCGCCCCGCCCACCCGGCCACGCTCCAGGCGCCCGGGCAGCCCCGTCCATGCACCGCAGCCGCAGCGCCCACTCTCCAGCCGCCCACATGGACACGAGCGCGGATGGGCTCCTGCGGTGCTGCCCCACGGATGCAAGAGCGGGCCGCCACCACTGCCACATTGGGGCCCTCGCCATCAAGTTGGCCCTCCTCCGCATGGGTCGCCGGCTGCCGCATTTCATCGCTGCAGCTGCCTCTCGCTCTTGTGTTCCAGCGGATGCTTGACGTCGCCGCCACGCGAAGCAGCGAGGGTGTCCCTGCAGCCGCCGTTCGCTCTTGCTCTCCCGCCTGACGATTGACGTTGCAACCACACGAAGCAACAAGGGTTCAGCGGCGGGGAAGTGGAAGAAGGATGACAGGGTGGGGCCATTGCCCAATATGACCGCTGCTCCAAGCAGGCTCCTTCCGCCGGTACCACTCCTCTGTCTCTGCACCTTCTTCCCTCTCTACTCTCCCGTCTCTCTCAGTCTACAGCCAAGGCATGTGGTGGTGCGGGGGTAAGGGCATGTGGTGGCGATATTACCCATCGCGCCCTCTGCACCCAATCACTCTATCTAATCTCCATGTGCATCTGCAGGTTTGAGCCGGTGATGTAGATCGAGCAGGTCGCAGGAGCTTGCTGCAACACCTGATCTTTCATATGTTTTTTCGTTCATCTCAAGTGATTTCTTCTCTAAAAAATAATTTGGAATATCAAAAACTGCTTTTAAAATGGTTCAAGCAAACTGAATTTGACCGATCCTGCATTCATGAAAATTTATGAATAGGGAAATCGTTCGTGTTTGCTTCCACACGTCTGGGTGTATAAAATCTCCATCCATACACTGAGATTCAAACGAAGCCATGATAATTGGCGTTCACGCTTTAGGTATAAGCTCAACTCAATCATCTCCAATAGTCCAATTAGTCTTCTTTCTTGCTATCGAGGTCTTAAAAGAGTGCACAGTTGCGATTCCAATTAGTATTTTCTCATGTTGCTTCATCATCCCCTTCTGTTTGCGGGTCTCCTTCTCCGTACAGAGTTGTTACTGTTAGAAAGTGCAAGGACCAGCTTTTCTTCCCTTGTGGCGAACAGAAAAGAGAGATACAAAGGAGTAATAACGAAAGGTTGATTGTTCGTATATATGTTCAGTGATGGCGAGCCTTCAACCAACAAAAATTACCTTAGATTTGGAACATTTATTCCCACCGGTTGTATATACTGCTATTGTGAACATACCTATTTTGTAAAATTTTGATCAAATTTGTAATGCATGGCCTATCATCTTATATTGTCTATCTTGTTCATATGTTATCCCAGTTAAACTAATACTGCCAGTTGTATTTGACTGAAAATAGCATGAGCTTACAATTTTGCATATTTATTTGACAAGTTTGGTTGTATTAGGTAACCCATATATTAATTTTCAGTTTCTTTTTGGGGAGCGGCCAAATGTTTAGTATGTCTTATATCCTAGGCAATTTGTACTATGAATAAAGGATTATCCAAGATCCCCGTAAAGAGAAAATGGCATAGAGAGGAAGAGCTGCACATAGATAGATCAGCTGATGTGATAACAACATATTCGAATTTTCAATTTCAGAATAATCTTGATGCAGTACACGTCAGAAGTTTAATTTGATGGAAATAAGAAATACTGAGCCCAATGAAATTTTTGTTCTTTTAGCTTTGGAGTTTATGGTGTGAAGCAACAACTTCATATAAAATATTCTCGAAGTTGGCTTTTTAACTTTGAAGTTATTAGATAACACACTTAATGTTGTATGAGGTCCTCGATTAGGACTATCGGAACTTCTCGAACACTTGCACGACATCTGATGTTGTTGGCGCACGTTGACTGCACCGATCCAAGGCAAGGTGCAAGATGTTCGCTCTGTAGGAATTGTTCCCAGAGTTTGATATATCCCTATCACAAGACATCACTAAACGATCCCCTTTGATATATCCATATCATTGTTGTGTATAACGTTTGTTAATGCTTACTGTATGTGGAATTAAATTGTCTTTGTGGTGATGTGAATCAGGCTGTCACAGATAAATCTCCTTCCAGTAGTGATTTGCGGTCAATAACGACGTGTGCCATACATCAAAGGATGTGAGATTGGAAGATGTTGTCAAAGAGTATGCCGGCCAACAGCCATGGGTTTGCATTTGTTCAAAGGATGTGAGATTGGAAGATGTTGTCAAAGAGTATGCCCAACAGACATGGGTTTGCATTTGTTGCTAGAGCCATGGATGACCCCGAAGCTTTTGATTTGAAACAACAGTTGCCATGTGATGATCTGTTACTGAACCCAATGCAAAGTTTCATTACTATACTTGTATGTGAGCTCTGAGATAGACGGATGCACTGCTGTCAATAAATGTGAGGTAAGATTTGTGATACAAGATTCAGAGGAGTTCTGTCAAATGCCACAACATGCTTATAATCTCATAGGTTGATTCCTTCCCACCATTGCGTTTGTCCCAGTTTCTTATATAGAAGATGATTTGGAAGCTCGACATAGAAAATTAATTACTGTAATGCAGATTACATACTAAGCAACTTCTGAAAGTAAGGACCAAGAGAAATGTGGTGAGCTCTGTACGAGTAAAGTGATGTAAGAGTCTCTTTGATTCAAAGGAATTTTCGTACAATTTTCCTTCTTCATGAAGTTTGAGGGCATCAGCTTGGAAAAAAAAAAGTTGCTCTTTGACATCTATCTTAAACGCGCCTTTTGTAAGTCTATACACCATTCTATGCATTTCGTTTGTTGTACTTCAAGTTTTGTTAATTTACTATCTACAACATGCAAAAAATAAATAAATTATTATCTACTGTATTCATGAATTATTAAATTTTACAAGAAGAGGTGACTGCAGAGTCAATGATGATCAGTGCATCTCAGATTGTAATTGACCTTGATCATGTAGTGACTTAATTTTCATGATTCCTGCCCAGCCTCGCCCCCGCCCACAGTCTCGCCTCCGCCTCCGCCCAGCCTCGCCTCCGCCCAGCAATTGCGACGACCACGAGAATCCCTGCAGCGTCCGCGTCCCCGACGGCCGCATCCGCCGAGCCGTCCTCGGGATCATCTGCCTGCTCGAGCTCTACAACCTACCAAGTCTGAAGCCCAGACCTAGCACCCGCAACAGCATCACCTCATTCTACCTCCCGATTGAGGAAGACCGGCAAGAGGAGGCAGAGAGAGATGGGAATGGGAGGTCGGTCTCGTGGTAAAGGGAGAAGAAGGCGCGGGAGCCGACGCCCGCGGAGAGGCTGCTGGACCCCACCGAGCTACAGTAGCTGCGGCATGCGACACGTGGGATGGGGAACGGGTGGGTGCAGGCCAAGAAGTCCGGGGTGACAGACGAGGTGTTGGAGGACGTCCGCAGGGCGTGGGCCGGCGGCCAGGATCTCACCGGCTGGGTCATCTAGCCGCTCCGGCGATGCATGGACAGAGCAAGGGAGACCCCTGAGGTAGGTACATCTTGTTACCGGATCTTTGATGTGAGTGTTTAATTATTTGCGATTTGACGCAAGAGATGCTTCATAATTTGTTTTCAGTTTTGTCATCCATCTAATTGTTTATATATGTGGCATAGAAATATGAAATCCTGATGTAAGTGGTCATTAATCGGGACTGACAGTGCTGGATGCATGGTGAGAGTAGAGGCCGCCTGAGGAAGATGATGCCACTGAAGGGGATGCAATTCATATTGCAGCCTATCAAATGGTAAAATCTCACCCCTTTCATTTTCTAACATCTCAGATCTCAATCTTCACCAGAATAAAGCATTGGATTAATGAGCTTTGCAAATCCATCTTGCATAGATTATAACACCCTGAAGAAGTGACTAGGCAATTGTGTTATTAGTTTGGTTTAACAGCTTCAGAGAGCACTGAGAATGTACTTTGCATTCTACGAAAATCACTGCTTTATTCTGGTGACCATAATTTACCTTCAAAGCGCAGGAGGTGCAGTCGTCACCGTTCCTGCCATCCTCCGGCTGGGCCGTCGAGGACCTCCTGCAGTTCTCCATACGTCTGCACGTGCATAAGTTTAGACCAAGATTGTGTTAGTTTAGACCAAGATTAGCATTTGACTACACGCATAAGTTTGGCTTGTTGAGAAATTTGAATTGACTATCCCTCATAAAGTGTATGGTCAGTGGTGTACGTGCAGATCAGATTAAATAAGAATCTTGGGGCTCCAAGCAAACTAGAATTCTAGCTTAGGGATTATCTTAGGTTTGCCATTACTATACTGGAATGTGTAATTAGATATGACACGTATATTAGAATTGTGTAGCAATCTTGTCTTACAAAAGTAGGATCAAGAGGGATACTGAAGAATGAAGATGCAGACTTCCTACCACCGGATGCATTAAACTGGATGGTATCAAGAGGTAATGACATCCTCTTGATTAGAATTGCCTTATTTGTGCTATTTGGTCAGATTTATTTTGTTTCTTGACAG
This sequence comes from Aegilops speltoides, assembly GCA_021437245.1. NCBI lineage: Eukaryota > Viridiplantae > Streptophyta > Magnoliopsida > Poales > Poaceae > Aegilops > Aegilops speltoides. The sequence goes on from CM038145.1 coordinate 11,933,946, forward strand.
ACCTTTTGCTATTTTGGCACATACATTTATTCTTATTTACTTGTGCAGTTTCGAATGATCCAACATATCTGCAGTCATCAAATTTGAAGACATACTGTTGAAGGCCTTATTTACAGGTTATTTGCACCGCCTCTCTTTCTTTGTCTGCCGTCTCTTTCCTCCAATATAATAGTGAACAACTTTTTCCGGATCAGGTATTGCATTGTTACAAATGTATGCTGAAGCTACTCCTTGCAGCAAGGAAAAAGTCTTTACCTATTATCACAATTATTGGTTCTGATTCTGTTTTGTTCCGACCTGTACAAAGATTCCTAACTAATTTACATTAAATTATAATATAAAAAAGAGGTAGTATTAATACGTTGGTTGGTATCAGTAATATTCAGAAGTCACACAAAGCATTCTTGGAGTATGTGGGGGACAAAATATGCACTATTGGAATATGTAGAGGCGTGAAAGCATTCTTGAAGAATAATAAACAAAAATACCACATGGTGAAGTGGTCTGAGATCTGTAAGCCCAAGGACCAAGGGGGCCTTGGGGTCATCTCATCCAAGCGGATGAACATAGCCCTCCTTTCCAAATGGCTCTGGCGTATCCAGACCTGCGAGGGAGGCCTGTGGTTGGAGATTATTCACGCAAAATACCTTCGCGGGCAACCGTTGGCCTTCGCCTCTCGCTCCGGAGGATCCCAATTTTGGCAAACAGTGGTCCGGTTGATGCCGATCTTGCATATTGGGACCTCCATTAAAGTGGGCTCCGGATCCGGCACCCTGTTTTGGCTGGATAGGTGGGCCGGGAGTTGGCCCTTTGCGGAGCGCTTTCACGCCTTATTCTCGATTTGTGCCCACCCACAGCTCTCTGTGGCCGTTGCTCTAACCAACTTACGCGCCATTGCCTTCCGCCGTACCTTTGAGGCGACGGAACGCGAGCAATGGGACCAATTGCTCTCGTGTATCGCCCTTCACCCCCCTCCTTTGAGCACAATGTGCTCTCGTGGCATCTAGAACCAAGTGGCCGGTTCTCAACTAGGTCCCTGTACCAGGCGATTGTCCCTTCGCCGGGACCAGTAGAACTCACGGTCCTTTAATTAGGAAATCAAACTCCCATTGAAAATCCACATATTTCTTTGGCAATGGGTACGAGGACGCCTACCTTCGGGTACGGAGGTCCAGAAACGTAATGGACCTGGGAACGGTTTGTGCCCCATCTGTTTGGTCCCGGAAGATTGCAACCACATCTTCTTTCGATGTCCGGCGGCTCAATTTCTTTGGAGTTGTTTCCGGGAGGTGGTTGGTGGCAACTGGTGCCACGACAACCTCCCGGACCTGTTTGAGGAGGTCCTTAGACTACCCGGTCCCAGGCGCCCACCCATCTGGGTGGCGTTGGGTACCCTCGCTTGGACGTTATGGTGTTGCCGTAATAAACTTGTCATCGAACGTGTGATTCCATGTCATGTGACTGATGCAATCTACAAAATGTGTGGCTTCTTACAGCTTTGGAGACCGCTTAGCAAGGAGCGTGACCGAGACGTCATCAACAACATCATTGCGGGTGTCCGTTCCTCGGCCTCGGCTTTTGCTCCACCGCCGCCACCACCGCCTCCTCTTCCCGAGCCGGATTAGCCTTTTTTAGCTTTGTTTGGGGCTTGTCTTGTTGTGCCCCCAGCACGACTTTATGACTTGATTGCACCATGTACTGACTTTTTCTTAAAAATATGCACTATGACGTAGACTTAAGCGCACTAAGAAAATCCAAAAGTTCACGTGTCACTATTACCTAAATTATTTACAGTGTACTCATATTGTTTCAAAAAATTATGTGTCAATTGCAGAATTTCTTATGTTTATTGTAAGATGCGCATTCTTTGATTTATGGTTCTGGCTTCTCAAAAAGATATTTGTTCAGTTGATAACAAGATTCAAGGATAGTTAGTACAAGTTTTCTTCTAATGTACTTTTATTGATCCTTTCCTGGTAGTCTGCACCCACTGCCCCAATACTATTCGTACAGATTGATTGGTTAATTATACAAGGAACGAATGTCTTTGCACAGCGTTGATGCTATTCGATTGATTTGCTACATGTAGGAGTCATGCCTGTCCAGTTATATTTTCATTCATCCGTTTTCCTGGGTTAACACTCCTAAACACCAGGAGCTTCACTCCAACCTTAATCCTCTACGTCAAAGCCTTCTAGCCTCGATCACCCACCACTGTCACTCTGTCTGGTCAAGTGTTCCGAGGTGTAAGCTCAGGCCTTATAAAGTATCAGTGTTATGACCGGGCAGACTTATGCCCGTAGGAGGCCCACCGGGCAGGTTTAGTTAGGGGCTTGGCCCACAAGTTATCTTATTTTCTAGCATCGTGGTTATATATACTAGCTGTAAGACTATTTTGAGATTTAAGCAATAAGAATAATCTATTGCCCGGCTCACAGAGGAGCCGGACCCTAACCCTAGCCGCACCCTCTCTCCCTCTCGCAGCCGCCTCTCTCCAGATCGCGACGGCGCCCACGCGCCGGCCGCCGCGCCCTCGCCCCCGTCAACCTCCCGTCTTCCCCTACAACCTGAGGAGCAGGTCCGGTAGGACCCTGGGTTCTACCAATCAGTGTATAGGTCAATGCCATATTTTTCACCGCAAAAACATAAGTATTTAGTAGTTCCAGAAACTGAGACAAGAGCAAAAATTGCTGCCTGGTAGGAGAATTATGCAGCTCTTTACTTCGAAGTTTTTAATCTCGATGTCTTGCACGAATGCTGAGCGGCTCGAAGCGAAGGAAGTTCGCCATTCCAAGACTATGGCACTGCGGGTCCATAACTCCATATCCTTAGTCTCATTTTCTTCTGAACCACTAGCCCGGGCTGGGTCCTCATCATTACAATTCCCACGAGCAACGTTACCCCAAGTAACTTTCAGATCTCTGTAGCCCTCCCCCGCGTCGCCCTCCCTGCGTATCCCGTCCCCCGCGTCGCCCTCCCTGGCGGCGACGGGGGAACCCAGATCCGGCGGCCTACAACCTTCCCACCTCCCTCCCCACCTCGCCGCCACCGGAGGAACGGCCGGCGAAGCCGGCGCCGGCTCCCGGGATGGTGGCGGCGGGGCGACTTGGCGGGATCCAGCAGTCCCCCCAATCTGACCGATCCCTTTCGGTGGTGAGGGTCCGGATCTGAGGCGGCGGCCTCGCTGGTGCGGACGGTGCTTCTCCAGCGGCGGGGAGTGCTCGTCGGTGAGGTAGGCCGGTTCCCCTCGGCTGCGCGGGCAGCGAGGTCCCGGTGGGCGCAGGTCATGGCGCGGGGAGGCCCCGGGCTCCCCTCGTCAGATCGGAGGCGATCCTGGTCCACTCGTGATGCATGACCTTCGGCCGGCCTGGATCTCCGGCGTACACGCGCCTGCTGATGATGTGGCTGGTTCGGAGGTGGCGGCAGGGTGCTTGGCCGGGGGAAACCCTTGGCCGCCGGTGGCGGTCACGGCGTCGATGGCGTCCCGGACGCCATTCCCTCCTTGGTGGCGGCGCCGAGGCTAAACCTCCCTTGCCTCTCCCCTTCCCCTGCGCCCGGGTGAAAACCCTAGCCCCGGCGGCTAAGCGGCGGCGGCGCCACAGCGTCGTCACCTTCTTGAAGGCGCCGACTTGGGCATGGGGATGCTGGGTGTGCATGGCGTGCTTGTCTGGTTCCTGGTGGCGGCCCGCCTGATCTACTGCGTCTCAACTCCGGGCAGTGTCTCGGGGCTGCGGTGCTTCTCTTCCGGCCGTGTCTCGGATGGGGACCTCGCCCTTCCTCACCTTGTACATGTCGTGGTGGAGCGGTACTTCATCTCACTCATTGATGGCGGCGAAGATCGGCGGCATGGCGCTGCGGAGGCTCACCGCCCGATGCGCGGAGATGGACTCGCGCAGGAGGAGGTTGCTGTCTGGCGTCATGGTGACGTCGATGGTAGAGTGGCCAGACAAGGTAGAAGCCTCAATATGATCTGAAGACGGACCTGTGGAAGATGGCGGCGACGACACACGAGTGCGTCTGACCGGATTGTGCCCCAGACCCGGTATGTGGCTCGGCTGGGGCTTCCGAATATGTTTCGGTTTCCGGCTTTTGATGTTAGGCTTAGGTGAGTGGTTTGGGTAGTGGCCCAGCTAGCACCCCTTCATCATTTTGGATAGGAGTAGCGGCATGTGTTGCCAAGATGGTGGATTCAGGCTCATTGTTGTAATACTTTGTAAGGTCTTGAAATTAATCAATAAAGTGGCCGTATGCATCTCCCAGATGCAGAGGCCGGGGGTCATGCATCCTCCTTTTCTAAAAAAAAAAACTATGGCACTGCTAACGTGTATATCTTCTATTCACAAATAAGAGCCACTGATCACTAGCATTTTGAGGTAACTCCGCCAATTAACTTTTATGTCAATATTAACCTGCAACTTAGCAACAAACGGCACAACTGTGAGGAGGCTATGTTATCCTCCCTGCTTACTATTTTGGTGAACACAGGGTATGTGGAACGCACCCCTTTGTCTACTTCTTTCCCTGGGAAGCGAAGATTTATGGTTTTTAATGTCATGTGAGCTGCATTTTGTTTTTCGTTAAGAGAATATTAGAACTGGACTATTTGATTGGACAAAAACGATGGGGAAACTTCTTATTGTGAAGATACAAACTATGGTAGTAAAAATACAAAAAGGTGACCCACAAGATCTAAGTGTTGAGTATATTGATTATTAGAAAAGATTAGATAGATTAGGATTTGGTCTGCCTTGTCTTGTACACTAAGTAGATCATTGTACTCCTATATATATGCCCATGAGGCTCAAGCAATATAACGACTATTCCACCAAATCCCTCTCTCCTTTCTAACATGGTATCAGTTTCCGAGTTCTAAACCCTAGCCGCCGCCGCTTCCGCACCCGCGCGCCGCCCTCGGGGCGGTCGGCCTCCATGACCGCCGCCGGGGGCCGCGGCGCCCGTACCTAGGGTTCGTCCGCCGGTCGTGTTGACCGGCTGCCCTAGAGAGTCTTCTTCCCGAGCCCTTGCTCCGGGTTTTTTCGCTCTCTCGCCGGTCGTTTTGATCGGCGTTTTTTTTTTTGGTTTTCCGTTCTATGCTTGATCGGTTTGCGTCGCCCGCCACCGCCGTCGACACCCCGCGTCTCTACTCCGACACCGGCGCGACCGGCCGACTACTTCACCGACTCGGCGGCCTCGCGCGACAGGCAGCCCTCAAGGCCGTCATCCGCGCGCCGGCCCGCCCGTTGCCCTGCGTTGGCTGTCACCGCCCTGCTCCGACCGGGACACCTGCATCGCCTACACCCGACGGCCTCGCGCCATGCGGCAGCCATTCAAAGTAGCCGCTTGTGCGTCGCCCTGCCAATCGATCCACGCCACCCGCATCCACCGCCTCTACATGGCGGCCCGGTGGTCTACCTCGCCAGCATCGTCCTCGGCTGCGTCGGGACGGCTACGTCAGGCTCGTCGGCTGCCTCAACTCAAGCGCCGCTGCTCCGTTGGTCGCTCGGGCCTCGCTGCCTGGGCGCCGGCGCTGCCATGGCAGCGCAGGTGCTGGTGCTGACTAGCTCGTCCGCACGACGTCCCACACCGTCCGTCGCCGCCGGCCTCACTTGGACTCCACTGCCACCCCACCTCCACCGCGAGTGGCGTCCCCGACCTCGCGCGTGATCATCTTGATCACCCGCTCACCACCGCGATCCGCCTCATCAATGCCATGCGACCGACCTGGCCCGTCGGTTATGCGCACCTCCGCAGGTCCCGTGAAGATCGTCCCCAAGTTCAGCGCGCCCCTCCACCGATCGAGCAACGGGCTACCATTGCGTCGCCCCGTCGGACCGCAGCGCCACCGCCCCGTGGTTCTCCTCGCGGCTGCATCGACTCGTGACCATAGTGTCGTGATACGCAGTCCCAGCCACCGGCCCGAGGCCGTCCCCACGGTTGCACCGACCCACGCTCCGCCGCTGCACCGCCCCTTCGGGTCGTAGGGCCGTGGCCCGCGGTCCCCGCCGCTGCCCCGAGGTCTTCCTGCCGTCGCCCCGACCTGCCCACCGCCGCCGCGTCACCCCTTCGGGTCGTAGTGCCGCGACCCGTGGTCCACTTTGCCGTCCCCGCGCGTCGACTTCCTGTGGTATGCGTCGTGCCGTCTCCCTTGGCGCGGGAACGCCACCGTCCGCGCAGGTCTTCGTCATGCTGTCAGGGTTCTTCGCCTACTTCGAGCATCGCCACCGCGCGCCTAACGTAGCCGCCGCCGCCACCCCCGTAGCCTCCGCAGCTACCCGTCCACCCCCTTCGTCTTCGTTCAGCACCATCCCGTCGCCAGCGTCGTTGTCATCTACCCCGACCGCTTCATCTACTCCGACAACCGCGGGCGACATTGGCCCCGCGCCGATTGGCGCCGCAACCATCGTCGAGTCCTTCTCTGCTGGCCTCTCCGACTTCTTCGACATGGCGTATAGCTCGTGCAGGTCCCAGTCTACGCATGCCCGGTACTGGCAACACCGCCGCGTGCCTTCGTCCACGACGTGTCCCCGGGCCTGGCAAGCCTGGTCGGCGCTTCGTCAAATTCGTCTTCATCCGTCTATGCATGGGCGGTGCTGGCAACACCGATGCGTGCCTTCGTACACAATGTGTCCCCGGGCTTGGCAAACCCGCCGCGACGCGTCGTCAACCACATCTTCTTACCGGCGCACCACTACTTCGACACCACTGCGTCCATGCTAACTCGGAGCCCCCTCACGCCCGCGGCTCCACGACGACTTCCTCGACACCACACTAGTAGAAAACAGGGCATACGTCCGGGCCAGATAAGCCCATTAGTCCCGGTTCGCTCACGAACCGGTACCCATGGGCCCATTGGTCCCGGTTCATGAGGCCCAGGGCCTGTTGGGCCTCGCGGGGCCATTGGTCCCGGTTCGTCTGGCCCCTTTGGTCCCGGTTGGCAGCACGAACTGGGAACAATAAGCCCCACTCCCGGCCCAACACCACTGGTACCGGTTTGTGGCCTGAACCGGTACCAAAGCGTTATCTTTCGGGCCGGGTCAGGCCACAAACCGGTACTAATCAAGCCAGGGAGAGGGCTTTTGTGTATGAAACATTAAAAGCAAAAAGAATTTTCATAAAATAAATAAAAAAAGCAAAAAAGAAAATAAAATAAATAAGTAGTAACAAAATAAAATAAATAATTAGAAACATAAAAAACTTTAGTAAATAAGCAGAAACAAAATAAACTTTAATAAATAAGTAAAAACAAAATAAACTTTTATAAAACCTCTAGTATTATTGAAACTTAAATTATATAAAATTTATTCAACTAAAATTATCAAAGAATTTGTTGTTCAAAACATTAAAAAAAAGAATTTCCACTCTCGAGCTCTCTCAACTAGCGAGGTGGGACTAAACTTTGGCCGCGACGCGGGCAGCACAGGGCCTTTGGTCCCGGTTTGAGATTATCCATGGTTACGGCGCAATAAGCAAAGGACACAAGCAAAGAAAAAGTGAAGACTTTCTCTCCACAACTATTATGACGATAACATGCCAACTTTCAACCTTTTCGTAGTTCATTTGAAATGCCTGTTGTAACAGACGAGTTTCCGTATGAAACTTTGATATCTCGAATGTTGCATTTTGAACACACAAGAAATCCGGAGTTGTAATAAGTTATTAAAAATAAAAGAGAGGCGCAATGCTCACCTGCACGTTGCTTAGCTTCAGGCCCCGAGGAAATAGTGTAGACTACACGGAGCTATGCGTAGTTTTTGTCCGAATCCCTGATAGCTCTGTGCAGTCTACACCACTTCCTCAAGTCTTGAAGCTAAGCAACGTGCAGGTGAGCACTGCGCCTCTCCTTCATCATCTCTGCACTCAGGGCTTATAAACCATTGTGAGTGCCTCTCGCTTGGCGAGGTGGGACTAAAAAACAGTTGTAGAAAGAATCGCATAAAAAACTCTTTTACCGGTTCATGCCACGAACCGGGACTAAAGGTGCTCGTGGGCCCCAGCCTTAGAACCGGTACCAAATAAAATGCCTTTGTAACAGCCTTAGAACTGGTACTAAAGGAATCAACTAAAAAGCTTTTATGAACCTCTAGTATTATTGCAACTAAAATTATATAGAATTTATGCAACTAAAATTATCAAAGTATTTTCTGTTCAAAACATTAAAAGCAAAATGAATTTTCATAAAATAAATACAAAAAGCAAAACATAAACAAAAAGAAAGTATTTTGTTGAAAGTAGAAAAAATAAAAAAATAAATAAATACAAAAAGAAAGCATAAAATAAATATGTAGAAACAAAATAAAATAAACTATAATTAGATAAAATAAATAAACCTTAATAAAATAAATAAAAATAGCAAATGTAAGTATTTTGTTGTAAGTAGAAAAAAAAGTACCAAAGAAAACAAAAAATGGGAAAATGAAAAAATGCCACCTATTGGGCCACCACGGCCTGAATACGACTAGAAACCAACCTATGGGCCAGGATTCTGGCCCGCAGAAGGCCCAGTAGGCCCACAGGCTGATACACTGTGTCTAGGCCCGAAAGCCTGCATTTGAGAGGAGCTCGAGAGAGTAGCGGGAGTGTGGCTTATAAACCACTCTGGAGCCCCCTCAACTAGCGAGGTGGGACTAAACTTTCGCGCCGTGACACGGGCAGCACAAGGACTTTAGTCCCGGTTGGGGCCACCAACCGGGACTAAAGGTATGCATTGCTACCAGTTCATGGTACCAACCGGAACCAATGCCCACCTTTTAGTCCCGGTTGGTGCCACCAACCGGGACCAAAGCCCTCTGCTTCCCGCCCTTTGGGCTGCTGAAAAGAGACCTTTGGTCCCGGTTGGTGGCACCAACCGGGACTAAAGGGGAGCATTGGTCCCGGTTGGTGCCATGATCCAGGACCAAAGTCTTTGCTATATAAGTAACACTTAGGAAAATTTGAGAACCGCCCATCCCCACTTCGATCTCTCCTCCTCCTCTTCCCCGACGACGGCGAATCCATCCACGACACCGGCAGGCTGCCCGAGCTAGCCCTCGCCACGCCCTGCCCCTGGCGACGCCGCTCGTCGCGCCCCTCTGCCCTGACCTGACGCACCGACGCGCCCTTCCCCCGTACTCCTCCTCGTCGCCCTATCGCCGCGCCCCTGCCTCGTTGTCGCCGTCACCGTGCCCTGCGTCCTCGTCGCCGTCGCCGTGCCCTGCCTCCTCATCACCGTCGCCGTGCCCTGCCTCCTTGTCGCCGCCCCCAGCAGAGTGAGCTCGCGTCGCCCAGTGAGCTCATTCTCCTCGTCGCCGGCCGCCCTCTGTAGATGGATGATGATGATTTTGTCTTTATATTTTATTTAGAGTTCATTTTGATGTTCATTGTGATGAATTTTGCTAAGTTTAGATGCATTTTCCTAATTAAGTTTAGATGTGTAGTTATATTTATTTAGATGTGTAGTTAATTTAGATGTTGTAATTTGTTCATATGTACGAAAATGTAGAGTGAAAACAAAAACAAACATATAAGAAAAAACAAAGGAAAAATGTAGAGCCTGGCGAAGCAAGTCTTTTTTCTAAGGTAGTTTTTTGTTAAAGTGAGGGGGGATGTCGGAAATGACATGAGGGGGGACGTCGGAAATGACATGAGGGGGGACGTCAGAAAAAATAAGAAGAGGAAGAAGAAAAAAAGAGGAGAAGAAGGAATAGAGGAGTGGAAATCTGTTTTTCTTCTACTCCTCTATTCCTTCTTCTTCTCCTCTTTTTTTTCTTCTTTTTTATCAGGAATGAGGGTGTCGAGGATCGCCGAGCGGTCGAGGGTCGGGAACTAGGGTAGAGGATCGAGGGTCACCGAGGGTCGAGGGTCGTCGAGGGTTCGAGGGGCGAGGGTTGTCGAGGGGTCGAGGGTTTAAGGGTCGAGGGTTCGAGGGTTCTAGGGTTCTAGGGTCGAGGGTTCGAGGGTTCTAAATGGTGGAGGGTTCGAGGGTTGAGGGTCGAGGGTTCGAGGGTTCTAGGAATATGCAAAAGTTAGAATTTTTAATGTTAACTTCATAGAATGTTTTTGGTGATATTATTGTCGAATATGCAAATGTTTGTATGTTCATATGCAAAGAATATGTCAATTTTTTTTGTAGTAGATGATGATGATGATATATGAAAACTTGGTTGATTTTTCTGTTGTAATTTTCACTACTAGGGAAAACCCTAGTAGTAGCGCGTGTTTTTAGGCTAGCAGCAGCGCGGGTGGCCGCGCTACTAATAAGGCGCTACTGCTGACTCATAGTAGTAGCGCGGCCCTAACCCGCGCTACTACTGTTGACGATATCAGCAACGCTTTTTGGGAACGCGCTACTATTAACTAGCTGTAGCGATTTCGCCATCCCTCGCTACTGCTATATCTTTCATCATTTTTCCATTACCCCTTTACCTTTCAGTTTCCCTTTTAGATACTAGATACTAGGTACTGCTAGTAGATATCAAATTCATAAACCATTACTAGGTAGTACTCCCTTCGTTCCAAATTACTCCCTTCGTTCCAAATTACTCGTCGTGGTTTTTGTTCAAACCACGACGAGTAATTTGGAACGAAGGGAGTACTAGATAACAATTTCATGCATAGTCAACATGCATCCTCTGCAATACAAAGTCATATCAATTTCCATCATCATATGTAGTTCTAGATGATATCGACGACGATCATCATATGTAGTTCTAGATGATATAGCCACACACACATATGTAGTTCTAGATGATATAGCCACACACACATGTAGTTCTAGATGATATCGAAGACAATCATCATCCTCAAGTCTGGGCGGTTGGTGTCCCTGATAGTAATTAGGATGGCCTGTCCAACACGAAGATTCTTGCCATCGAGGAATTTCTTCCACCCAACCGAGTTTAAGTGTGTGCGACCGTCCGTGTCCACGTGGTAAGTACAGGTTGTGACGGAGCCCCTTGCAGTAAGGCGTAGTCCAGCTGAACCTTCTTCATCAGGCTCGATACCATAACTCACAGATATGCTCTTTGCCAATTTTTGAATAAGAAAAATAAATCAATTAATAAATAGCCTCGCAAATAAGTACGTATGGATTATCTACACTATTAATAGTTTCCTTAGATTCTACACTAATAAGCATGTGATCAAACTCTACACTAAAACATATCATCGACTAGATTCCACACAACATACCATATCATTGGACTGTACACTAAGTAATTCATCGGATAATTTGCATTTGTAAGTATAACATACCATATCATATCGATCAACCATGATATTTGTCAAGCGTGTCACGAATGGCACCCCGACAAAGTCAGCACGTGGCGGAATTATGTCCCACAGGTTGGACACCTCCTCCTCACTCCGCCTTGTTCTTTGAGCTACGATGGCTTCATGAAGTGGGTCCTCATCATCTTCATCGAGTGGGTCCTCATTATCTTCATCATCTTCGTCATCTTCATCATCTTCCACCAGGTTGAGATAAATGACAGCTAGCTTGGGTCTTTGTGCTCGAAAGGAGAAGCTGATCAACTCACCACCAGTAAGACGCATTCGAGCGACGAAACGGGCCCATCCATCTCCTTCAATCTGCGACATATTGCGTCCTTTCTCGACCTCCATAGTGTACGGCCCCCCAGGAGCCTCAAATGTCACAGTGTCTCCTGTCAGCTTGTTGAATTTCAACCTCATATTGCATGAGACGATCTGTGTAAAATAAGCAAAATGACACAATGCAGGAATGCCAACACTAAAAATAAAATAGTTATTACATTTCATCTAATTTCTTACCGCCGCATGACGAAAACTCGGCTGGAAGTAGATGCCGAACAGCTTACCAGTTGCAAGCCTGCTGGCGCATCATGACTTGCACAGTCGACATAGTGGTGGTGGTGGTGGCGCCATTTTTCCTAAAGCAATATGAGCAAAGGATTGACGATCAACTAAATCAAAATGTTCTAAGTGAACTAAATCAACTACCTACTAAATCAACTAAATCAAAATGTTCTAAATCAACTAAATCAACTAGCCTACTAAATCAACTAAATCAAAATGTTCTAAGTCAACTAAATCAACTAGCCTACTAAATCAACTAAATCATATCAACTAAATCAAAATGTTGTATATGAACTAGCCTAGTAAATAACCTAAATCAAAATGTTCTAAGTCAACTAAATCAACAAGCCTGCTAAATCAACTAAATCAAAATGTTCTAAGTCAACTAAATCAACTATCCTACTAAATCAACTAAATCAAAATGTTCTAAATCAACTAAATCAACTAGCCTACGAAATGAACTAAATCAAAATGTTCTAAGTCAACTAAATGAACTAGCCTACTAAATCAACTAAATCAAAATGTTCTAAGTCAACTAAATCAACTAAATGAACTAGCCTACTAAATCAACTAAATCAAAATGTTCTAAGTCAACTAAACCAACTAGTCTACTAAATCAACTAAATTATATCAACTAAATCAAAATGTTGCATATGAACTAGCCTACTAAATCAAAATGTAGCGGGCAGGAGGGAGAAGGAGGGGCGACTCGAGGAGGGAGAAGAGAGTAGGATGGAGGAGGAAGGCGGAGCGAGGAGGGGCCGGCCGGCACGGCCAGTTGAGGGAGGACGGAGGAGGAAGGCGGAGCGAGGAGGGGCCGACCGGCGCGGCCAGTTGAGGGAGGACGGAGGAGGAAGGCGGAGCAAGGAGGGGCTGGCCGGCGCGACCAGTTGAGGGAGGACGGAGGAGGAAGGCGGAGCGAGGAGGGGCCGGCTAGCGGCGTGGAGATTGAGGACGGAGGAGGAGGCCGGTACCGAGTCCAGCAAGGAGGAGGAGGTGACGGCGCACGGCGCAGACGGAGGAGGGGCGACGGGGGTGGACCGGCGCGCGGCGCAGACGGAGGATTGAGTGTGTGACTATGTGAGTGGATCGGAATGAGGAGATGGGGGTGGGAGATGAATGGCTTAGCAGTAGCGCGCTGTAGGAAAATACGCTACTGCTAAGCTAACTAGCAGCAACGCCTTCCACAATAAAGCGCTACTGCTATGTGTCAGCATGTAAAAATAGACTTTGTTCAATATATCAAAAATACAATGATCATCAACGATCTTTTTGTGTACAATCTGATTTGTCAATATGAGTCCTCACCGGTTTAGGAACAGGTGAAGACTCATATTGCGGCCACAAATTCAACACATAGAGTTCAATGAAGACCAAGTGCTTGTCAAAGTTTGAGAAGTAACATATTTAAGGTGGTAGAAACTCTCTTCACGGAGAAAGGTGGGACTAAATTTTTCTAGGAAACTTAGCAAGAGCGCTTATCTCGAGAAATGCGCCGCTACTATGCTACGTAGCGATGGCGCCTGTCGCTATAACGCGTTGTTGCTATAACTAGCCTCGGGCGGCCTCGTGGGAATTATAGCAGCAGTAGCGTCTTTGACCAAGCTCATCGCTATATTTGTTTCAAGAATGAAGTTTGGCGAGGCACGCTATTGCTAATTAGCAGCAGCCTTATTTTAAAGCGCTGCTGATAAGATTATGTGTATAGGCTTTTCCCTAGTAGTGTTTGTTCGATGAATGTTTTCTGTTAAAACTCGTACTAAGTTTGTTCGATGAATGTTTCATGGGAGAGAGGGAGTAAAAACTCATCAGACATGAGGGGGAGGAGTTCCCCTCCGGTTCCTAACTCTCTCGGGAGATCAACATATATTCAACATGAGGGGGAGGGGGGGTCGATACCCCCTCCCCGATAACTTTGACATGAGGGGGGGTCGATATACCCCCTCCCCCATAACATTTTTTCCATGTATGTATGTCGTCGTTGTCGATATACCCCATCCTTTACCAAGTTAAAACAGCGTTGTCGTCGAGGCCACCCCGAAACCTTTAAGCGTTGCCGAGACCACCCCAAAACCTAGAGGAGCTTCGAGGCCATTAATTAATATAATTCCTTGTTGTGAATAGCTATAGCTAGGTCTACGTTTGCCACTAATATATCCATCTGTCATGTTTGTATAATAATTGACATGTTGTAATATTTGCATAAACTATGGAGCACGACCGAGACGAGGAAGCAGAACGGGTGTTGGGGGATATAATCGCAGCCGGAGCTGATGTCACGTCGTATCTCAACGAAAGTGATGGTATGGAAGGAGAGGGTGAAGAAGCATGCTACGGTCCTCGAACAACGGAGGAGACCGTGACCGGTGACCGAATGCCGGTGCAAGAAGGAGGCCGTGATGACGGCTCTGGTGACTGAACAGTGTCCGGCCAGGTATATATATTAATTAAGCCTGTGCTGACTATAGCTAATTGATGCATTTATTGTTTTGGTATCTACACATATTAACTCTCGTCTTTCTTCTTATTTCTAGCCCTCCGGATCGAGCACAACTTCGGTAAAGAGACAAGGCACGATGAAAAAGTTGCGATCAGATGAAAGGTTCACGATCACAGCAATCGCGCGTGATGGCCAACCGATTGAACCACTCCGGACCAAGGAGGCATTTACTGCTCAGTGCGGGGTTCTTGTTAGGGACATGATCCCGATCAACATAGAGCTATGGAATCAGCCTAAGGATGAAGAGCTTGAAGTTTCTTTTGTCGAAGATAGATAGAAAGCTGATCTTGGAAAGCGTTGAAGGTAAATTTCACCCTACCGGAAGAGGACGATCTGGAGAATCCAGTTAAAGAGCCATTGATCAAGTCCTTTGCTCTCAAGAAGATGGCAGGTCTATTCAGGAAGTGGAAGAATGACCTAAAAGCAAAGTTTGTCGACCAAAAAAAGACACCAGAATTCATCGGCCGGTACGAGAAGCTCAGAGATCAATGGGACGCATTTGTGGCCAACAAGACATCGGAGAGGAATAAGAAGATGTCATCCATAAACAAGATATATGCTGCAAAGAAGGAGCATCACCATCGCACGGGGTCAGGTGGCTACCTCAAAGCCCGACCGTTGTGGGCCAAGGCTAAGAACGACCTGCTTGATAAAGGGGTCAAACCAGAGACATTGAACTGGCCAGACCGTTGCCGGACTTGGTTCTTCGGGGTTGGCGGAACCTTGGACCCTGTAATAGGGAAGTGCGTTTGGACGAGTGAGCAACTGCGAATACCCCTCACGAAGCTTCAACACTATATTAACGCAGCGCAGGAAAGGACGTTCGTTCTAGACAGAGAGAAGGACGAGCTCACAATGGCCTTCGGGAATCCTGAGCAACCTAGACGGACACGAGGCACGCCAGGCTCTGTTCCGTGGAAGGCTGGGTTTCTGGACGCAGGTTGTTACAAATGCCAAGAGAGGAGGAGGAAGGTGGAGCAGAGCGAACTGCAGGAGCTGCACTCAAGGGTATAGAAGCTAGAGGAACGAGATGTAGTTCAAAGCAAGTGACCTGCCGAAGCTACGCCCAAAGCTACCCCGCCATCTCAGCGGAGAAGCAGCGTGGCTTTCACCGAGTAGCTTCAGCTGGAGCTTGTCTTCACGGCTCCTGCTACCTACCCCGTTGATGCTATCACAGAGTCTCAACATTGCCACCTTATGATGGAATGGGAGAAGTACAAAGTCAAGGCGGCTGTCGGCTCTGTTCTACCTCCTGAACCCGACACAACTTTTCACTGCCGTTCAATTCCAGAAGGATATGCTAGGGTGACGGTGGAAGAAATAACGGAGGGATTTGAGGAGCTGGTGCTTGACCACCCTACCGGTGAAGGGGAGACTCGGTTGGGTTCTGCTTCGAAGACTCCATGCCTATGGAGGAAGGAGCTCATCAACCTTCCTAACTGGACGCCTCCGCCTCCTCCTCCTCCTCCTACGGCGAGTCAGGGCACTCCGCCTTCTCCTCCGCCTGCTCCTTGGGCGAGTGATCAGGGCACTCTGCCTCCTTCTCCGGAGCGTGGCGGCACTCCGCCTCCTCCTCCGGCGCGTGGCGGCACTCTACCTCCTTCTCCGCCTGCGCCGGCGCGCCCGACCAGCCAGCCTCCTCCTTCTCCGCCTCGTCAACAAGCGCACTACTAGAAAACTTATCATTAACGACGGTGGCAAAGAACTCTTGGTCGTTGGAAATCTGAGCAGAACTCCACCGGATGGAAATCAATTAGCCAATCTGTATTTAACAACCACCAGTTTACCCGTGGCTAACCAAGCCTTAGGTGCTGTGGTTTTCGATCTAATCTATCCCCTTAATCACTGCCGCAAACTGCTGGGATTGTGCATCGGATAACCCTGTCTAACAGAAGAATAGGTTGTTATGATCCCTGTTTTCCTCTCGTCCTCTCCCCCTTGTTCCGATCTTGATCCCGATCCCGATCTATCTTCTTTCACTACGAACTCAAATTTTTCGTAATGAAAACCGACAGAAAATAGGGTTAACCGTCAGAATAATATTCTCCAATCGGTCAACCGACAGAATAGCCGACAGCCATAGCTTGACAGGATAGTAGAATATGCCCGCTCGGATGGCCGACAGAAACTTATTCTGACGGCAGAACCGACAGAAATTGTAATATCCTGTCGAGACGTAACCGCCGAGGAAAATAGAATTGAGTGGACAAAAAATAAAAATGATAAAAATGCATTGCACATAATCAATCCATCTCACAACGAATCTAGAATATACACAACAACTCAATAGGTTACATAAATCATAGTTCAAATAAATCACATATATGTACTTCATATACAAATCTGTCTATAATTAGCATACAACAGTGAAGGTCATGAAATAGAAGTGCACATCTAATAAAACATAAGTCCTTCAACTATATATGGAGAAATAGGAGCTCATTTTAACTCAATCATAGCTTGGATTGCAAGCTTCTCTTATGATTACCCTACACCAAATAGACTCATTGCTCGTTAAAAAAGAATAGACTCGTTGAAGTAAGATTGTTCAAGAAGTAGATCATTATCTAGATGATACATAAGTACATATTCGACATATCAGTTTCTCAATTTAACTTGGCCAAACCTTGGCTCCATTCCTCTAAAGTTATCACATAATAACTGAGTGAAACTATAAGACACATAATTGTATAAAAAATTGACAACAAATGCATGAGTAATGTTGTTTCGAGAAAATAGTAATACCTAGCCTCAAAAGGATGCGCCTGCTGAATATAACAGTTCTGCAATGAAAGAACACAGGTACAAATTCATTGTTTTTCAATACGTGGATAAGCAATCAACAAAGAACATGGAGAATCAGCATACAACTCAGCCTAATTTGCAAACCACTCGACAATAATGGGGAGTTAAGTTTCTGCATTTCAGTCTTCCAAAGTCATTTATATGGATCTGTGCTACACTTTAGTCTAGTGTGTACTACTTACAATTTTAAGTAGCATCTATATAATTAGTGAGAGCACTAGGGCAGGCTCCACACCAATACAGCTGGAACATATAATAAGAAAATATATTTTTTCTGGAATATGCACAGTGTGTGTATCATATACTATTAAAGAAGAAGAGGGGGAAGAGACCCATCCACAATAGTTACATGACTGACGACATACAGTATGTTCCAAGAAGAATGTAGTAATAAGATTAACTAAATTCAGATGACATACAGTATGGCCTATGACAGGAGCCCCTCAACATATGTTTGTCTTGTTAATTGTTATTACAGAACATGCATTTCTCATGCATAGCTACTGGTAAAAGGCATTTCCAGGTATAGTTTCATTGTCAATACTCTAAACTATAATGTCTAGGTACATAGATGTTCTTGAGCATACTAGAGATGTCATGATCTCACAATATCAAAACTTGTATCAAAATTAATCATTACTTAAGTTTGAGACATGTTGAGAAATAACAGTATAACCATACCTTTGATAAGAGCAGAGGATATTACACCTCTCATAGATCGATCTCAAACCTTAAATCTTACTCCTGATCAAGATTAATTGCAAATAGGAAAATGAGATCTCAAAAGGGTACATACAAGATCAAGTTGATCTGTTAGACAGTTGATGACTCGGTCGTCTCAATCATATAATCATGTGAATGTATGGAAATGTGAACATGTACATAAATCGAAATAAATGAAATATCAATCTACAAATTAATCATCGAGCTGCAAACGACACATATGGAACATCATTGCAGAAACCTTGCTCATATATTTTAATAAGTACAGACTGTGTACCGGAAACAGATTGCCTTTGACCATGCCTTGTATCTCCATCGATGTGCTTATCTATAGATGAAAACCACATAACAGTACCCAAATTTAAGAAGAATGTTGGATACTTCTCTGCAGAAAACATGAAAGCAGCAACCTTATTATCATTGCTTCTTATTTGTAGTACTAGGATGAGTTGAAAAAATCAATAAAAAAAGCTTTTGCAGCTTAGTACAGTAAGAGGAAAAACTAGTGGACAAGGCCATGGGCTGGGAGCTGGCATTCATTCGAGCCAATGGACCGCCCCAAGCCGAGCACTCGCAGGATGGCTGAACCATGGAGCAACATCACAATTACTGAACCAAGGCAAATGATAACCTCAACTTCTTATTGCCAACCTCCCTGATTATGTTCCTTGTATTTGCAATGCAAGTGGTCAATGCTTCCTAAATGCTAACATGATAAAAGCGAATAAAATAAAAGGTATGGACAGACAAATTATAGATTGAATAATTAGGGTGCTGACAGTCCTGAGGAAATACAAAGAAATTAGTCCTGTTGTCACCCTCTTGTACTTTGCAATGGCTGTTTTTGTGTGTGAAAATAAGTATAGACAGTGCTCTACATAGCCAAATTAGAGTCAGATAGAATTTGGGTGGTAATATTACAATTATTTTCAATGGAAAACAGAACTAATGCTAATCACCCCATGTATTCCACAAAATCTTAGAAGTAAACATTACAGAATTTATGGAAACATATGGCTGTCTTCAAACTAATTTAAATAAAAGAATCAAGGCAGCAATAAATGGTTGCAGTCCGTCAAATCAATAACTCAAATCTGAGACTAGATTTGGGGATTGAAGGAGTTGCACTGGTTTTGTGGATTAGTAGATATATATAAGCTCGGATCTGGCGCTGGATTTGGGGATTCCTGAAGATGCACCAGATCTAGGGGGGCCGTAGATGCTAGGAGCATGTAGCAGAAACGCTTTAGGATTCAGGGTACGTACCTCCCGTGACGCCGGCGAACTGCAGGATCTAGAGGAGAACCACAATCTGGCGATGGCAGCGCCGTTTGTGCAGGGTCGTGGCCGTGTGAAGGAGTAGGCCAAGCGCCGGTGTGGGCGGGGTGGTACACAGACCGGAGCTGCGGCGTCGGCGTGGTCCAATAGCAGAGGAGCCATGGGTGGTGGTAAGCGGCGGAGGCAAAGCAACACGTACAGATCGGAGAGAGTAGGCTGAGGTGCTCGGGCGACTTCGGGGCGCAGTGCGCGGGGAGGAACGGTGGTTGGCGGCGGCGAGGGATTTAGGGGCGAAAGAAGTAGGGTGGATTTGGCGGCTAGGGTTTGGAAGTGTGTGGCGCGGAAAGGATGTTGGTCCGCAGCGGGACTTGGTCTTTTGCAACGCGCGGGCCGAAAACTGGATGCGCGGTAGTGCTTTTGGCGGGTGGGCTAGGTCACTTTTCTATTTCTCTGTGGGCTGAGGAACGACAGGGATAACAATTTTACTGTGGGCTAGTGCGGGACCGACAGGAATATTACTCAACTCACAGAAAAAAATCAGTTTCTGGTAGTGTTTCTACGCAGGTGGTGATGGCGGCGAGGAAGCTGACAACGGGAGACACGACGCTCGGCACCGAGCACTGCCACAGGCGCACAAGCAGTGGGCAAGCGACGGCGCCCGCCTCCAGGACTAGCTGTGGGAGGAGCTGCCGACGATAGACACGCCATCCGCCGCCGAGCACCGCCGTGGGAGGAGCTACAGCAGGCCAGCTATGTCGTACGCTGCCGGGAGGAGCTACGGTGGTATAGCGACGCCGACCAAGCGGCTGGAGATCGGGTGGTTGGCAGAGCCGTGTCGAGGGCGCTTCACTCGCTACGACACCGTGGGTTCACCGGAGTGAAACGCCAGACTTGTTCTGGAGACAAGGCTGCTGCGACGCTTTCTGCCATCACCGGTGCTTCCATGTTCGTCGGGGGTCGTGTGCGGCCATCGGGGACACACCAGTTTCGTCGGTCGGTTCGGACCCAACTCCGTTCAGCCTGACCTGCTTCCTCTTCTCTCGATCCGGTGATGACTGTTCCATTCCGTTCACTAGTAGAAAAAGAGGCTTTCCGTCCAGCCCCATAAGTCGCGAAGCTGTAGGAACCGCGACTAATGGGACCTTTAGTCATGATTCGAGGTGAACCGCGACCAAAGGCTGAGGCCTGTGGCGCTCGGTGGCAAGTGGTGCACGTGAGGGCTTTAGTCGCGGTTGGCAGACAACCGCGACTAAAGGTCCTCAGTAGCCCGAAGGCCTTTAGATCATGATTGGTTGTGCCAACCGGGATTAAAGGTTAGACCTTTAGTCCCGGTTGAGTCAGCAACCGCGACTAAAGGCCCGAACCTTTAGTCATGGTTGGTTAGACCTTTAGTCCGGTTGGTGCGCCAACCGCGACTAAAGGATTTTCAAACTCTACCCCCCCGGATCGCCTTTTCGGTTTTAGAAAAACAAAAGAAAATTATGGAAATGTCAAAAAATAAAATAAAATAAGTTTTCCATGTGATATGTGGTCTAGTTGTTGGGAAAATTAACAAATATGAATTTCGACTTTATTTGCAAAATCTCTCCGAAATTCTTAAAATTGGCATAACTTTTGCATACGAACTCGGATGAAAAAGTTTTTATATGAAAAATGATCTACTCGAAAAGTTACATCCGAATTTAAGCGGGGAACCCGTTAAACATTTTAGAATCCCCAAAAACCTAACAGAAAAAAAAGATACGGGGCTTTTAAGTTCTGGAGAGGCAAAAAAATTCAAAAAATTTCAAATTGTGGTCAAACTGTGGTCAAACAATGGTCAAACTAATTATTCTAGAATATTAGTGTTACAAAATAATTATTTCAGTTTTTTTAAATTTTGGTCAAATCTGGTCAAACTGTGGTCAAAAAATGGTCAAACTGTGGTCAAAAAATGGTCAAACTAATTATTCCAGAAATATTAGTGTTACTAAATAATTATTGTTTTTTAAAACAATAGTTTCAAACTCAAACAGTGAAATGTGTCACTTCATGCTCAAGCTAAATACCTGAGGGTTAATAGAATTGACATCCTACTATTGTCGGAAAACAACAAGTGCAGACTTGGAAGCGAGGAGAATAGAACCCGGAAGTTAAGCGTGCTCAGTGGGGAGTGGGAGGATGGGTGACCGTTCGGGAAGTTAGATGATTTGGAATTATGAGGGTGATTAGAGATTAGAGGATAAATTGAGCAGTGATGAGGGTGGTGATTAGAGATTAGAGGTTAAAATAATTCGAAATTTGAAAATAAAAAAAATGAAAAAATTCGCAAAAAAATTAGTAAAAAATTTAAACTCTGGAGGAGGCTTTAGTCCGGTTAGCCGACGAGCGGGACTAAAGCCTTTAATCATGATTCGTGAGGGGCCGCGACTAAAGGGGGTCTTTAGTCGCGCCTAGCTAGTCGCGGTTGCGCAGCCGCGACTAAAGGCCTTTGCCAACCGCGACTAAAGGCCTTTTTTCTACCAGTGGTTTCCATTCCCCGTTTAAGTTTGAGTACAGGAGCCTGAGGCGAGCGCAACTATGTCAAGGAATGAGGTACATTTTCCACTTCATTCAGCAAACCATTTTATTTCTGTCGCATTCCCTCTGCAGTTCAGTTATTCTTTACAATCTAAGATAGAATACAATAGATTCGCTGGATGAATCCATCAGTTGTTGTATTGGGCCTGCTCGGTATGGATTTTCTTCTTAATTTTGGGGCTCCCCTCTTTACATTTCGTTACCATGTGGTCTGAAACTCTGAATGAATATTCCTCAAATGTAATATGCATGTCAGAAGAGTAGAGTAATGCTATCCCTCAACTACATTGCGAGTTCTTTGTTGATCTCTACAGGCATACTTGATTAATAAATTCTTTATTTTTTCTTTACTTACAGTTTTGTGCAAGCTCGAGGACAACTCCTGTAAGCCGGGCAATTAGGAGATGCATGTGAGCTATGAGTAATTGGCCACGAATGATACTATGTTGAACACCAATACCACTTGTACTAGTACTAGGTATGTGTGTCATTTCTCTTCCTAACTGTGTGCTATTGTGCAAGATGCCCAATTTTGAAGTGATGTGCATGTAGGATATATGTTGCAGGGAGGACCGCATGGTCGATGGTAACCTGAAGTCCTGAACCGCCACACCATGCGCGCCGTCTATTTCCTGCTGCCGCCGTAGCAAACCACCATCAAGCATACAGAAAAATGATGGTGATGATGATGACGACGACAACAACAACAATGATGGTATCGAGGACGATGATGATTTTGGTAGATATAATGGAGCATATTCATTCACATTGCGAATTGCCTGTTTCAAGATATTTTTCTTTTGATTTGGAGTATACATATTTATTTGGTCTAAAATAAATTCACGTCAAACCTTTCATATATGCTACAGTACTATCCTTTTGTGAAAATTCATATATGTACTGTGACTTATATTTATTATTTTCTTCTTTATAATAGATGGTCCACCATGAGAGAAGCGTCATGAGGCATTGTAGTTTTTGCTGAAGAATCATATGCACTCAAATACAAGGGCTTATGATGGTGTTCCATGACTGAAGATTATGAAAAATATATCTCTTTTCAAATTGCTGCTTGTTTTCTGGTTAGAGGTGAACAAATACCATGGTTGTCTAGAGAGTGTTTTTGCTTCATAATTCCTTAATGATATTTAGACTTTGGAACTGTATGTGAGGATCATGTGCCGTATATGTGGTTTTTATTATTGATGAAAAAAGCATGTGATACTTTGATTGTTCAAATTCTTTTGTTCCTTTAATTGGTGTGGTCAATAATCTTCAAAAGTTGCAAGCAACATAAAGCGGTAGTTGTAAAAATTAAGATTGGCAAATTAAAGGCAATCGATATGGTGAAATGGATGGCTATAATATAAACTAGTCAATAATAATGTTTTAGTAACCATAAAAAAATTAGCGACGAGAAAAGTGGTCGCTAATACATAAGTTGTGATCGTTATTTCCTCGCACTTAACGACGACACGTTGTCCCATCGTTATAGAATAATGACGGGAAAAAGTGTGTGGTCGTCATACTTTTAACGACGGAGCCTACTACGACCACACAATTGTGGTCGTTAATGACTTTTAACGGCCACGTTCTAACTTTTAACGACCACCTATCTTGTCGTTAAAAATCGTTTTCCTAGTAGTCACTCCGGCTGCTCCGGTGCGTCACAGTCCTTCTCCTCCGCCTTGTAAGCAACTGAAGAAGAAAGCCACAGCCGCTCGGCCTGCTCCGACGTCTAGCAGTACAGGCGGGAGGCAATATAGATTCGGTCCATCTCTCAAGACTCCAGAGAAGTTATCATACGAGAGGACCCAGAAGGAAAACGAGTAGATCTGCCAAGCCCAAGTGAGGGACTACTTCGCAATGCAAAGAGCTAAGAGACATCCACCTCCGAGGACAAGATAGATCCGGTTAAAGCGAAGCGCACTTTGGATGCCATGCAGCGACCACCACCGTCTCTGCGAAAAACCAACTAGCGCATTACTGAAAAGACATATAAGGAAGCGAAGTGGTCGGGAAGTACTTGAAGTGTCAAAAGGTTACAAGAACGAAGAACTGGGAAAAAAATTCCCCAGCTCGGCGAACAAGCGAACCAATCGTGCCCCCCCCCCCCCGCTCAAGGTGCCTAGCGATATCATCGCTAATCATCTGGGGGTCTTGCCCGGTACCAATCCTGGAGATTACGACGATGCACATTTTGATATAATGGAGCCGGACTTATTCAAATACGAGTACGGGAAGGCTCTCGTCAAAGATGGAACTACTCTAACAACGATGATGCGAAGATTCCATGATTGGTACATGGAAACCTGCAGAAAGGCGTTGTCAGCTGGGAATAAAATCGATACTTTGACGCTGAAAGTTAAAGAGGATGTGCACGACCTCGTTTGAATTGAGGAGTTGTCTGTTCCATTTGAAGAGTTCTTCCAGTTTTTCAATCTAAAGGCCCTCGATACATTAACGGTCACTTGCTACTGTCTGTAAGTACTACTTCTGTCATTAAGTCTCTATATATAGCTCAGCTCTTTCATTGCATGTATATATAATTATCCTCACTATATTATGCAGATTCAAGATTGTCGAATGCAGACAAAATGAAATGTATGATATTAGGTTCATTAACACAAATCTCATAGATGAATTTACGTTTAAATATAGTGCCGAAGAAACCAAGGACAACTTGCTACGATCTTTGTTAATAAATCAAAACAAAGATACAATACTCTTTCCTTACAACTTCAAGTGAGTGTAAATTCTTGTGCATATTCGGTATCCCTAAATTATTGTTGTTATAGTAATTAATGTAATTGATGAGTTATGCATACGTGCGCAGCTTCCACTATATTCTCCTAGAGATTAAGCTTGAGCAGGGACTAGTAAACGTCTTAGACTCGAGACGAAAAGATCCCAAGAAGTATACGGCCATGTCTAAGATGCTCGAGAAGTAAGTTGATTCGATCATTATCGCACCATATCAGCAACTTTGTTCATTTCACGATATCAAGTAATTGTTTTCTTTGTCTCGCAGGGTTTGGAAAGTATTCACCGCACAAGTTACTTCATTGTCGCGGGATCTGGTATGGAAATACCCGAAAGTAAGTACTACTAGCTAGCTAGCTAGTTCCGCGCATCTCCCGTTGATTCTAACTACTATCATCAATGCCATTTATAATGCTTCATTGCGAGTTTGATTAACCTCTATTTCTCGTAAAGTGCTTGTGGCAGGAAGCCGGGTATAATTACTATTGATAATACGTCTTTGAGTTCATCTACAATGCGACGGCCAAGAATAGGCGGGGCTACTCAAAAAGACAATACGAAGTGCGTAAGCAATAATATTCACAATTTTATTTTATTACCATCATTTGTGTTCAGTTTCATTCATATATATGTATTGAGCCACTTCTTGAAATTAGATGTGGCAGATGCGGGAGGAACTCCTACCAGAAGATCGCATGCGAGCAATTCAAGAGGAATTGGCTGGATTCTTTCTTGATCATGTCATCAATAAAGCCGGAGAATACCACCATGCATGTGGAAGTTGAGTTCATATGTTAGGGTATTGTAAGAGATCTTACACATATATAGCCAATAGCGTCGGTAAGATATACGAAAACTTGTTGCTCGACCAATCTGTCGAAGAAAGGGAGGTCGATCACTTCTGTATATGTTCATGACGATCTTCTGTATACTTAATAGTTTCCTTCATTTGCTTACTAGCTAGCTAGCGTGTCGAGTCCTCTCTATACGTAGCGTCGACGAAGCACGGTGATAAGAGAGGACATTTCTCTCTATTAGCTAGCTAATACAATATACTAGATCATAATGGCGCGCGTTGCTGCGCCCGTCTATTTTGTCACTAAAATAATAGTAATTGATGTAAATATATGATTGTATTAAAGTTAGTAACAAAACCAAGCTGTATGGTATTTAACGACAAAAGAAAAACTAAAGATTATAAAATAAAGCACAGTAATTGTGCTTAGGAGACTGCAGCTATAAAATCAGTTATCCAATTCATGCATTGTCTATTCTGACAACACAACAACAATTCTACAATTCAACTCAAATAAAATATAATAAAATTACAAATATATGAGAAATTCCATAAGGTACAGTATTCCTTGGATAGATGCACGTTTAGCACGGTCCATGGTAAACTGCAGCATGCCACCGATAGCAAATAGCCAAAAAAGCACTGCTACTTTTCTCAATTA
Organism: Aegilops speltoides; assembly: GCA_021437245.1. NCBI lineage: Eukaryota > Viridiplantae > Streptophyta > Magnoliopsida > Poales > Poaceae > Aegilops > Aegilops speltoides. Next base: position 11,959,842 of record CM038145.1, read on the forward strand.
TTATGTGCAAGCCTTAGAACCATTGTAACCAAAGCATAAATAGGAGAGAAAGCACACCAAAGTGTAGATTAACATGGTATGGTATCGGAATCCAAATGGTTTATTATCTCTAGTGACATCAACTACCTTCCTGTAGAACACAATGATGAAGTTGTCAGTATTATTTTACACAAAAATGTAATGTGTACAAACGGGAAAACGTTGGTCTTGGTCCATCAAACATTAAGAATGTGCAAGTCACGGCAAACATAGTTCACCTTATAATTGTTGTTATAACAGATAGTTATGTATGGAATGCAATGGCATGCTAAGCTAAGGAAAATAATGTGGACAATTATAGAATTGTATAGATAATGTAATAAAAAAAATATGTGTAAGAAGCATGATCCAAATAGTACAATGTATTGGTCATCTTTTTGGCTTACGTTTTATTTGATTTTCAATATCTTTTTTTAGTTGGGTTGTAAGTTGGCGCATGATTTCCTCTAATACATGTTAAGTAAAAATCTGCAAACAGGGTAATGGTTCTGATCTACAATAGCATCAAATATACGGTTTTGACACCAATTGTTACGATTTTATAGTAAACTAACATATTAGAAAGAAGGATGACCCATGAATATACCAAATGTGCAAGGTGGGAAATAAGAAAAGAATCACGAGAGACGATGGAAAACTGCACGTATGAGCAGACCCCTCTGACATGCAACATCGCCAGTCAATGAGTGATGTCAATGACAACCCAAATACTACCTCTGTAAACTAATATAAGACGTTTTAGATCACTAAAGTAGTAGCGACCGACAATCCAATTCTCAAAATGCTATACATGGCCTTCAAATTTGAAGTTAAACTTATTAGATGTCAAACCTAAAATTATGGCACCTGGATAGAACAGGACGGTTGTATGCAGAAAATTTCATGGCAAAGCAAATAAATGAGTGTTTGCTGCAAAAGATTCGCCAAATTATGCTCTAAACAGAACTTCAAAACAAAGCAGAGGAAAATAACGCACTTTTGTTTCTTTAAAATTGTCCATAAGTGTATTTTGCCAATAATTTGAAGAAAAAAATTTGTAGTGCCTAATTTTATCAAATTAATTCTCAAATATTGGAGTGAGAAGACATGTCACCGAGCTCATGCCCTGAGTGCAAAAAAATTCTCTTACTCTGAATCTCTTTACTTCAATCAACTAAATTTCAGCTTCAAGACTACATGATTTTTTATATCCGCAAAAGTTAAGCAGATAGAAAAGTTGAGCTAACCACCAACCATGCAGCAAACTCCTAATGTAGTCGTTCACATCTGGTACCAAGCAGCAGTAGTGCAAAACATCTCCTTTTACATCACTTCCTCCTTGGATAATTATAGTTGTGACTTCAACTTTACAGAAGTATTTTTTTGCCTGAACCAAGCCCAACCAAGATTGTTCAGAACTCTATACTAAATATAAAATAATATAATTACATGGTCCCAAGTGATGGAACGTACCACTCCATTCTATTTCATCTAAAAAGGCATGACATAATATAACTACACTCCAGAATCCACGAACATGAGAATTTAATGGAGAGGCAACGCACCACAAAGACCTACCAAAAGGCAAACTCTGACACTGAAATTCAATGCATCTGCCATAAAAAACACTAACAAACAAGTTCATCAGTAGACCAATTGTTTTCACTCCATTCTCCAGTTCATGAATAATATCACAATATCACGGATATAATCGAAATCAAGAATGGACTGGCGACCTAGCAATGTCGTGCAATAGAGCAGTCAGTTCCTTCTATAGTAATCACACTGCAGTAGAGCGGTCAGTTCCACCTAGAGCAATTGGACCATAAAATATAAAATTGTGTCGTAAGATAATTAACTTGAGGCATAACAGTGCACGAGCACTAACCTGTTTGCCAGCCATTGGAACTTCACAGAATCTACTGGAAGGTAGAAAAGAACCCAGAAGAACCAGCAGACCAAGTAATATGGAGCTCGAATTTGTCCTCCTAGAACATACGGATTCATTTCAAATTATGTTAGCATAAAGCACAATTGCTGGAAAAACATAATTACATGTTTGAGTACATGTGCTTAATATGAACCATTTGAAGATAGAAAATTGAGGATATAGAAGGCACTACATGTCACTCTTGCTCCTGCGACTAAATCTGACATGGAATGCATAAGAAGAAACGGATGCTTGTGCTATGAACGATTCAAAAGTAACACTAAATAGGAAAATTAATTAAACATAAAAGGGCAAGTAATACTGTACAATTCTGCTAAATACTGAAAATTAATTTATAAGTGTGATTATTGTGATTTTCTGGAGAGGTAGTGGAGCGTGATGGCAAAGGGCCTAAACGGGCAGGAGCAAATTGGTCTTAGCCCTCAAGATGATGATGTGACTGCTTTATCTCGTGAGCGCCATCCACCGCCTGATCTTGGGCAATAGTGACTCACCGACCCCGCAAGTGAGTCGATATGCACGAACCGGAGTGCCCACGTTTTCCTGGCCGAAGGAGCGGTGCCGGCCACCATCTCTTCCTCCACCTCCTCGAACCCTCGCTCAGACTTCTCCTCCACCTCCACCATCTACACAAATTCAAACCAATCTGAGTCAAGACGCTACACTAATTTGTGCAATCCGCGGAAACATCAATCCCACCTCTAGCGGGACACGAACAAATCATGGACTAAGACCTTGCTGGCGACCTGGTGACAAAGAACAACATGAATAAAACAAATCCTTGCAGAATTTTGTTTCCCATGGGAGGAGGATGAGGAGCCACGGGAAGGTAAGAGAGGATGCCTAGGGAGAGGGGAAGAGATGAGTTTCTTCTCAGTTGGGTTTAGAGGCAGGGAAAGGGGAGATGGAGGTGGCGGTATCACTCCCCTGCATCAGATGATGGTAAGGCCGAGGGCGGCGAGACGATGTTGCTGGGAGGGTTGCAGGGAGTCGAGGTTGAAGAAGATGCAGTCAATGGTCGCAGGAGAATCGAAGACCTGCAGTGGAATTAGATCGTCACCGAAATGAATCTAGCGCGGAAAGACGATGGCGAGAGGAGCTGCAGACGGAGAACATGGTGGCGGCAGCGTCACCTAGGTCTCGTCAGCCGCCGCACGATGGAGTCGAAAGGAGGGTGATGTGAGGGTTTTTCTAGGATAGGACGCACAAGCGGAAACTCGTAGAAGCCCATTAGGCCCAGTTTCACACCAGGCACCCAAAATTGTCATCAGAATAGCGGCCCAGCAAGGAAACCTCTCAATTGTAGCGAACGTGGCGAGTCAAAGCGGGATTAAGAGGAAATCCAATGGCCAAAAATGCACCAAACCAATGATCTGATGGTTGAAAACGCTAATGGTCTGAGAGGACAGTAATAGTGCTCAGTTATAATATATCTAAATGAAACCCAGTAAATTAACCCTACAACCGTTGGCATTCTTCATACGGCTACCTCGACCACGGCTCCACCACCCACGCTCTTGGCTACCTCGACAACGACACAAAGGGCTACCGCCTTGCTTGAGCAACCTCGTCGGTTTTCACTCCAGCCACGACTCCACGATGCATCAACCATTACAACTGTGGGGGCGTGTGTCCGTCGGCTTGCCTTCCGATTCTTCTCCAGTCTCACCGTCTGCGTCACTACCGTTGTGACTGCGGGGGGATGTTGTGTATATTGATTATTAGGAAAGATGAGATAGACTAGGATTTGTTCTTGTTTGTCTTGTACTCCAAATAGATCATTGTACTCCTATATATATGCCCACGAGGCTCAAGCAATATAACGACTATTCCACCAAATCTCTCTCTCCCTTCTAACACTAAGTAGTAACATGGAATATGTGTAAACTGTGAGAGATGTTTTCCCTGAACTCCATGCCGACCAACTCCGCCCGGATGCCACATCCTGGACAACAGCAGCTACACGGCGTCCTAGGATTTAAATTCTCGTAATGCAAATCCCCATCTGCCCCCACTGTTCTGAGTCATTGTTCTGGCACCATATAAGTTTCTAATAAGCTCCCCCTGTAATGGTATCTCAAGTATATCGTCAAAGTAGGTAAATTGTACTCCCTACTCTATTCTGAGTAGCTTTGTTTGCAGTGGGGCCTCGGTATGTAAAAATCTTTCCAGGAATCACAAAGACATTGTAGCTAAAGTGCACCAGCGTTGCCGGTGAATGGCATGAATACAAGGAGTAGAGTGTCACTAATGGATTCATCTATAAGCTATGGCTTGTCAAGGTTACCGTAGTAATTATAAGTAAGCGGATACTAATATTATTTGTAACAGTTGTATTTATTTCGAATCATATAGATCATGGTTATAGAAAGAGAGAGAATATTTTCATGTAGTTTTCTGAAACTTCGAATATGGTGTCAAAACCAAGTGTGTGGCATAATTTAAGATTTCCTTGTATGGTTAGAAGATTCACGTGCTTCACTTTTTAGGACTCTAAAATGTGTTTTTGTTTTTCAAGCTTTTAACTTCTGCTAAATTTGGGTCGATCGATGCCTAGCAGAACTAGCTTACGAATTAAAGATCGGTTGATTTGGTAATTTTGATCTGGCTGGCAGTCCCTGACAAGTGAACTTAGTACTGCTTGCATGGTCTGCACTCTTCATCTATGACTCAAAGTGAGTAAACTCTTCTTTGTTTCTTTTTCCTCACCAACTTAATGCAATAGATTTCCTCTGTCATTTCAGTGATTCAGATATTAAGTGACTCTTCCTACGGCAGTCTAAACCCTTCTTTGTTTCTTTTTCTTCACCAACTTGATGCAAGAGAGTTCCTATTCCATTTATAGGGATTCAGAAATTAAGTGATTCTTTCTGCTGCAGTCGCCACAACATGTCATCTACCCGAAGCTAACATTTTCTAATCCAACTTCCGAGCTTTCTTGTTCATAATTAGATTATACAAGTGTGCTTGCTACATATTATTCTTTACGAAAGGGACATGCTTGTCATGAAGCAACATATTGTATCGGTATATGTGCTTGGTAGATATTGTTTTTCTTTGTATACCTTCTGTCTTTTTATTTGAGAAGAAGTTGAGATGTTGTACTTGGACTAATGCATTGCACGTTTTATGTGTTTTAACCAGAGGCCGAAGGCACTTTAATATATGATTTGAGCTCTGAAACTATCACTACAGGAAAAAACTTTAAAGCCGTGTTCCCAAAGAACTCGGCTTATGTCGATATAAAATCTGTTTATATATAAGCCGAGTCAAACTCCCGGCTTATATGACACGGTTTACACTTGATCGGCTTATACGCTATAAGCCGAGTGCCAGTGGGAAAACACACGGTTTACATATAAGCCGTGTGTTTATACGAGGCTCTCGGCTTACTAAAGTAACATGACGGCAGCGGCGAGATAACAGCCATGTGTCACCGTCAGTATAAACCGAGTGCCCTCGAGCGCTACACGGTTTAAATATAAACCGAGTGCCTAACTGAGCCACACGGTTTAAATATAAACCGAGTGCCTACATGAGCCACCCGGTTTACATATAAACCGAGTGCCTAAGCGAGCCGCACGGTTTAAATATAAACCTAGTGTCTGCACGAGCTGCACGGTTTAAATATAAGCCAGATGCCTTTGTACACGGCTTATAGGACATCCGCTGTTAAACATGTCCTATAAGCCGGGTGCCTGCATCTGGAACACTCGGCTTATACAGCTCCCGTGGCATAATATGCCTATAAGCCGGGTGCCATGTCCCTGGGACACTCGGTTTATATGCCAAATAGCATTTTTTTCCCTGCAATATATATCTGGTGAGATTTGTCCTGAAAATAAGTAAGAAAAACATAGAAAATGGCACTAGATACAAACAGAATCATAAGACCATTGCTCTAAGAAAAAACTGGACAGCAAATGAGAAGGATGAGACATCACTGAAATTATAATTTATAAATTGCATGGAATCTCTAAAAGGCTTATATTTAGGAACGGAGTGAGTATCCACAAGCATGGCCCCAAGAACACAACATTACTAAAACGTCTTTCTAATTTTGATGGAGGTACTGCCAAAAGTAGGGCAAGAAATCCCAAATTAGAACACCAGGAAGCGAACCTTTAAAATGAATATTTATATTGGAACAGAGAAAATAACATAAAACAGACCTGATAAATAAGCCACTCGATGCAAGGGTGGAAAATAAAAAGGGGAAATATGCAAGAAACATGTCTCAATAATGATCTGCGATCAAGTAATTTTAGAGATGTCATTTTGAAGAGAATATCTTAAGTAGAGCACTGCATGTATTTCTCATACTACGTGAAAAGAAAAGGCCATACTATGCAAACTACATATGGGCATATTTTTAGAAGGAAACTTTCTCAGGTTCAAGCAGAGACATAATTTCATTTTGTTCTTAAGACGACATATGGATATATTTTAGAAGTAAACTTTCTCAGGTTCGACCAGTCATATTTTCATTTTGTTCTTAAGACGACTTCCATTCCAGCAAAAAAATTGGCGACAAAAGAAACCTTATTTTGGTTCTAAAATACAAACAGAAATATCAAGTATATAGCAGCTGAAGTGCTCCTTACCTGCTGCCAGTAGCTATTCAGAAATACATCGGCGACGATTGCAGCTTCCAGTATCACAAGCAAGAATACAAAGATCACGTGCTACATACATGGCAGGTTAAGGAAAAATAGTCCATATCACCAAGACACAGTACATCTAAGGTCACAGAGCTCCAAGAACATAACTGGGACTTAAGGTTTCAGCAAACTATTATTAGGAGTCAATAGTTCCAGTTCAAAACTTAACTGCTAGAGACATGACCCTCTTTTTGAAATATAATTTATATTTTTGAAATGGATATATCTGGAAAAAAGCACGCAAGGTTTGGTCTTTATGTGACAACGCAAAAGGCTTTGAGGAATTTTGTTAAACCAAGCAGCTGCCATGTAAGCACACTTAAATAGGCTGACGCAACTCCTAATATCAGACGCTTCCAAGGATACACAAGACAGGGAGGGGCTGTTTGCAGTTTCAGCGGCGATGTGGCCCGAGCAGGCGAGCAGGTCAGCAAGCACATGATTCCCAGGCTTAGAAGAGTGTAGATAAACCTGCATAAAAATTGATCTCTTAATCAAAATAGCCATCCCATATTACATACAGTATATTCATAAGAAATCCCTAGAATACTCTTGGCATGGCAAAGAGGCATGAATTCTGTAGTTCCTCAGACCCAACATAAAAAACATGGTAGTAGTATAAATCATCCGGTGCGTAGCGCCGCGTCGACATCTTAACAGCGAAGCGAGAGGAAGATGCTGATCACCACAAATATTTTTACCCCAGCCATAAGTTTTGTTCGACCTACACCAGATAGTAGTTATTCTCATTTCTGAACCAGTGTACTATTCTGATATCTGAAGCTAATTTACTATGAGATAAGAGTCCAATTTCCAGCATCAACCAGCTTCTACACCTACATGTTCTTCTATTGCCAATTTACCATCTTTCATAGATTTCTTCTTACTCTTCCTTTTCGTATGAGCATCACATCACAGATGAGAAAAGGGGAATCAGGAAACATGCATAAATATGAACAAGAGCGTACAAGGAAAGGCAAAAGCTGATCTAAACCACAATGGATGAGCTTGGTGCACTTGACCTTGGTACAGTGCTGGTTTCCCCACGCATGACGGCGACAACGCTGCCCAGGCAGTACGGTGGGAATTCGGTCGGCGGTGTGTGCGGGGTGCGGCAAGCCGCACTTTCCATCTGTTAGTGAGATAGATCAGGTTGTTGATCGTCGATCCTGTCAATGTGGTTACCACCTGAGCCCTGGTAAAAGTTAAATTCAAACCGTAACATCAATGTCCTGTGAGGCCGGATCAGAATCGGGCCCATTGTGCTCCTTGAACTTCCCACTATATGCATCAATCCTCAAGCCAGATCCTAGGTTGACCCACCCCCCTTCAGGTTTCTTTGACGTGCGGGAAAGACATAATCCCATGAAGGTATTGAGCCGCAGTTCGCCCTCACCTCTCTCCCTATTCTGCAATAGAAGCAATAATATCCAATAAGGGCACAAGTAGGCACAAGTTCAGCAATAAGGGCACAAGTAGGCACAAGTAGGCCACCCAGCATGTTTGGTAATCATCATCTACCTCATGTTATATCATCCCTAGTTACTAGTACTTCATTATGCAGACTTGTGGTTTATGGAACTGAAGTAACCAAAAGGGTAGGCCGAAAAAAGGTACTCTAAACAAAATGATAATATGCATGCTGTGTTCAGTAGTAGATAGTAGAAATGACTATATGCAAGAGCTCGCTAGAATACTAGCTATATATATATATGACTTTATGTTCAGCAAATACAACTGAAGTTATGTATTGGCACTCAAAATATCTCAGCAGAAGCACGGCTCATTATCCATTAACAAACTAGTAGTCAGCCCAGTACGCCGGCATGGACGCAGGACTCGGCTAAAACCAAACATGTACTACAGGAGTAATTATTTGCACCAAATATTAGGTGTGGCGGGTGCCGAATCTTGCCAGATTGCTGGCTTCGCCCCTGTTTGTAAGAGCAACAACAAATTACTTAGCTCCCACTGAGAGTGAAGAGTGAGAAACTATCTTACTCTTTGACCCACACACGCTCGATCTTTGCAAAGCAGAAGCAGGCAGTGGGCTCATGACTCATGTGGACCTGACCTGAGTGACCTCCCCCTTTTTATGAACCCTGAGCACTGTGTGTATGTGTGTGATGCATTGTGGGAGGGAGGGGAACCAAAACCAGATGCAGCATGTGTTCCTGCTGATGCAGTTGTTCCACGAGCAGGAGATCAGCAGGGTCACGCCAGAGCACCTTCATGCCGGAGCACCTTGCCGCCTGAGGACCCAGGCCCAGGTCAATAGAGAGAGAGAGAGAGAGAGAGAGAGAGAGAGAGAGAGAGAGAGAGAGAGAGAGAGAGAGAGAGAGAGAGAGAGAGAGAGAGAGAGAGAGAGAGGGAGAGAGATCGAACGCGGAGAGGCGGTGGCACCGATGGGAGGGCCAGGTCGGGGCTCCCCATGCTCGGGGAGGGGGCGGGGGGGATCTGTGCGCCGGCGGAGGGAGGATGGGGCAGTGGAGATGGCCGGACGGCCTGAACCCTAGCGAACGGGGAGGGGCGGCGGCGCCGATGGGAGGGCCGGCTCGGGGCTCCCCATGCTCGGGGATGGAGAGGAGGTGGGGGGATCTGTGCGCCGAGGAGAGGGCGGCGCCGAGCAGGGTGACGGCGAAGCGGCCGGTGGATGGAGGGTGGGCGGCGGCGCGAGGAGAGGAGCGACGCGTGGGGGAGACAGGGGAGGGCGCGGGGCTGGTCGATTTGGGCAAAAATGAGGTCTTCGCGCGTTTATTTTCGCTAAGCCCCGCCGCGCTCACCGATAAGCCTGGTGCAGAAGGGTAAGCCTGGTGCCATAGGAAAAACACACGGTTTATAAAAAAAAAATTTATTTTTGTTTTATTTCAATACAAAAAGTTTATTAATTTTACTTTTAATGATTTAGGTGTTTCATTTTATTGTATTTTTATGATACTTATTTTAGTTTTCTTTTTATTGTATTCTTATTCTATTTTTATTTCATTGTTTTTATAAATGATACCCTCTCCCCTTATTTCATTATTTCCACTCTTTAAAATATCGGTCAATATTCTGGTAAAAAGTTTGGGCGTGTTTCAAGTAGACCTCACCTGTGGCCGCTTGTAAACCACACCATCTCTGATGTAGTCTCTAGGTATCGCGAGGAAACTAGTCGGGTTTGTGAAGGAAGTGTGGGCCCTATTGCTCCGTTGGCCTCGAAACTTATCGTGCTCTCAAAGAAGGCCATCGAATGACACGTGTCAGGCCCTCGTATTTTTCAGACCCGCCTAGAATATTTGAGATATTTATTGCACTGTTAGGGTTTCGGAGCCGGAAATTGCAGATCTGCAAGGCGGCACATGAAATCATGCCCAGAAGTGGCATATAAAATCCTATGTGATGTCTTTGCGACATGCGTAGGCCTTTTGCGGGCGAGGGAGGGGCAGGCCCAGCCACCGGGGGGCAAAATTACCTCGGCTCCATGCCTGATCCAACCGCTTAAATCCTCGGAAAAATTATATAATGCCAGAAACCCTCGGGAGCTGGCATGGTGTCATCACATGGCCCTTGTAGGCTGTGGTAAAAGTTTGGGCCTATTTCGAGTAGGCCTCACCTGAGGCCGCTTGTAAACCACGACATCTCCGATGTAATCTCTAGGTACCGAGAGGGAACGAGTCGAGTTTGTGAAAGTAGTGCGGGCCCTGTTGCTCCATTGGCCTCGGAACTTCTTGTGCTCTCAAAGAAGGCCATCAAATGACACGTGCCAGGCCCACGCATTTTTCGGACCTGCCTAGAATATTCGAGACATTTATTGCACTGCTAGTGTTTCGGTGCCGGAAAATGCAGGGGGAAACGAATGGTAATTTTTCCTAAATTTTGTTGATGCAAAAGTATCTGAACACTTCCCTCTACGCGGATTGCTCTTATGTGTCTACGATTGTGGCCGGTGGCCTCTGGGGCGGTAGCCATGCTGCCAAATCTTGCGTCGGGGCCTCCTACATGTCTAGAAGTGTGGTGGCGGGTGCCAACACACGGCACGCGTCTCCGGAGTGTGACCCCCTTCACGGACGGCGGCGCCGCCGGCACCTGGAGGGGGGTAACGGTCACGTTGGGTCGACACTGAGGGAATCTTGCAATGGGTTTGGCCTGGACCTTGTTCCGAAGTGTTCCTATGGGCTCACCAACCACAACCGGGTGGAGAGGTCCATTGGTCAAAGCCCGTCCGACGAAAGTCAAAGGGTTAGATCTCCTAGTCAACTACTGCAGGGTTTGGCGGGACGGGGGCCTTGGGGGTAGCAATGCCACTGGAGCATTGCGCGGGGCCCTCATACATGCCTTAAGGTGTGGTGGCATGTCTTAAGAGGTAGAACGCGGCTCCGAGGTGTGGACCCCCTCACGGACGACGATGACACGGTATAGTAAACGTTCTGCAGTAATGGTGCGGCGTGAATATTATTGAACACTCCGAGCGCGATAAAATCATGATTTTCTTACATGGCGTGGGCACATGTGATATAGGACGGATGGTAATTTTTCATATTTTTTGGTGATGCGGAAGTATCTGAACACTTCCCTCTACGCGGATTGCTCTTGCATGTCTACGATTGTGGCCGGCGGCCTCCGGGGGATAGCCATGCCGCCAAATCTTGCGCCAGGGCCTCTTACACGTCTAGAAGTGTGGTGGTGGGTGCCAACACGAGGCACACGTCTCCGGAGTGTGACCCCCTTCACGGACGGCGCCGCCGCCGGCACTTGGAGGGGTGAAATGGCCGCGTCGGGTCGACACGGAGGTAATCTTGCGGTGGGTTTGGCCCGGACCTTGTTCCGAAGTGTTCCTATGGGCTGACCTACCACATCCGGGTGGAGAGGTCCATTAGTCAAAGCCTGTCCGGCGAAAGTCGAAGGGTTAGATCTCCTGGTCAACCGCTCCAGGGTTTGGCGGGACGGGGGCCTTGGGGGGTAGCAATGCCACTGGATCATTGTGTGGGGCCCTCATACATGCCTTAAGGTGTGGAGTTGGCCTGTCTGAGGAGGCAGCACACGGCTCCAGGTGTGGCCCCCCTAACAGACAACAATGACACGGTATAGTAAACGTTCTGCGCTAACGGTGCGGCGTGAATATTACTGGACACTCAGAACGCGATAAAATCATGATTTTCTTACACGGCGTGGGCACATGTGATATAGGACGGATGGTAATTTTTCATAATTTTTAGTGATGTAGAAGTATCTGAACAGTTCTCTCTATGCGGATTGATCTTCACGTGTCTAGTGTCTACGATTGTGACCGGCGGCTTCCGGGGGCTAGCCATGCCGCCAAATCTTGCGTTGGGTCCTCTTAGACGTCTAGAAGTGTGGTGGCGGGTATGCTAGGGTGTCGAAAGAGTCATGAAAATATTAAAGTGGCGTTAAATTAAGAATTTCATAAATAAGACAAACAAGAATATTAAAGTAGTAAATATAAAAGCAATGAAAACCATCTTAAACTAATTTTTTTTTGCTTTCGCACAAATGTTACGCGTTGCAAAAAATCTGCAAAAATGTAAGCCTAGTGCTTTGATCGGGCACACGGCTTATATGTCCTATAAGCCGAGTGCCTGCTTGGGACACACGGCTTATATGTCCAATAAGCCGAGTGGCTACTTCGGACACACGGCTTATAGGCTGCTCCGTGACGGCGCCGTCAACCACTACCGTTGCAGACACGTGGCAGATGTCTTTGCCGAGTGTGTGCTGTAAGCCTGGTGCCTTTTCCGTAGATACCGTGTGTTTCATACAAGCCGTGAGCTTTTTTGCGAAACTCGGCTTATAAATGACCATAAGCCGAGTTCTTCGTATTTACCGGGTGTTTTTTTCTCGAGACTCGGCTTAGTGAAGCATAAGCCGGGTGCCCGAAAAAAAACATTCGGCTTATAGGCTAACACACGGGAAACCGGGATTTTCCTGTACTGTATATAATTGTAACCAATGTTTGTTTATTCCTTTGAATACTTGTCCTTTTTTCTCAGCTCTTGTTTTTTATTGTTCTCTGCTCCCAGCTTCAGTAGTGAAATGAGATAATACAAAGCATGTTGTAAATTATAGCAGCTCTGTCCTTTTGTTGTAATGGGCTAATGGCTAATGCCTTTAGAGCATTGTAGCGAAAGTACAAGCATCAGATCACTTGGGCATGAAATAGTTCCAGAAACCAAAAGCCTGTTGTAAATTATAGCAGTTCTCTGTCTTTTTGTGTAATGCCTAATGCCTTCAGATCCTATTTGAATCACAGTAAAACTGTAGCGGAAATAGAAGTATCAGATCACCAGGGCATGAAAATGTTCAGTGTTATGTTCAGTGTACCCCACTGTACTATTTTGTAATGCTTGAATGCTTATAATACAGATATTTGTTGCAACGTTTGAATGCTTCTCAATAGTACATGTGTGATTCCCTAGGGCTAACCTAACAAGTAGATGAGATTAGAAGGGAAGGGAATTAGTATGGTAAGCGAGTAACAGGAGGGGATAGGAGAACAGAATAAAGCCTGAAGGTGAATGTAATTAATTAAATACTTATTTAATTATGTTTGCAAACAACTAGATCCCATCAGCATTTGATGTCTCCAAATTGTTGCACATGTAGGATTGCAATGCAGGTACATACATGTGAATTGAAACTTATAAGATATGTGTATTCAATTTTTAAATTCTATTAAGACGTGCATTGGGGGACTCGCTACCACATTGAACGTTTTTGTTCGATCTGGAGTCACTACCACATTGAACGTTTTTGTTTGATCAATTTGATCGATGGTTCGCAGGGAACGTTTTATCCTGAGAGCTACCCAGATTGAATGTCCGTTCGTTATTAGGGTCCAGAAGGTCGCATGCATGGAGTACTAGTCACATTATTCGTTAGTCTATCTAGTTATGTTTAGTTAGATAAGAGGATCCTATGTAATCAACGTGGCCGAATCATTAATTAGTAAAAATCTTGATTAGTTTGGATACAAGAGAGAAACAAAGTCTTTCGTAGTCGGATTTCTTATGTTTGGGTCGCCTCTAAAAGAGGCTGGGTACGACCGTGTAAGGCACATTTTTGTTCTGATCGGAGCTGAGGAAAATATCAGAAAAGTACCATGTTTAGGCATGCCAAATATCCGTGTTCGTTTGCTAATATCTGAGAGATTTAGTTGCTGCTACGCGCATGGTTCGATCTGATCGATTCCGTTCGTAAGTTGTATTCTTTGGTCTTCTTGCATATTGTTGATCCGATGAATCCTTCTACTACTTTTGCATACGCTGCTGTTGTGACGACCGTTCGTCGACGTGTTCTTGCTATTTCATTGAGTAATGTTAAAGATCGTGCCAACAAAAGACTCAACGCCAAGTCAAGTCACATCACTCAGGTAAGTGATATTGATAAATTCCTATGGAAATAAATAAGCAAAGCATGTGCCATGTTTACTCCAAGGAACAATAGTTCCAACAAGAAAAGAAATGTTGACAAGCAAATCAACACGTCCATTTACGTTAGAACATGCTTAATTTAGAGGCATGTGAGGCATGAGGAAAACACATAACAATCTTGGCCCCTAGATTTAGAGGCCAAGAAGTCTAGGCTTTCCTCCATGTTCTCATGCCCTTTGCTTGAAAAAGGAACCTAAGTTATCACAAAAACTGTGAAAGGAACAAAGCAATAGAAGTAAAACAGAAGCCCAACGAGAACTAAAACTGAAGCCACGAAGATGTATATTGTCACTCTGTTCACAACATTTTTGCAGGTCATAAGGGAGAGGAAGGAACACCTAAGAGCAATAGGCATGAGAGGCATCGGGAAAATTCCAAAATAAATATTGCACCCTAGTTGGACAGGGACACACTAGTTTAGGCCTTCCTCCATGTTCCCATGCCTAATGCTCTTAGATGCTCATTTTCTTCCTATTCCTGATTTCCCATCACTTCCCCATCATCTAAATCCAAATGCGCACATTTGTTAAAATAATTACACAAGCAAATAGGAAAAGGAAGGAATACCTAAGAACAATAGGCATGGGAGGCATCAGGAAAACACAAAACAATCTTTGCCCCTAAATTAAGAGGCCAAGAAATCTAGGCTTTCCTTCATGTTCCCATGCCCACCGCTCTGAGATACTCATGGCTTCCTTTTCCCTACTCGCTCTCAAGGCCTCATGACCTAAACTTTGCAATTTATGAAGGTTTTATCATGGAAACACTTCCTCGTGAGGTAAAAGGAAGGGGAAGGAGAACCTAAGAACAATAGGAATGGGAGACAAGGGGAAACACTGAGGCAGATATCCACCTCTGTTTCTTGAGGCACAGAGGGATAGCTCAGGGTTCCCTCCGAGCTCCCATTCTCACTGCTCTTCGACTATTTCTTCCTCTTCCTAGCTCACATTGAAGGAGTATTACAGAGAAGGAAGCTTGAACTTGTGAGGTATATATAGGCTTTTATGAAGTACTCTAGAGTGTAAACTGTGCTCAACCTTGTGAACGGAATGTAGACATCAATGAAAACGCACGCATATCTGCATGGTGCACTATGGTGTATCATTGAATGACACTAGGCCATGTAGCATCTATTTGCTAATATGGGCACATGGAGGGAGGATTTCGGGAGATATTTTTCTCATGCATAGCTAAAGAGAAAAATATTTTCCTTGACCCCGCACTTGCATTTACATCAAGTCAGAATGTAATAAACCATATGGCCATTCAATATTTTTTACAAGAGCAGGATGGATGAAGATATAATAATCCATGTGATGGGAGATCACCAGAATCAAGAAAATAAATGTCACAATTACAAACCACAATGGAATACCTTGAACTAGTCACTAGTACAGGATCCCCCTAATTAGGAGCATGTGTAAGTGCCTACTAGCAGTGTTTGGCTGGCGCACTGCGAGGAGGATGCCACTAGTATCAGGATACTAGCAGCACCTTGGGCCGAACACAGCTGGTAAGGTAGAAACTAGCAACATTTGACGAGCGCACACTGCTGTTAGGTACTGATCTAGCAGCGTTCATTTTCTGCAATGAGGGAAAGGAGGCTCTGCTTATTAGATCATATGCCAAGGTGGTCGCCTATTGATCATGCACGCCGGCCATGCGTAGGATGAGATGGTCAACGACTCTTCTCGTTATTCATGGCAAAGCTCTCTTTCGCTCTACCGTCCGATGATCCCCAGCTACTCGGACCTTCCGTCTAGGCAGCCCTTGCTAGCCGGGCATGCAATGGCAGCCCGTGCCAGCCTCACACCATTTCATCAACATAATCACTGACACATATCTAGCATGTCATAGCATGTGAGGATCCATCTGTATTTTTAAGTTGGTCATGACGGGCGAACCATCCGCACCATCACACCTGGCCATCATCACGATAAAGGCAACATGGGGTCCATCCATTCCATAGGACGTATCCGTGGTAGATTATGGTAAACACAAGAGAAAAGTACCTGGGGCATGACCGCTACACACCCATGGATGCAAACATGAAGTAGGTGCACAGCATGATCCAACACGACCCACGCCAATATTCGAATAAACTGCAAAGCCATTTGAATAAACTTCAAAGCCAGACAGGCAAATTTCGACGACACATGGGTGTATCGTTGCCCATGTGCTTCTTTGCCCGGCCAGAGCAACTCAATAGCCAAGTATTGCACCCCGACGCTAGAGTTCGGTGACGCTAGAGTTGTTATGGGAAATTGTATGTGGTTACCGAAGGTTGTTTGGAGTCCCGGATGAGATCCCGGACGTCACGAGGAGTTCCGGAATGGTCCATTGGTGAAGATTTATATATCGAAAGTCTAGTTTCAGTCGCCGGACTGCTTCTTGACTTGCACTCCAAGTCCTCTGGATCACGTTCATTCGAAAAATCACGCTCCCGAAGGTTTCATTCCGTTTGGACTCCATTTGATATTTCTTTTCTTCGAAATACTGAAATAGGCAAAAAAAACAGCAATACGGGTTGGGCCTCCGGTTAGTAGGTTAGTCCCAAAATTGATATAAGTGTGTAAAGTAAAGCCCATAAACATCCAAAACGGGTAATATAATAGCATGGAACAATCAAAAATTATAGATACATTGGAGACGTATCAAGCATCCCCAAGCTTAATTCCTGCTCGTCCTCGCGTAGGTAAATGATAAAAACAGAATTTTTGATGTGGAATGCGACCTAGAATAATTCTCAATGTAAATTTCTTTATTGTGGCATGAATGTTCAGATCCAAATGATTCAAAATAAAAGTTCATATTGACATAAGAAATAGTAATACTTCAAGCATACTAATCAAAGCAATCATGTCTTCTCAAAATAACATGGCTAAAGAAAGTTCATCCCTACAAAAACATATAGTTAGCCTATGCTTCATTTTTGTCACACAAAAATGCTCCCAAATTATACACCCCCGATGACAAGCCAAGCAATTGTTTCGTACTTAAATAATCTCAAACTTCTTCAACTTTCAGGCAATACATGAGCGTGAGCCATGGATATAGCACTATGGGTGGAATAGAATATGATGATGGGGATTGTCTGGAGAAGACAAAAAAGAGAAAGTCTCACATTGACGAGGATAATCAACGGGCTATGGAGATGCCCATCAATTGATGTCAGCATGAGGAGTAGGGATTGCCATGCAACGGATGCACTAGAGCTACAAATGTATGAAAGCTCAACAAAAGAAAACTAGTGGGTGTGCATCCAACTTGCTTGCTCACGAAGACCTAGGGCATTTTGAGGAAGCCCATCGTAGGAATATACAAGCCAAGTTCTATAATGAAAAACTCCCACTAGTATATGAAAGTGACAACATATGAGACTCTCTATATGAAGAACATGGTGCTATTTTGAAGCACAAGTGTGGAAAAGAGATAGTAACATTGCCCCCTTTTTATATTTTTTCTTTTTTTTCTTTTTTTCTTTTTCTTTTTTTTGGGCCTTTCTTTTTTTCATTTTGCCTTTCTTTTTTTTTCTTTTTTTTTCTTCGGCCTTTTTTTCTTTCTTTTTGGCCTTTCTTTTTTTTTCTTTTTGGGGACAATGCTATAATAATGATGATCATCACACTTTTATTAATTTACAACTCATGAATTACAACTCAAAACTTGAACAAGATGTGACTCTATATGAATGCCTCCGGCGGTGTACCGGGATGGGCAATGAATCAAGAGTGACATGTATGAAAAATTATGCAAAGTGGCCTTGCCACAAATACGATGTCAACTACATGATCATGCAATGGCAATATGACAATAGCAATGCGTGTCATGATGATAAACGGAACGGTGAAAAGTTGCATGACAATATATCTCGGAATGGCTATGGAAATGCCATAATAGGTAGGTATGGTGGCTGTTTTGAGGAAGATATAAGGAGGTTTATGTGTGATAGAGCGTATCATATCACGGGGTTTGGATGCACCGGCGAAGTTTGCACCAACTCTCAAGGTGAGAAAGGGCAATGCACGGTACCGAAGAGGCTAGCAATGATGGAAAGGTAAAAGTGCGTATAATCCATGAACTCAACATTAGTCAAAAGAACTCATATACTTATTTCAAAAATCTACAGGTCATCAAAAACCAAGCACTACGCGCATGCTGCTAGAGGGATAGATTGGTAGGAAAAGACCATCTCTCGTCCCCGACCGCCACTCATAAGGACACAATCTAAGAACACCTCATGTTTCAAATTTGTTACACAACTTTAACCATATGTGGATGCTACGAGACTTGCTAACTTCAACACAAGCATTCTTTAAATTCATAATCACCCAACTAGCATGACTTTAATATCACTACCTCCATATCTCAAAACAATTATCAAGTATCAAATTGATCATAGCATCCAATTCACTTCCTATGATAGTTTTTATTATACCCAACTTGGATGCCCACCATTCTAGGACCAATTTTATAACCATAGCAAATACCATGTTGTTCTAAGAGACTCTCAAAATAATATAAGTAAAGCATGAGAGACTAGTCATTTCTACAAAATTAAGCCACCGCCGTGCTCTGAAAGATATAAGTGAAGCACTAGAGCAAAAACTATCTAACTCAAAAGATATAAGTGAAGCACATAGAGTATTCTAATAAATTCCAATCAAGTGGGCTTCTCCCAAAAGTTGTGTACAGCAAGGATGATTGTGGAAAACTAAAAGGAAAATACTAATATCATACAAGACGCTCCAAACAAAACACATATCATGTGGCGAATAAAAATATAGCTCCAAGTAAAGTTACCGATAAACGAAGACGAAAGAGGGGATGCCTTCCAAGGGCATCCCCAAGCTTAGGCTTTTGGCTATTCTTGAATATCTTGGGGTGCCATGCGCATCCCCAAGCTTAGGCTCTTGCCACTCCTTATTCCATAGTCCATCAAATCTTTACCCAAATCTTGAAAACTTCACAACACAAAACTCAACAGGAAATCTCATAAGCTCCGTTGGTGAAATAAAGCAAAACCACCACATAAGGTACAGTAATGAACTCATTATTTATTTATATTGGTGTTAAACCTACTGTATTTCAAGTTCTCTATGGTTAATACCACTTAATACTTGCCATAGATGCATCAAAATAAGCAAACAACACACGAAAAACAGAATCTGTCAAAAACAGAACAGTCTGTAGAAATCTGTAACCCTCGAATACTTCTGTAACTCTAAAACTTCTACCAAAATAGGAGGTCCTGGGAAATTTGTCTATTGATCTACAGAAAAAAAGAATCAAAGCAAAAGCACGCTTCTGTGAATTAACAAAACTATTTTCGTGCGCGCAAAGTTTCTATTTTTCAGCAGAATCAAATTAGCTATCACCATAGGTTATCCTATAGGTTCTACTTGGTACAAACACTAATTAAAACATAAAAATACATCTAAACAGAAGGTAGATGCAAAATTTATTACTAAACAGAAACAAAACCAAAAACACAAATAAAATTGGGTTGCCTCCCAACTACCGCTATCGTTTAACGCCCCTAGCTAGGCATAAAAGCGAGGATAGATCTAAGTAGTGCCATATTTGGCACTCAATTCATAAGTAGCTCGCATGATAGATTCATAAGGTAATTTGACTTTATTTCTTGGAAAGTGCTCCATGCCTTTCCTTAATGGAAATTGGAATCTAATATTCCCTTCCATCATATCAATAGTCGCGCCGATCGTTCTAAGGAAAGGTCTACCAAGAATAATAGGGCAAGAAAGATTATAATCTATATCAAGAACGGTAAAAATCTACGTGCACCAAATTTCTATTTGCAACAATGAGAACATCATTGATCCTTCCCATTGGCTTTTTAATGGTGGAATCCGCAAGGTGCAAATTTAAAGAGCAATCATCAAGATCATGGAAACCTAGAATATCACATAAAGTTTTCCGAATCGTGGAAACACTAGCACCCAAATCACATAAAGCATAACACTCATGATCTTTAATTTTAATCTTTATAGTAGGTTCTCACTCATCATTAAGTTTTCTAGGTATGGAAACTTAAGTTTTTCATCAAAATATTGCATCAAGGCATCAACAATATGTTTGGTAAAAGCTTTATTTTGACTATAAGCATGAGGAGAATTCACAAAGGATTGTAACAAGGAAATACAACCTTCTAAAGAACAATTATCATAATTAAATTCCTTGAAATCCAAGATAGTTCAATGCTATTTAAAGTCTTGACCTCTCCAATCCCACTTTTACCAAATTTAGCATCAAGATCTAAAAACTCCGAATTATTGGGACGCCTTTTAACTAAAGTTGACTCATCTCCAGTCCCATCATTATAAAGATTCATATTGCAAAACAAAGATCTAATAGGGGACACATCAATAACTTTAAGATCTTCATCATTATTTTCATTGAAACTAGAAGAACACGCTTTTATAAAGCAATCTTTCTTAGCATGCAATCTAGCGGTTCTTTCCTTGCACTCATCAATGGAAATTCTCATTGCTTTGAGAGACTCATTGATATCATGCTTAGGAGGAGTATATGTAAGTTTCAAAGAATCAACATCAAGCGAAAGTCTATCAACGTTCCTAGCCAAATCATCAAGTTTGAGCGATTTTTCTTCAAGCAAGGCATTAAAATTCTTTTGAGAGATCATAAATTCTTTTACACTATTCTCAAAATCAGAGGGCATCTTATTAAAATTACCATAAGAATTATTGTAGGAATTTCCATAATTATTAGAGGAATTACTAGGGAACGGTCTAGGATTAAAGTTTCCTCTATAAGCATTGTTACCGAAACTATTCCTAATAAACAAAATTCACATCCATAGATTCATTATTACTCTCAATCAAAGTAGACAAAGGCATATCATTGGGATCAAGAGGAGCATTCTTAGTAGCAAACAATTTCATAAGTTCATCCATCTTTCCACTCAAAACATTAATTTCTTCTGTGGCATGCACTTTTTTACTAGTAGACCTTTCGGTGTGCCATCGAGAGTAATTAGCCATAATATTATTAAGGAGTTTTGTAGCATATCCTAAAGTGATTTCCATAAACGTGCCTCCCACGGCCGAATCTAAAAGATTTCTAGAAGCAAAGTTCAATCCGGCATAAAAAATTTGTATGCTCATCCATAAATTCAAACCATGAGTAGGGCAATTGTGAATCATCAATTTCATTCTTTCCCAAGATTGGGCAACATGCTCATGATCAAGTTGTTTAAAATTCATAATATCGTTCCTAAGAGTGATGATCTTAGCGGAAGGAAAATACTTAGAGATAAAAGCATCTTTGCACTTGTTCCAAGAATCGATACTATTTTTAGGCAAAGACGAAAACCAAACTTTAGCACAAACTCTAAGGGAAAACGGAAATAACTTCAATTTAACAATATCATTATCCATATCTTTCTTCTTTTGCATATCACAGAAATCAACAAAGTTGTTTAGATCGGTAGCGGCATCTTCACTAGGAAGGCCGGCGAATTGATCTTTCATAACAAGATTCAGCAACGCAGTATTGATTTCACAGGACTCAACATCATTAAGAGGAGCCATCGGAGTACTAAGGAAATCATTATTATCGGTATTCGAGAAATCACACAATTTGGTATTATCTTGCGCCATGGCGACAAGTAATCCAACACACAAGCAGACAGAAAAAGGCAAGCGAAAGAAAGAGGAGGAGATTGGGAAAGAGAGGGCGAATAAAATGACAAGGGTGAAGTGGGGGAGAGGAAAATGAGAGGCAAATGGCAAAAATGTAAATGCGAGGGAGATGAGTTTGTGATGGGTACTTGGTATGTCTTGACTTGAGCAAAGACCTCCCCGGCAACGGCACCAGAAATCCTTCTTGCTAAGTCTTGAGCTTGTGTTGGTTTTCCTTGAAGAGGAAAGGGTGATGCAGCAATAATAGCGTAAGTATTTCCCTCAGTTTTTGAGAACCAAGGTATCAATCCAGTAGGAGGCTCCTCAAAAGTCCCACGCACCTACACAAACAAACAAAGAGCTCGCAACCAACGCAATAAAGGGGTTGTCAATCCCTTCACAGCCACTTGCGAAAGTGAGATCTGATAGAGATAGTATGATAAGATAAATATATTTTTAGTATTTTATAATATAGATTGGAAAAGTAAATATGCAAATAAAAGTAGATTGAAAGCTTATATGATAAAAGATAGACCCGGGGGCCGTAGGTTTCACTAGTGGCTTCTCTCAAGATAGCATAAGTATTACGGTGGTGAACAAATTACTGTCGAGCAATTGATAGAAAAGTGAATAATTATGAGATTATCAAGGCATGATCATGTATATAGGCATCACGTCCGCAACAAGTAGACCGACTCCTGCCTGCATCTACTACTATTACTCCACACATCGACCGCTATCCAGCATGCATCTAGAGTATTAAGTTCATAAGAACAGAGTAATGCATTAAGAAAGATGACATGATGTAGAGGGATAAACTCATGCAATATGATATAAACCCAATCTTTTTATCCTCGATGGCAACAATACAATACGTGCCTTGCTGCCCCTGCTATCGTTGGGAAAGGACACCACAAGATTGAACCCAAAGCTAAGCACTTCTCCCATTGCAAGACTGATAATTCGAAGAGACTTGCAAAGATAACTCAATCATACATAAAAGAATTCAGAGGACATTCAAATATTTCTCATAGATAAACTTGATCATAAACCCACAATTCATCGGATCTCGACAAACACACCGCAAAAAGAGTTACATCGAATAGATCTCCAAGAAGATCGAGACGAACATGGTATTGAGATCTAAGAAGAGAGAAGAAGACATCTAGCTAATAACTATGGACCCGAAGTGTTGGAAATATGCCCTAGAGGCAATAATAAAAGTATTATTATATTTCCTTGTTCATGATAATAGTCTTTTATTCATGCTATAACTGTATTATCCGGAAATTGTAATACATGTGTGAATACATAGACCACAATATGTCCCTAGTGAGCCTCTAGTTGACTAGCTCGTTGTGATCAACAGATAGTCATGGTTTCCTGGCTATGGACATTGGATGTCATTGATAACGGGATCACATCATTAGGAGAATGACACTACAGGAAACTGCTAATTTGCCGTCAGGGAGCGTCTTTGCCGTCAGCTTTTCGTCGGGGCAGACGGCAAAGAAGTGTTTTGCCGTCATCAGCAGACGGCAAAGAAAATCTAACGGTAAAATAGACTTTGCCGTCACCCAAAAAAATTACAGACAGCAAAGAGCTCACTTTGCCGTCTGCGAAAAAAAGACAGACGGCAAAGAATCTTTGCCGCCTTTTACTGACGGCGAAGTGAGATATTTGCCGTCTGTGTTTTCTTTGGGGGCGGCAAAATCTTTGCGTCTGCGTTTATATTTATAGGCGGCAAAGTCGGGACTTTGCCGTCTGTAAACATAAACGCAGACGGCAAAGAGAAAACACACGCCACGGATCGATCCCACGGATCGATGACATGGCGTGATCCGGGCCGCCCGCCTCTCTCACCACGCGCGATCCACTGTGTCTGCCCACCACCCGTCCATTATCCTCACGAGACCCCACCCACCCACCCACGATCGATCCCCTCCTGCGGCCCTGTCTCCCTTCTCTCGATCCCCACCGCACCACCACTCGCCTCTGCCTCGCCGGACCCCAGCGCCGCGTCCTCTCGCCGGACCCCGCCGCCGCGTCCCCGGGCGCCCCCGCCTCCCGATCCACTCACCGGCGCTACAGCCGCAGCTCCTCTGCCCGGCAAACCCTTCGCCACAGTCTGCAGATCTTCGTCCTCCCCTTCCTCTGCTCCACCTCCTCCGGCTCCCACCTTCCTCTTCCGGTGGCTGTGGGCATGGCGGCCAGCGTGGGAGGCCGCTTCGGCTCCTCCAGCGGGGCGGGCGGCGTGAGCCGGGCTTGGTCGCTGCGGGCAGAGCGGCCGGCGCGCGAGGTCGCAGCAGCTTCTCCAGCGGGGCGGGAGGCACGAGCCGGGCTTGGCCGGTGCGGGCAAAGCGGCCGGAGCGTGAGGCCGCGGTAGCTTCTCCAGCGGGGCGGGCAGCACGAGCAGGACATGGCCGGTACGGTCAGAGCGGCCGGCGCGGGAGGCCGCTGCATGCGATCTTGTGGCGGGCGTCTGGCGTGAGCGAGGCATGGCGGTGTGAGGCTGCTGTGGGCAGGGGAACAGCTCCGGTTGGTGCTTCCGGCCGCCGCCGGCCTCGACCCCTTCCCCCCTTTGCCCCGGCCATCGTCGCCCCGAGCAGCTGCACGCCGCCGTCCCCGTCCCACGGCGCCGCAACCTTTTCCATCTCCCTCCAAGAATGCAATTGCCCCGACCACCGCACTTAATTTGTGGCTGTTAGTAATTGTTATTAATTGCTAGGTGCATGTACCTGCAAAAATTTGATGCTCACTGCCTATTCGTGTAGTTGTATTGATGTTTCACGGGCTCCATTTTTTGTTTCTAATTTTTGTACATTGTGCCATGAATTTATGTGTGAAAACCGGGTCGGTTGTGCAAAACTACGGCTGTGATGGGTTTGCTAGCGCTGGTGCTTTAGTTTTTTTAATCATGAGACTAAAAATAGAATACAATCTTTGCCGTCTCTTGTTCTGTCTGATGAAGGCAAAGTACATGTTTGACTGACGGCAAAGACCGCGTGCTTTGCCGTCTGGTATTTCCGCCGCAGACGGCAAATTTGTGGTTGGCTGACGGCAAAGACTTTGCCGTCTGCCCGATAAGAAGCTGACGGCAAAGTACTCTTTGCCGACTTTGCCTTTGCCGTCACACTTTGCCGTCAGCCAGGTGACGGCAAAGTCTTTGCCGTCTGTATTTCATCCTTTGCTGTCTGTACTTGCCTGACGGCAAACTGTCTGATTCCTGTAGTGTGATGTGATGGACAAGACCCAATCCTAAGCATAGCACAAAGATCGTGTAGTTCGTATGCTAAAGCTTTTCTAATGTCAAGTATATTTTCCTTAGACCATGAGATTGTGCAACTCCCGGATACCGTAGGAATGCTTTGGGTGTACCAAAGCGTCACAACGCAATGGCGGGTGGCTATAAAGGTGCACTACGGTATCTCCGAAAGTGTCATTGGGTTGGCACGAATCGAGGATGGGATTTGTCACTCCGTGTAAGCGGAGAGGTATCTCTGGGCCCACTCGGTAGGACATCATCATAATGTGCACAATGTGACCAAGGGGTTGATCACGGGATGATGTGTTACGGAGCGAGTAAAGAGACTTGCCGTAACGAGATTGAACAAGGTATCGGTATACCGACGATCGAATCTCGGGCAAGTACAATACCGTTAGACAAAGGGAATTGTATACGTGATCGATTGAGTCCTTGACATCATGGTTCATCCGATGATATCATCGTGGAACATGTAGGAGCCAACATGGGTATCCAGATCCGCTGTTGGTTATTGACCGGAGAACATCTCGGTCATGTCTACATGTCTCCGAACCCGTAGGGTCTACACATAAGGTTCGATGGCGCTAGGGTTATAAAGGAAGTTTGTATGTGGTTACGAATGTTGTTGAGTCCGGATGAGATCCCGGACGTCACGAGGAGTTCGGAATGGTCCGGAGGTAAAGATTTATATATGGAAGTCCTATTTTGGCCACCGGAAAATGTTCGGGATTTTTCGGTATTGTACGGGAAGGTTCTAGAAGGTTCGGAGTGGGGCCCACCTGCATGGGGGACCCACATGAACGTGGGTAGTGGGGAAAAGCCCCACACCCTGGTCAAGCGCACCAAGATCCCCCTTAGAAGGAATAAGATCATATCCGAAGGGATAAGATCAAGATCCCTAAAAAGGGGGGATAACAATCGGTGGGGAAGGAAATGATGGGATTTCTTTCCTCCCACCTTGGCCAACGCCCCAACGGACTTGGAGGGCAAGAAACAAGCCCCTCCACCCCTATATAAAGTGGGGAGGCGCATGGGAGCTTAACACGAAGTTCTAGCGCAGCCCTCCTCCTCTCCCAAGTCCTCCTCCTCTCCCGCGGTGCTTGGCGAAGCCCTGCAGGATTGCCACGCTCCTCCACCACCACCACGCCGTCGTGCTGCTGCTGGATGGAGTCTTCCTCAACCTCTCCCTCTCTACTTGCTGGATCAAGGCATGGGAGACTTCACCAGGCTGTACGTGTGTTGAACGCGGAGGTGCCGTCCGTTCGGCACTAGGATCTCCGGTGATTTGGATCACGACGATTACGACTCCTTCAACCCCGTTCTATTGAACGCTTCCGCTTAGCAATCTACAAGGGTATGTAGATGCACTCTCCTTCCCCTCGTTGCTGGTTTCTCCATAGATAGATCTTGGTGACACGTAGGAAAATTTTGAATTTCTGTTACGTTCCCCAACAGTGGCATCATGAGCTAGGTCTATTGCGTAGATTCTTTGCACGAGTAGAACACAAAGTAGTTGTGGGCGTTGATTTTGTTCAATATGCTTACCGTTACTAGTCCAATCTTGTTCCGACGGTATTGTGGGATGAAGCGGCCCGGACCGACCTTACACGTACTCTTACGTGAGACAGGTTCCACCGATTGACATGCACTTGGTGCATAAGGTGGCTAGCGGGTGCCAGTCTCTCCCACTTTAGTCGGAACGGATTCGATGAAAAGGGACCTTATGAAAGGTAAATAGCAATTGGCATATCACGTTGTGGTTTTGCGTAGGTAAGAAACGTTCTTGCTAGAAACCCATAGCAGGCACGTAAAACATGCAACAACAATTAGAGGATGTCTAACTTGTTTTTGCAGGGTATGCTATGTGATGTGATATGGCCAAGAAGAATGTGATGAATGATATGTGATGTATGAGATTGATCATGATCTTGTAATAGGAATCACGACTTGCATGTCGATGTGTACGACAACCGGCAGGAGCCATAGGAGTTGTCTTAATTTATTGTATGACCTGCGTGTCATTGAACAACGCCATGTAATTACTTTACTTTATTGCTAACCGGTAGCTATAGTAGTAGAAGTAATAATTTGGCGAGACAACTTCATGGAGACACGATGATGGAGATCATGATGATGGAGATCATGGTGTCATGCCGGTGACGATGATGATCATGGAGCCCGAAGATGGAGATCAAAAGGAGCAAAATGATATTGGCCATATCATGTCACTATTTGATTGCATGTGATGTTTATCATGTTTATGCATCTTGTTTACTTAGAACGACGGTAGTAAATAAGATGATCCCTTACAAAAATTTCAAGAAGTGTTCTCCCCTAACTGTGCACCGTTGCTAAAGTTCGTCGCTTCTAAGCACCACGTGATGATCGGGTGTGATGGATTCTTACGTTCACATACAACGGGTGTAAGACAGATTTACACACGCGAAACACTTAGGGTTAACTTGACGAGCCTAGCATGTACAGACATGGCCTCGGAACATAGAGACCGAAAGGTCGAGCATGAGTCGTATAGTAGATACGATCAACATGAAGATGTTCACCGATGATGACTAATCCGTCTCACGTGATGATCGGACACGGCCTAGTTGACTCAGATCATGTAATCACTTAGATGACTAGAGGGATGTCTATCTGAGTGGGAGTTCATAAGATGAACTTAATTTTCCTGAACATAGTCAAAAGATCTTTGCAAATTATGTCGTAAGCTCGCGCTTTAGTTCCACTGTTTAGATATGTTCCTAGAGAAAGCTTATGTCCTTAATGCACCGCTCAGTGTGCTGAACCCCAAACGTTGTTTGTGGATGTTGCGAACATCAGACATACACGTTTTGATAACTACGTGATAGTTCAGTTAAACGGTTTAGAGTTGAGGCACCAAAGACGTTTTCGAAACTTCGCGGAACATATGAGATGTTTCGAGGGCTGAAATTGAGATTTCAGGCTCGTGCCCACGTCAAGAGGTATGAGACCTCCGACGATTTTCTTAGCCTGCAAACTAAGGGAGAAAAGCTCAATCGTTGAGCTTGTGCCCAGATTGTCTGAGTGCAACAATCACTTGAAGTGAGTGGGAGTTGATCTTCCAGATGATATAGTGATGTTTCTTCAAAGTCATTGCCACCAAGCTGCTAGAGTTTCGTGATGAGCTATAACATATCAGGGATAGATATGATGATCCTTGAGGTATTCGCGATGTTTGACACCGCGAAAGTAGAAATCAAGAAGGAGCATCAATTGTTGATGGTTGGTGAAACCACTAGTTTCAAGAAGGGCAAGGGCAAGAAGGGATACTTCATGAAATGGCAAATCAGCTGCTGCTCTAGTGAAGAAACCCAAGGTTGAACCCAAAACCAAGACTAAGTGCTTCTGTAATAAGGGGAACAACCACTGGAGCGGAATTACCCTAGATACTTGGTAGATGAGAAGGCTGCCAAGGTCGATAGAAGTATATTGGATATACATTATGTTAATGTGTACTTTACTAGTACTCCTAGTAGCACCAGGGTATTAGATACCGATTCGGTTGCTAAGTGTTAGTAACTCGAAATAAAAGAGCTACGGAATAAACGGAGACTAGCTAAAGGAGAGCTGACGATATGTGTTGGAAGTGTTTCCAAGTTTGATGTGATCAAACATCGCACGCTCCCTCTACCATCATGATTAGTATTAAACCTGAATAATTGTCATTTGGTGTTTGCGTTGAGCATAGACATGATTGGATTATGTCTATCGCAATACGGTTATTCATTTAAGGAGATAATGGTTAATCTATTTATTTGAATAATACCTTCAATGGTCTTACACCTAAAGGAATGGTTTATTGAATCTCGATCGTAGTGATACACATTTTCATGCCAAAAGATATAAGATAGTAATGATAGTACCACTCACTTGTGGCACTGCCATGTAAGTCATATTGGTATAAAACGCATGAAGAAGCTCCATGTTGATGGATCTTTGGACTCTCTCGTTTTTGAAAAGTTTGAGACATGCGAACCATGTCTATTGGTGTATACGCATGAAGAAACTCCATGCAGATGGATCGTTTGGACTCACTTGAGATATGCAGATCATACCACATGGGCAAGATGACTGAAAAGCCTCGTTTTCAGTAAGATGGAACGAGATAGCAACTTGTTGGAAGTAACACATTTTGATGTGTGCAGTCCAATGAGTCTTTGAGGCATCTGATGAATATCGTTATGTTCTTACTTCACAGATGATTCGAGTAGATGTTGAGTATATTTACTTGATGAAACACAAGTCTGAATTATTGAATGGTTCAAGTAATTTCAGTGTGAAGTTGAAAATCATCGTGACAAGAGGATAAAATGTCTATGATATGATCATAGAGATGAGTATCTGAGTTACTGAGCTTTGCACATAATTAAGACATTGTGGAAATTGTTTCACAATTAATACCGCCTGGAACACCATAGTTTGATGGTGTGTCCGAACATCATAGTTGCACCCTATTGGATATGGTGCATACCATGATGTCTCTCATCGAATTACCACTATCGTTTATGGGTTAGGCATTAGAGACAACCACATTCACTTTAAATAGGGCACCACGTAATTCCGTTGAGATGACACCGTATGAACTATGGTTTAGAGAAACCTAAGCTGTCATTTCTTAAAGGTTTGGGGCTGCGACGCTTATGTGGAAAGGTTTCAGGTTGATAAGCTCGAACCCAAAGCGGATAAAATGCATCTTCATTAGACACACAAAACAGTTGGGTATACCTCCTAATTCAGATCCGAAAGCAATAGGGATTGTTTCTTGAATCGGGTCCTTTCTCGAGGAAAAGTTTGTCTCGAAAAGTTGAGTGGGAGGATGGTGGAGACTTGATGAGGTTATTGAACCATCACTTCAACCAGTGTGTAGCAGGGCACAGGAAGTTGCTCCTGTGGCACCTACACCAATTGAAGTAGAAGCTTATGATAGTGATCATGAAACTTCGGATCAAGTCACTACCATACCTCGTAGGGTGACAAGGATGCGTACTACTTTGGAGTGGTACAGTAATCCTGTCTTGAAGGTCATGTTGCTAGACAACAATGAACCTACGAGCTATGGAGAAGCGATAGTGGGCCCATATTTCGACAAATGGTTAGAAGCCATGAAATC
Organism: Aegilops speltoides; assembly: GCA_021437245.1. Lineage (NCBI taxonomy): Eukaryota > Viridiplantae > Streptophyta > Magnoliopsida > Poales > Poaceae > Aegilops > Aegilops speltoides. Next base: position 11,989,974 of record CM038145.1, read on the forward strand.
CAAGATAGGATCCATGTATCAGAACAAAGCATGGACTTTGGTGGACTTGCTCGATGATCGGCAAGCCATTGAGATAAATGGATCTTTAAGAAGAAGACGGACGTGGACGGAAATGTCACCGTCTATGAAGCTCGACTTCTGGCGAAGAGTTTTTTCACAAGTTCAAGGAGTTGACTACGATGAGATTTTCTCATCCGTAGTGATGCTTAAGTCCGTCGGAATCATGTTAGCATTAGCTGCATTTATGAAATCTGGCAGATGGATGTCAAAACGAGTTTCCTTACCGGCCAGAAGGAAAGGTTGTATGTGATACAATCAGAAAGGTTTTGTCGATCCTAAGGATGCTAAAAGGTATGCTAGCTCCAGTGATCCTTCTAAGGACTGGAGTAAGCATCTCGGAGTTGGAATATGTACTTTGATAAGATGATCAAAGATTTTGGGTTTATACAAATTTATGACAAACTTGTATTTCCAAAGAAGTGAGTGGGAGCACTATAGAATTTCTGATGAGTATATGTTATTGACATTTTGTTGATCAAAAATGATGTAGAATTTCTGGAAAGCATATAGGGTTATTTGAAAAATGTTTTTCAATGGAAAACCTGGATTAAGCTACTTGAACATTGAGCATCAAGATCTGTAATGATAAATTAAAAACGCTTAATGGTACTTTCAAACGAGCACATACCTTGACATGATCTTGAAGGTGTTCAAGATGGATCAGTCAAAGAAGGAGTTCTTGCCTGAGATGTAAGGTATAAAGTTAAGACTTAAAGCTCGACCATGGCAGAAAAGAGAGAAAGGACGAAGGTCGTCCCCTATGCCTTAGACGTAGGCTCTACAGTATGCTATGCTGTGTACCGCACCGAAAGTGTGCCTTGCCATGAGTCAGTCAAGGGGTACAAGAATGATCCAGGAATGGATCATTGGACAGCGGTCAAAATTGTCCTTGGAGTAAATAAGGACATGTTTCTCGATTATGGAGGTGATAAAGAGTTCGACGTAAAGGGCTACGTCGATGCAAGCTTTAACACCTATCCGAATGACTCTGAGTAGCAAACCGGATACGTATAGTGGAGCAACCATTTGGAATAGCTCCAAGTGGAGAGTGGTATCAGCATTTACAATATGACCTAGAGATTTGCGAAGTACATACGAATCTGAAAGGTTTAGACCCGTTGACTAAAACCTCTCTCACAAGCAAAACATGATCAAACCCTAGAACTCATTGAGTCCTAATCACATGATGATGTGAACTAGTTTAGTGACACTAGTAAACTCTTTGGATGTCGGTCACATGGCGATGTGACCTGTGAGTGTTAATCACATGGCGATGTGAACTAGATTATTGACTCTAGTGCAAGTGGGAGACTGTTGGAAATATGCCCTAGAGGCAATAATAAAAGTATTATTATATTTCCTTGTTCATGATAATAGTCTTTTATTCATGCTATAACTGTATTATCCGGAAATCATAATACATGTGTGAATACATAGACCACAATATGTCCCTAGTGAGCCTCTAGTTGACTAGCTCGTTGTGATCAACAGATAGTCATGGTTTCCTGGCTATGGACATTGGATGTCGCTGATAACGGGATCACATCATTAGGAGAATGATGTGATGGACAAGACCCAGTCCTAAGCATAGCACAAAGATCGTGTAGTTCGTATGCTAAAGCTTTTCTAATGTCAAGTGTCTTTTCCTTAGACCATGAGATTGTGCAACTCCCAGATACCGTAGGAATGCTTTGGGTGTACCAAACGTCACAACGTAACTGGGTGGCTATATATAAAGGTGCACTACAGGTATCTCCGAAAGTGTCATTGGGTTGGTACTAATCGAGATCGGATTTGTCACTCCTGTAAACGGAGAGGTATCTCTGGGCCCACTCGGTAGGACATCATCATAATGTGCACAATGTGACCAAGGGGTTGATCACGGGATGATGTGTTACGGAACGAGTAAAGAGACTTGCTGGTAACGAGATTGAACAAGGTATCGGTATACCGACGATCGAATCTCGGGCAAGTACAATACCGTTAGACAAAGGGAATTGTATACGAGATCGATTGAGTCCTTGACATCGTGGTTCATCCGATGAGATCATCATGGAACATGTGGGAGCCAACATGGGTATCCAGATCCCGCTGTTGGTTATTGACCGGAGAACGTCTCGGTCATGTCTACATGTCTCCCGAACCCGTAGGGTCTACACACTTAAGGTTCGATGACGCTAGGGTTATAAAGGAAGTTTGTATGTGGTTACCAAATGTTGTTCGGAGTCCCGGATGAGATCCCGGACGTCACGAGGAGTTCCGGAATGGTCCGGAGGTAAAGATTTATATATGGGAAGTCCTATTTTGGCCACCGGAAAATGTTCGATATTTTTCGGTATTGTACCGGGAAGGTTCTAGAAGGTTCCGTAGTGGGGCCCACCTGCATGGGGGGACCCACATGAACGTGGGTAGTGGGGAAAGGCCCCACACCCCTGGTCAAGGCGCACCAAGATCCCCCCTTAGAAGGAATAAGATCATATCCCGAAGGGATAAGATCAAGATCCCTAAAAAGGGGGGATAACAATCGGTGGGGAAGGAAATGATGGGATTTCTTTCCTCCCACCTTGGCCAATGCCCCAATGGACTTGGAGGGCAAGAAACCAGCCCCTCCACCCCTATATAAAGTGGGGAGGCGCATGGCAGCTTAACACGAAGTTCTGGCGCAGCCCTCCCCCTCTCCCAAGTCCTCCTCCTCTCCCGCGGTGCTTGGCGAAGCCCTGCAGGATTGCCACGCTCCTCCACCACCACCACGCCGTCGTGCTGCTACTGGATGGAGCCTTCCTCAACATCTCCCTCTCTCCTTGCTGGATCAAGGCATGGGAGACGTCACCAGGCTGTACGTGTGTTGAACGCGGAGGTGCCGTCCGTTCGGCACTAGGATCTCCGGTGATTTGGATCACGACGAGTACGACTCCTTCAACCCCGTTCTGTTGGACGCTTCCGCTTAGCGATCTACAAGGGTATGTAGATGCACTCTCCTTCCCCTCGTTGCTGGTTTCTCCATAGATAGATCTTGGTGACACGTAGGAAAATGTTGAATTTCTGCTACGTTCCCCAACACGAAGGTCTGTGGTAAACTACTCACAACTCATCATAGGGGCTATGGTGTTGATGTAGAAGCCCTCCGTGGTCGATTCCCCCTCCGGCGGAGCACCGACGAAGGCTCCAAGATGGGATCTCGTGGATACAGAAGGTTACGGTGGTGGAAATAGTTTTTGGCTGGCTCCTTGGATGTTCTCGGCGTACGTTGGTATATATAGGATGAAGAAGTAGGTCGGTGGCCGCCCGAGGGGCCCACGAGATAGGGGGCGCACCCTGTAGGGGTGGGCGCGCCCTCCACACTTATGGCCGCCTTGACTGCTTCTTGACTTGCACTCCAAGTCCTTTGGATCACGTTCATTCCAAAAAACACGCTCCCGAAGGTTTTATTCCGTTTGGACTCCGTTTGATATTAGTTTTCTTCGAAATACTGAAATAGGCAAAAAAAACAGCAATACGGGTTGGGCCTCCGGTTAGTAGGTTAGTCCCAAAAATGATATAAATGTGTAAAGTAAAGCCCATAAACATCCAAAACGGGTCATATAATAGCATGGAACAATCAAAAATTATAGATACGTTGGAGACGTATCAGCCTACGTGAGACAGGTTCCACCGACTGGCATGCACTTGATGCATAAGGTGGCTATCGGGTGTCTGTCTCTCCCACTTTAGTCGAATCAGATTCGATGAAAAGGGTCCTTATGAAGGGTAAATAGCAATTGGGATATCACCGTTGTGGCTTTTGCATAGGTAAGAAACGTTCTTGCTGGAAACCCATAGCAGCCAAGTAAAGCATGCAACAACAATTAGAGGACGTCCAACTTGTTTTTGCAGGGTATGCTATGTGATTTGATATGGCCAAAAGGATGTGATGAATGATATATGTGATATATGAGATTGATCATGTTCTTGTAATAAGAATCACGACTTGCATGTCGATGAGTATGACAACCAGTAGGAGCCATAGGAGTTGTCTTAATTTATTGTATGACCTGCATGTCAATGAAAATGCCATGTAATTACTTTACTTTATTGCTAACCGTTAGCCATAGTAGTAGAAGTAATAGTTGGCGAGACAACTTCATGAAGACATGATGATGGAGATCAGGTGTCATGCCAGTGACGATGGTGATCATGCCGCGCGTTGAAGATGGAGATCAAAGGCGCAAAATGATATTGGACATATCATGTCACTTTATGATTTGCATGTGATGTTTGTCATGTTTACATGTTATTTTCTTAGAACGATGGTAGCACAAATAAGATGATCCCTCGCTAAAATTTCAAGAAAGTGTTCCCCCTAACAGTGCACCGTTGCGAAGGTTCGTTGTTTGGAAGCACCACATGATGATCGGGTGTGATAGATTCTAACGTTCGCATACAACGGGTGTAAGCGAGATTTACACACGCAAAACACTTAGGTTGACTTGACAAGCCTAGCATGTACAGACATGGCCTCGGAACACGAGAGACCGAAAGGTCGAACATGAGTCGTATGGTAGATGCGATCAACATCGAGATGTTACCGTTGATGACTAGTCCGTCTCACGTGATGATCGGACACGTCCTAGTAAATTCGGATCATGTATCACTTAGATGACTAGAGGGATGTCTATCTGAGTGGGAGTTCATTTAAAAATTTGATTAGATGAACTTAATTATCTTGAACATAGTCAAAAGGTCTTTGCAAATTATGTCGTAGCTTACGCTTTGGTTCTACTGTTTTAGATATGTTCCTAGAGAAAAAAAATAGTTGAAAGTTGACAGTAGCAATTATGCGGACTTGGTCCGTAAACTGAGGATTGTCCTCATTGCTGCGCAGAAGGATTATGTCCTTAATGCACCGCTCGGTGTGCTAAACCTCGAGCGTCGTCTGTGGATGTTGCGAACATCTGACATACACGTTTTGATGACTACGTGATAGTTCGGTGCATAATGTTAAACGGTTTAGAATTGAGGCGCCAAAGATATTTTTGAAACGTCGCGGAACATATGAGATGTTCCAAGAGCTGAAATTGGGATTTCAGGCTCGTGCCCACGTCAAGAGGTGTGAGACCTCCGACAAGTTTCTTAGCCTGCAAACTAAGGGAGGAATGCTCAATCGTTGAACATGTGCTCAGATTGTCTGAGTACTACAATCGCTTGAATCGAGTGGGAGTTAATCTTCCAGATGAGATAGTGATGGTTCTCCAAAGTCACTGCCACCAAGCTACTAGAGCTTCGTGATGAACTATAACATATCAGGGATAGATATGATGATCCTTGAGCTATTCGCGATGTTTGACACCGCGAAAGTAGAAATCAAGTAGGAGCATCAATTGTTGATGGTTAGTAAAACCACTAGTTTCAAGAAGGGCAGGGGCAAGAAGGGATACTTGATGAAACGGCAAATCAGTTGCTGCTCTAGTGAAGAAACCCAAGGTTGAACCCAAACCCGAGACTACGTGTTTCTGTAATGAGGGGAACGGTCACTGAAGCAGAACTATCCTAGATACTTCGTAGATGAGAAGGCTGACAAGGTCGACAGAGGTATATTGCATATAAATTATATTAATGTGTACTTTACTAGTACTCCTAGTAGCACCAGGGTATTAGATACCGATTCGGTTGCTAAGTGTTAGTAACTCAAAATGAAAAGCTACGGAATAAACAAAGACTGGCTAAAGGTGAGATGACGATATGTGTTGGAAGTGTTTCCAAGGTTGATGTGATCAAACATCCCACGCTCCCTCTACCATCGGGATTGGTGTTAAACCTAAATAATTGTTATTTGGTGTTTGCGTTGAGCATAGACATGATTGGATTATGTTTATCGCAATACGGTTATTCATTTAAGGAGAATAATGGTTACTCTGTTTATTTGAATAATACCTTCAATGGTCTTGCACCTAAAATGAGTTTATTGAATCTCAATCGTAGCGATACACATGTTCATACCAAAAGATATAAGATAGTGATGATAGTACCACCTAGTTGTGGCACTGCCATTTGAGTCATATTGGTATAAAACGCATGAAGAAGCTCCATGTTGATGGATCTTTGGACTCACTTATTTTTTTTAATTTTGAGAGTTGCGAACCATGTCTATTAGTATATACGCATGAAGAAATCTCCATGCAGATGGATCGTTTGGAATCACTTTATTTTGAATCACTTGAGACATGTAAATCATACCACATGGGCAAGATGACTGAAATGCCTCGTTTTCAATGAAATGGAACAAGAAAGCTGTAGGATCGAAGAAGGTGAGAGTGTCTAGAGGGAGGGTGATTAGACTACTCGACAAGATAAAAATTATGTCTTTTATCAAGGACAGATTTTGGCAGATTTTGCATAACACACAAGTCAAGTAGCACACTACACATGCAATTCTAGAGTATAGGCAGCGGAAAGTAAATTGCACAAGTAGTAAGGAGAAGTGGAGAAGATCAAACGCAATTTGGAGACGCGGTGATTTTTCTCGTGGTTCCGATAGGTGGTGCTATCGTACTTCCACGTTGATGGAGACTTCAACCCACGGAGGGTAACGGTTGCGAGAGTCCACGGAGGGCTCCACCCACGAAGGGTCCACGAAGAAGCAACCTTGTCTATTCCATCATGGCCTCACGCCCACGGAGGGCTAGCCTTACTCGGGTAGATCTTCACGAAGTAGGCGATCTCCTTGCCCTTACAAACTTCTTGGTTCAACTCCACATCTCGATGACGGAGGCTCCCAAGCGACACCTAACCAATCTAGGAGGCACCACCTCCAAAAGGTAATAGATGTTGTTGATGATGATGAACTCCTTGCTCTTGTGCTTCAAATGATAATCTCCCCAACACTCAACTCTCCTCACTGATTTGGCTGTGGTGGAAGAAAGGATTGAGTGGAAAGCAACTTGGGAAGGCTAGAGATCAAGCTTCATATGGTGGGAGTGGAGCAACTTGATCTCAACACAAGGGTAGGTAGTTCTCTTCTCAGAAATGTAAGGTAGGAGTGGTAGTTCTTTCTGATGGCTCTCTCCACGAATGAAGAGGGGGTGGAGGGGTATTTATAGCCTCCACACAAAATCCAACCGTTACACACATTTGACCAATCTCGGTGGGACCGAAAATACAATCTCGGTTAGTCCGATTCGTGCAATGACAAGAGCATGCCAATTTCGGTGGGACCGACTTCATCATCTCGGTGACACCGATTTGATGACAGAAGGTTACAGAAGCTTGGCAACTCATTTTTCGGTGAGACCGAGTTCAGAATCGGAAAATCTGAGTTTTCTAGGGTTTGGCTTTATGGCTGAGGTGGTTCATCTCGGTGTGACTGAGTTTGGAATATCGGTGGGACCGAGATTACTTATGAGTGTATATGGCGGTGAAAGTTCTTGATAGTTTAGGAGATGTATCACTAAGCACTTGAGCAACCAGATCATCATCATAACCTCATCCCTTTTAATAGTATTGGCTTTTCCTATGGACTCAATGTGATCTTGGATCACTAAACCAAAAATGGAGTCTTGAGCTTTTGCCAATGCTTGCCTTTGCATTTTGAGGGTCCACCTCTTGATCCTTTTGCCATGCCAATGTGATTGAACTTCCGAAACATACTTGATAAAAGCATTAGTCCAACCACAAAGTATGTTGTCATTAATTACCAAAACCACCAGGAGCAAATGTGCTTTCAATCTCCCCTTTTGGTAATTGATGGCAACACACTAAACAAGACATCAAAGCTTATTGAAAGAAAGACAGAATTATCACGAAAGCTTTGACAAACATGTAGTACAGGCTCCCCTACAAGTGTGCAAGATTTTCATAAATTATGGTTTTGGACTACCACAAGCACACAAGAGAGAAAAGCAAGATGTGCTACATGCAGCTTGGCTATATGCATCGAGCAGATGAAAAGAAGTGAGTGATAATGCATATGTGCATGGTGATTTCTTGCAAACAAGTATTCACAAGCAAGTCACCATCATGCACATTCTCGCAAAGTGCATATACTTACCTTGAGGTTCCTTGGCATTGTACTGAAGAGATAAACTTGGGAAAACAAGGTTAGATAACACAAGAGTATTTCTTCAACCAACTGCAAGAACATCAAGAGTACCAAGCCAGGGATGACATGTATAAAGAGTGTCTCATATTGAGCACAAGCTTGAATCAGCAAACATGTCTCCGAAACTAAAAGATTTTCAATGAACTCTGAGAGATTTTGCTTTCCATAAGATATCAATTGTGAAGATTTCCTCTCCCTTTGAGTTGTCTCAGATCAAGGGGTTTGATGGAAAGAGCAAAATCAAAAGAATGATGCCAATTGTAATGTCCAATGTGAAACACGGCAAGAAATTCTCTTATAAGGAAAAACATTGAAGCTTTGATGTGATTCTGTCCCCCTTAAGGTAAGATTGCTCTTCTTCTCCCTCTAAATCTTCTCTTCTCCCCCTAAGTCTTCTCCCCCTTTGACATCAAGTGCCGAAAAGGACAGCAAACTAGGAAGGTCAGGGAAGATGGAAAGAAGTGGGATCCTTAAGAATCACAACAGGGCAGTAAGGAACATGCATAGAGAATCATTGAGTGGAGCTGCAGAAGATGATAGCCTGAAAGAAATAAATCGGTGACACCGAATTAAGATGGATCGGTGGGTCCGAAAGTCATGGACTTAGGGTAGATCCTTTTTGGTCAGACCGAAATATTTAAATCGGTGACGCTTGAGTTTAATTCCAAGGAAATACTGAAATAATTCAGCTCACTTTGCAAGGAATGTTTCAAAGGATTTGCAATGAATTTGTGAATGATTTTCGAGGAATTGATCAGAGTCAGAAGGATATTCACAAAGACAGAAGAGTAGAAATGAAAAAAGATACCTAGATGAAGTTTTTTTTAATGAAAACTTAATGAGAGAACATAAGAGAAAATAGAAAGACTCCAAAACACATGTACTTCATCTAGATAAAGGTCGGCGACAAGGTCACCTATGTTTGAGTATATTGACTTAGGAGTCAAATGAGGACATTTGATCATAGGTCATACTCATCATTTAAGCTCAAAATGGGGTTGCCATTTTTCGATTAAGCATTCGATGTGATCACATCTTATGAAGCTGCTTGTACTCATGACTTTGAGCAAAGCTCCTTAAAGATGTGAAGAACATACCTTGGGCTTGTTGTTGCTTTGTTCATGTAGGTAAACTTGATGTAGGTGCTCATTGAATGTGAAGTTGGAGCGCCATTTCCACTTGTGTAGTTCATCTTCCTACATGGGTTAGGCAAGCAAGGAAATACTCAAGGATATCCAAGATGACAAGAGTGAAATACTAGATGTATAAGATGTCAAAAAGGATATGTGGAATTGTGTTCCTTGAACTCAACATCCCAAAGGGCTAGATACTTGATCAATGACAAGATTACTCATGATTTGAGTGTGTGGTAATCTTGTGGAATGTAGATCATCCAAGTACCTGCAAGGAGTTAGATGCAATACAAGGGGGCAAATGTGTCCAAGACATATGATTATCATCATAAGAGAAATATCAAGGATTAGTCAAGTGGGCTCATGCCTTGCATGCATCAATGGAGTTTTCACTCCAGGTTTGAAGCATCAATGATGTTCAACTCACTCCTTAAGCGACAAAACACCTTCTCATCAAGAGGTTTTGTAAATATATCGATGAGTTGTTTGTCAAGATCTGAACATGCTTAAGATTGATGTCACCCTTGGCAATGTGATCACGAATGAAATGGTGACGAACTTCAATATGTTTCGCTCGAGAGTGTTGCACGGATTGTGTCCAATTTTAATCGCACTCTCATTGTCACACAGCAAGGAACATGTCTCACATGTATCCCATAATCCTTAAGCATTTGTGTCATCCATAGCAATTGAGCACAACACGAACCAGCAGCAATATATTCGCTTGGCGAAGAGATAATGATACGAATTTTGTTTCTTGGAGGACCAAGATACAAGGGATCGACCAAGGAATTGACACGCACCGAAGTTGACTTTCTATCAACCCTGTCACCGCATAGTCCGAGTCGGAATAGCCAACAAGGTCGAAAGAGGCCCTCTTAGGATACCAAATGCCAAAGTTTGGTGTGTGTATCAAATATCTCACAATCCTTTTAACAGCTTTAAGATGACATTCTTTAGGGCTGCTTGATATCGAGCACACATGCATACACTCAACATTATGTCAGGACGAGAAGCACAGAGATATAGTAGAGAACCAATCATAGATCGGTAAACCTTTTGATCAACGGGTTCTCCATCTTTTGTCAAGTCATTATGTCCACTTGTAGGCATGGGGGTTCTTATACCTTTGCTTTCTTGCATGTTGAACTTCTTGAAGAGATCCTTGGTGTACTTTGTTTGTGAGACAAAGGTACCCTCCTTAGATTGCTTGATTTGCAACCCAAGGAAGAATTTGAGTTCACTCATCATGGACATCTCGTACTTCTCCGACATGAGCTTTCCAAACTTCTCGCTAAAATGAGGGTTAGTTGAACCAAAGATAATATCATCAACATATATTTGGCACACAAATAGTTCACCATCAACCCTTTTCGTGAATAGCGTTGAGTCTATTTTTCCAATCTCAAAGCCTTTTTCAAGAAGAAAGCTAGTCAAGCATTTGTACCAAGCTCTAGGAGCTTGTTTAAGACCATAAAGAGCTTTGTGCAACTTGTAAACATGATTAGGCTTTTTGGGATTCATAAATCCGGGAGGTTGTTTCACAAATACTTCCTCCTCTATTTCATCATTTAGGAAAGCACTTTTAATATCCATTTGATAGAGAGTAATATCATGGTGATTGGCATAAGCAAGAAGAATGCGAATGGACTCAAGTCTAGCAACGGGGGCATAGGTCTCACCATAGTCCATACCTTCGACTTGTGTGTAACCTTGAGCTACGAGACGAGCCTTGTTGCGGATGACTTGTCCATCTTCATCTTGCTTGTTCCGAAACACCCATTTGGTTCCAATGACGTTTTGATCATCCTTGGGCTTCTCTACCAAAGTCCATACCTTGTTCCTCTCGAAGTTGTGAAGTTCTTCGTGCATAGCGTTCACCCAATCCGGGTCTTCAAGTGCTTCTTCTACCTTCATAGGTTCAATGCTAGAGATAAATGAGTAATGCTCACAAACGTTAGCTAAGCGAGTTTTAGAGCGAGTAATTCTCCCGGAGTTGATGGCGTTCATCATTTGTTCCATGGGATGATTTTTCTTGATTCTTGCTCGGACTCGGGATAGCTTTTGTTGAGGTTGTGGCTGAGCTTCCTCATCATCTTCATCTTCCTCTTCTTCTTCTTCATTGTTGTTGGTGTTGTCTTGAGGCGGTGGAGAAGGAGGTTGTGGTGGATCTTCTTGTTGCACTTCCTCATCTTGGTGAGTTCCACTTGTGGAGGCCTCCATGTTGCCTTGAGGTTCATCTCGCCGTGAGGTAGGGGGCTCCACATATGTAGATGAGGTACTCTCCTTCACTTCCATGGGACGGATCTTTCCAATAGATAAATCTTGGATTGCTTCCGACGGGTCCTTGTCTCCTACATCAATAGGCATTTGCTCTACTTGCGAGCCATTAGATTCATCAAACTTCACATCTACCATCTCTTCAACCTTTTGGGTGAAATTATTGTAGACACGGTAGGTGTGGGAGTTTGATCCATAACCAAGAAAAAAGCCTTCATGAGTTTTAGGAGCAAATTTAGACCGACGATGCTTATCAAGGATATAGCATTTCGTACCAAAGACACGAAAGTATCCCACTTGGGGTTTGTTACCGGTGAGGAGCTCGTATGATGTCTTGCCGAGGAGCTTATGAAGATAAAGCCTGTTGATAGCATGACAAGCTGTCTCGACGGCTTCCCCCCAAAAATGCTTCGGTGTCTTGTATTCATCAAGCATCGTTCTCGCCATCTCTATGAGCGTTCGGTTCTTCCTCTCAACAACTCCATTTTGTTGAGGAGTGTACGTAGCCGAGAACTCATGTAGAATCCCTTCCTCATCGAGAAAAGAGTCTACATTGGCGTTCTTGAACTCCGTTCCATTGTCACTCCGAACTTTCTTGATCTTCACCTCAAATTGATTTTGGGCCTTTCTGGGAAAGGTTTTGAAGATTCTCTGAACCTGTGATTTGTCATCAAGGAAAAATACCCACGTAAATCTGGAATAATCATCAACTATAACTAGACCAAAGGAGTTACCACCAAGGCTTTTGTAAGCATTGGGACCGAAGAGATCCATATGAAGAAGCTCAAGCGGTCTCCTTGTGGTCATGATGTTCTTCACGGGATGACTTCCACCTACTTGTTTTCCTGCTTGACAAGCACTACAAAGTCTATCTTTGTCAAAGAGAACATCTTTAACGCCAAGAATATGATCACCTTTGATTAGCTTGTCTAAATTAAGCATACCAACATGTCCAAGCCTTCTATGCCATAACCAACCTTTAGCGGATTTAGCAATGAAGCAAGCTCTAGGTTGGGCTTTCTTAGTGAAGTCAACAATATATAGATCACCTCTACGGATACCGGTAAATGCCATGTTATGATTGTCACGACGAAAGACTTGGCAATCTACTTTGGTGAATAGCACATTGAATCCAAAGTCAGCTAATCTAGACACAGAAAGTAAATTGTATCCACGTGATTCTACAAGCATGACATTTTGAATAGAGCTATCATGAGATATGGCCACCTTACCAAGGCCAAGTACCTTACCCTTGGAGTTGTCTCCAAAAGTCACATACTTGCGTGGACCATCGTTCTTTGCAAGCTCTCGAAACATGTCTTCGTCTCCGGTCATGTGGTCGGTGCATCCACTATCAAGAATCCACTCTTTTCCGCCGGATATGTAGTCTCTCAGATTTGCCATAAGATTGAGACTCTTCATGATCTTGTCTAGCTCGATGTCCGAATCGGAGTAATCATCATCATGCTCATGCTCATCATCATATTGACCCATAGATTGTTCATCATCAACACCTAGGTCAATTTGATAACAACTTGCATTAGTTTTGTCAATGTGACAATAATCATCGGAATGCAATACAAGAGCATTTCTAATTAGAACATTGATAAGACCGGGATCACCCTTCTTTTTCATAAGATCACGAAGCTCAAAGAAGCATTTATCAAAGTTGGGATCATTGGGGCGCATCATATCAAATTCAATAGTCTTGTATAGAGTTTCATCAAGACCTCTCAAAGAGTAGTCCGGATAAAGTTCTTCCAAGAACTTCCACATAGCATAGGCGCACTCAAAGTTTGTAACGAGCTTAAGCAAGTTATCGGGTAACCCTCTAATGATAAGATTCACAGTCCTAAGGTTACGAAGCAAATCAAGCTCTTCATCCATGGTAGGGTGCAAGGGGTCAAATGGAGGCACATATGGGGTCTCAACATATTTGCGCAAATTGTATGTCTTAAAGATAATAAGCATTTCAATCCTCCACGAGTTATAGGACACTCCATTAAGAATAGACACTCTATGGCTAACACTCCCAAACGTAGACACGTCCATCTTCCTCCAATGGTGTGTAAACCAAAGCAATGGAGACCAAAGCTCTGATACCAATTGTAGGATCGAAGAAGGTGAGAGTGTCTAGAGGGGGGGTGATTAGACTACTCGACAAGATAAAAATTATGTCTTTTATCAAGGACAGATTTTGGCAGATTTTGCATAACACACAAGTCAAGTAGCACACTACACATGCAATTCTAGAGTATAGGCAGCGGAAAGTAAATTGCACAAGTAGTAAGGAGAAGTGGAGAAGATCAAACGCAATTTGGAGACGCGGTGATTTTTCTCGTGGTTCCGATAGGTGGTGCTATCGTACTTCCACGTTGATGGAGACTTCAACCCACGGAGGGTAACGGCTGCGAGAGTCCACGGAGGGCTCCACCCACGAAGGGTCCACGAAGAAGCAACCTTGTCTATTCCATCATGGCCTACGCCCACGGAGGGCTAGCCTTACTCGGGGTAGATCTTCACGAAGTAGGCGATCTCCTTGCCCTTACAAACTTCTTGGTTCAACTCCACATCTCGATGACGGAGGCTCCCAAGCGACACCTAACCAATCTAGGAGGCACCACCTCCAAAAGGTAATAGATGTTGTTGATGATGATGAACTCCTTGCTCTTGTGCTTCAAATGATAATCTCCCCAACACTCAACTCTCCTCACTGATTTGGCTGTGGTGGAAGAAAGGATTGAGTGGAAAGCAACTTGGGAAGGCTAGAGATCAAGCTTCATATGGTGGGAGTGGAGCAACTTGATCTCAACACAAGGGTAGGTAGTTCTCTTCTCGTAAATGTAAGGTAGGAGTGGTAGTTCTTTCGATGGCTCTCTCCACGAATGAAGAGGGGTGGAGGGTATTTATAGCCTCCACACAAAATCCAACCGCTACACACATTTGACCAATCTCGGTGGGACCGAAGTTGACAACTCGGTGAGACCGATAGTTCAAATAATGTGAGCGTTGGGATTTTCGTGGGACCGAAAATACAATCTTGGTTAGTCCGATTCGTGCAATGACAAGAGCATGCCAATTTGGTGGGACCGACTTCATCATCTCGGTGACACCGATTTGATGATAGAAGGTTCTGAAGCTTGGCAACTCATTTTCGGTGAGACCGAGTTCGAATCGGAAAATCCGAGTTTTCTAGGGTTTGGCTTTATGGTGAGGTGGTTCATCTCGGTGTGGTGAGTTTGGAATATCGGTGGGACCGAGATTACTTATGAGTGTATATGGCGGTGAAAGTTGCCGATAGTTTAGGAGATGTATCACTAAGCACTTGAGCAACCAGATCATCATCATAACCTCATCCCTTTTAATAGTATTGGCTTTTCCTATGGACTCAATGTGATCTTGGATCACTAAACCAAAAATGGAGTCTTGAGCTTTTGCCAATGCTTGCCTTTGCATTTTGAGGGGTCCACCTCTTCAGTCCTTTTGCCATGCCAATGTGATTGAACTTCCTGAAACATACTTGATAAAAGCATTAGTCCAACCACAAAGTATGTTGTCATTAATTACCAAAACCACCCAGGGAGCAAATGTGCTTTCAAAAGCAACTGGTTGGAAGTAATACATTTTGATGTGTGCAGTCCAATGAGTGCTGAGGCACGCAGTGGATATCGTTACGTTCTTACTTCACAGATGATTCCAGTAGATGCTAAGTATATTTACTTGATGAAACACAAGTCTGAATTATTGAAAAGTTCAAGTAATTTCAGAGTGAAGTTGAAGATCGTCGTGATAAGAGGATAAAATGGCTATGATATGATCATAGAGATGAATATCTGAGTTGCGAGTTTGGTACATAATTAAGACATTGTGGAAATTGTTTCACAACTAATACTGCCTGGAACACCATAGCGTGATGGTGTGTCCGAACATCATATCTGCACCCTATTGGATATGGTGCATACCATGATGTCTCTTATCGAATTACCACTATCGTTTATGGGTTAGGCATAGAGACAACCGCATTCACTTTAAATAGGGCACCATGTAATTCCGGTGAGATGACACCGTATGAACTATGGTTTAGAGAAACCTAAGCTGTCGTTTCTTAAAAGCTTGGGGCTGCTACGCTTATGTGGAAAAGTTTTAGCCTGATAAGCTCGAACCCAAAGCGGATAAATGCATCTTCATAGGACACTCAAAACAGTTGGGTATACCTCCTATTTCAGATCCAGAAGCAAAAGTGATTGTTTCAAGAAACGGGTCCTTTCTCAAGGAAAAGTTTCTCTCGAAAGAATTGAGTGGGAGGATTGTGGAGACTTGATGAGGTTATTGAACCGTCACTTCAACTAGTTTGTAGCAGGGCACAGGAAGTTGTTCATGTGGTGCCTACACCAATTGAAGTGGAAGCTGATTATAGTGATCATGAAACTTCGGATCAAGTCACTACCAAACCTCATAGGTCGACAAGGATGCGTACTACTTCAGAGTGGTATGTAATCCTATCTTGGAGGTCATGTTGCTAGACAACAATGAACCTACGAGCTATGGAGAAGCGATGGTGGGCCCGGATTCCGATGAATGGCTCGAGGCCATAAAATCCGAGAGATGATCCATGTATGAAAACAAAGTGTAGACTTTGGACGAACTACTTGATGGTCGTAAGGCTGTTGGGTACAGATGGATTTTAAAAGGAAGACGGACAATGATGGTAAGTGTCACCATTAAGAGAGCTCGACTTGTCGCTAAGATGTTTTCCGACAAGTTCAAGGAGTTGACTACAATGAGACTTTCTCACTCGTAGCGATGCTAAGAGTCTGTTGAAATTATATTAGCAGTTACTGCATTATTTATGAAATCTTGCAGATAGGATGTCAAAACATTGTTTCCTCGATGATTTTCTTGAGGAAAAGGTTGTATATGATACAACCAGAAGGTTTTGTCAATCATAAATGATTCTAACAGGTATGCAAAGCTCAAGCAATCCTTTTCGGAGAGGAGTAAGCATCTCGGAGGTGGAATACACGCTTTGATGAGATGATCAAAGATTTTGGGTTTATACAAAGTCTATGAGAAACTTGTATTTCCAAAGAAGTGAGTGGGAGCACTATAGAATTTCTGATGAGTATATGTTGTTGACATATTGGTGATCGGAAATGATGTAGAATTTTTGGAAAGCATATAGGGTTGTATGAAAGGTGTTTTTCAATAAAAACCTGGATTAAGCTACTAGAACATTGAGCATCAATATCTATAAGGATAGATCAAAATCGCTTGATAGCAATTTCAAATGAATACATACCGTGACAAGATTTTGAAGGAGTTCAAAATAGATTGGCAAAGAAGGAGTTCTTGGCTGTGTTATAAGGTGTGAGTATTGAGTAAGACTCAGGACCTGGATGCTCATATTGGCTCCTACATATTTTACGAAGATCTTTTCGGTCAAACCGCATAACAACATACGTTGTTCCCTTTGTCATCGGTATGTTACTTGCCTGAGATTCGATCATCGGTATCATCATACCTAGTTCAATCACGTTACCGGCAAGTCTCTTTACTCGTTCCGTAATGCTTCATCTCGCAACTGACTCATTAGTCACATTGCTTGCAAGGCTTATAGTGATGAGCATTACCGAGAGGGCCCAGAGATACCTCTGCGAAACACGAAGTGAGAAATCCTAATCTCGATCTATGCCAACCCAACAAACACCTTCGGAGACACATGTAGATCATCTTTATAATCACCCATTTACATTGTGACGTTTGATAGCACACAAGGTGTTCCTCCGATATTTAGGAGTTGCATAATCTCATAGTTTTAGGAACATGTATAAGTCATGAAGAAAGCAGTAGCAATAAAATTGTAACCATCATGATGCTAAGCTAACGGATGGGTCATGTCCATCACATCATTCTCCTAATGATGTGACCCCGTTCATCAAATGACAACACATGTCTATGGTTAGGAAACATAACCATCCTTGATTAACGAGCTAGTCTAGTAGAGGCATACTAGGGACACTTTATTTTGTCTATATATTCATACATGTACTAAGTTTTCGGCTAATACTATTCTAGCATGAATAATAAACATTTATCATGATATAAGGAAATATAAATAACAACTTTATTATTGCCTCTATGGCATATTTCCTTCACACGCGGGCCTGGCATAGGATGTGACGGTCAAAGACTCTTCTCGTTATTCATGCCAACGACGATGCCCCAGGTACCCCGAACCTTCCTTCTTGGCAGCCCTTGCTAGCCGGGCGTGCCTTGGCAGTCCGTGCCGGCCTCACACCAGGTCATCAACATCATCATTGGCACGTATCTAACATGTCATAGCATATGAGGGTCCATCTATATCTTTAAGTTGGTCAAGACCATGCCCCATCTGCGCCATCACACCTGCCCATCATCACGATCGACAAAGGCAGCATGAGGTCCATCCATTTCATAGGACGTATCCCTTGTGGACTTTGATTTTATTTTTTTGCAGGAATATCCCTTGTAGACTACGGTACTCACAAGAGAAAAGTACCTGGAACATGTGGGCTACACTCCCATGGATGCAAACATGAACTAGGTGCCCGACACGATCCAACCCGGCCCATGCCAACATCTGAATAATCTACGAAGCCAGACAACTAAATTTCGACGACGCATGGGTTGATCGTTGCCCATGTCCTTCTTTGGCGGGCCAGAGCAACCCAATAGCCAAGTAGCACACCCCGACACAAACCACACAGAAGGCAACAAGCAAAAAAGAACCGAGCAAATGATCAACCGATCAAGGGGAAGAGCACCATCAAAGGCATACGCAGAACACACGAACAACCAAACGATAGACCGGATGCCAAAGGCACCTCCACTTCCGCAACGTGAATTATTGTCGAAAGAGACCACCTGCCCAACGAAATTTCCAGAAAAGACCCCCTCTGGATGAAATTGGTGGAAAAGACCCCTGCACTATGGTGGCAGGCGCGCCAGGCGACATGTGGCACATGCCGCTAGTGGCGGAGCTACGGCTGGGGAAACCTGTGCCCTGGCCCGCCCAGCCAATGCAAATCTCTTTCGTGTACAACTAATATTTTTATCCAAAAAGACCATCTGCTCAATAGAATTGACAAAAAATACCATCTTCAGTTGAAATTGACAGAAAAGACCATCCTAGACGTAACGGCAGACACGCCAGCCGACGCGTGGCACCTGCCGCCATGCCGGCGGCAGGAGCACTTGCCGCCACATGCCCATGCGGCCACAAGCGCATAACAGACAACCATTGCCCAAGACGGAACGAGATATGTGACGGCAGCGTTGTTTTGCATGCACTCTTTGCATGCTACTACGTTTCGTTTCTTCTGTGTTTTGTTACGTCCGCATTTTGTTTCATCTGCGTTTCATTTCGTCTGACGAATAATGCCACAGATTCGTATACCTATGATGTTGATTTCTAGGCATACAGTATACTGTTTTTGCAAATAATAATCGTTTATTTACAAATAATAATACAAGCCTTCGTCACCGGCCTCATCGTCGGCCTCCTCGCGCCGGGCCATTCACCGGCAGACCTTCACCACCGCAGGCCTCATCGCCGGCCTCCTCGCGCCGGGCAAGTCACCCGGCGGACCTTCACCGCCGCGGGTCTCATCGTCGGCCTCTTCGCGTCGGCCTCATCGCCTGGCGGACCTTCACCGCCGCAGGCCTCATCATCGGCCTCCTCGCGCCAACATCTGTTGGGGAACGTAGTAATTTCAAAAAATTTCCTACGCACATGCAAGATCATGGTGATGCATAACAACAAGAGGGGAGAGTGTGTCCACGTACCCTCGTAGACCGAAAGCGGAAGCGTTATGACAACGCGGTTGATGTAGTCGTACGTCTTCACGATCCGACCGATCCAAGCACCGAACGTACGGCACCTCCGTGTTCAGCACACGATCAGCTCGATGACGTTCCCTGGACTCCGATCCAGCAGGGTGTTGGGGATGAGTTCCGTCAGCACGATGGTGTGGTGATGATAATGTTCTACCGACGCAGGGCTTCGCTTAAACTCCGCGACGATATGACCGAGGTGGAATATGGTGGAGGGGGGCACCGCACACGGCTAAGGAACGATCCGAAGACCAACTTGTGTGTTTCTAGGGTGCCCCCTACCCCCGTATATAGAGGAGCAAGGGGGGAGGTCGGCCAGCCCTAGGGGCGCGCCAAGGAGGGGGGAGTCCTCCTCCTAGTGGGAGTAGGACTCCCCTTTCCTAGTCCCACTAGGAAGGAGGAAGGGAAGGAAAGAGAGGGAGAGGGAGAGGGAAAGGGGGCGCGCCTCCCTAGTCCACCCGGACTCCTCAAGGGTGGGCGCGCCACCTCCGGGCTGCTGCTCTCTCTCCCTCAGCCCACTAAGGCCCATTACTTCTCCGGGGTTCCGTAACCTCCGGCACTCCGTTTTCTCCAAATCATCCGAACACTTCCGGTGTCCGAATATAGTCGTCCAATATATCAATCTTTATGTCTCGACCATTTCGAGACTCCTCGTCATGTCCGTGATCATATCCGGGACTCCGAACAAACTTCGGTACATCAAAACTTATAAACTCATGATAAAACTGTCATCGTAACGTTAAGCGTGCGGACCCTACGGGTTCGAGAACTATGTAGACAATACCTACAACTGTTTCCGATCAATAACCAATAGTGGAACCTGGATGTTCATATTGGCTCCTACATATTCTACGAAGATCTTTATCGGTCAAACCGCATAACAACATACATTGTTCCCTTTGTCATCGGTATGTTACTTGCCCGAGATTCGATCGTCGGTATCCAATACCTAGTTCAATCTCGTTACCGGCAAGTATCTTAACTCGTTCCATAATACATGATCCCATAACTAACTCATTAGTTACAATGCTTGCAAGCCTTAAGTGATGTGTATTACCGAGAGGGCCCGGAGATACCTCTCCGACAATCGGAGTGACAAAACCTAATCTCGAATTACGCCAACTCAACATGTACCTTTGGAGACACCTGTAGAGCACCTTTATAATCACCCAGTTACGTTGTGATGTTTGGTAGCACACAAAGTATTCCTCCGGTAAACGGGAGTGGCATAATCTCATAGTTGTAGGAACTTTGTATAAGTCATGAAGAAAGCAATAGCAACATACTAAACGATCAAGTGCTAGGCTAACAAAATGGGTCAAGTCAATCACATCATTCTCCTAATGATGTGATCTTGTTAATCAAATGACAACACATGTCTATGGTTAGGAAACATAACCATCTTTGATTAATGAGCTAGTCAAGTAGAGGCATACTAGTGACATTATGTTTGTCTATGTATTCACACATGTATCATGATTCCGGATAATACAATTCTAGCATGAATAATAAACATTTATCATGATATGAGAAAATAAATAATAACTTTATTATTGCCTCTAGGGCATATTTCCTTCAACATCATCGCCCGGCAGACCAGCTCCGTCGCGAGCCTCACCGTCTGTATGCCTCCTCGCGTACCTTCGCCGCCACATGCCTCATCGTTGACCTCCTCACGCCGACATCATCGCCCGGGCGTTGAGGCCAGCACGAGGAGGCCAATGACGAGGCCCGCGACGGAGCAGGTCCAGCGTGTCGGCGTGAGGAGGCCAACGATGAGGCCTGCGGCGGCGAAGGTCCGCCGGGCGATGAGGCCGACGATGAGGACTGTGGCGGCGAAGGTCCGCCGAGTGATGAGGCTAACGCGAAGAGGCCGACGATGAGACCCGTGGCGGTGAAGGTCCGCTGGGTGACCCGCCCGGCATGAAGAGGCCGGCGATGAGGCCTACGGCGATGAAGGTCCGCCGGGTGTATCACCCGGCGTGAGGAGGCCGACCGTGAGGCCCTTGACGGAGGCTCGTATTATTATTTGTAAATAAATGATTATTATTTGCAAAAACATTGTACTGCATACCTAGGAATCAACATTATAGGTATACAAATTTGTGGCATTATTTGTCGGACGAAACGAAACGCAGACGAAACGAAACGCAGACCAAAACAAAAACACGGACTAAACAAAACTTAGTAGCATGCAAAGAGTGCATGTAAAACAGTGGTGCTGCCACGCCGCTAGGCGGCAGGGGCCGCATGCAGTCTCCCGTTCCGTCTTGGTCAGTGGCTCGCTGTTATGAGCGTGCTGCCGCCTGGGCATCTGGCGGCAGGTGCTGCCGCGCCACGCGTCGGTTGGCGCGCCTGCCGCTACTGCTAGGGTGGTCTCTTCTGTCAATTTCATCTGAAGATGGTCTTTTTTATCAATTTCGTTGAGTAGATGGTCTTTTTGGACAAAAAATCCAAATATTGGGCCATGGAGTAACATCCTAGTAGTAATTTCCTTCAGCTAGGCCCAGCCAGCCTGCCCGGCAATTCGCGTGAAGCTCCGCACTGCATGCCGCCATGATGCGAGGCGATGGGGGCTGCCACCGCGGCAGACTGCCCATAACCGGCTGGGGTGGTCTTTTCTGTCAATTTCATCTGAAGATGATCTTTTTTGCCAATTTCGTTGAGCAGATAGTCTTTTTGGACAAAAAATCTTAATATTAGGCCATGGAGTAACATCCAAGTAGTAATTTCCTTCAGCTAGGCCCAGCCGGCCTGCCCGGCAATTCGCGTGAAGCTCCGCACTGCATGCCGCCATGATGCGAGGCGACATGGGCTGCCACCTTGGCAGACTGCCCATAACCGGCTGGGGTGGTCTCTTCTGTCAATTTCATCTGAAGATGGTCTTTTTTGTCAATTTCGTTGAGCAGATGGTCTTTTTGGACAAAAAAATCCTAATATTGGGCCATGGAGTAACATCCTAGTAATAATTTCCTTTGGCTAGGCCCAGCCGGCCTGCCCGGCAATTCGCGTGAAGCTCCGCACTGCATGCCGCCACAATGCGAGGCGACAGGGGCTGCCACCGCAACAGACTACCGATAACCGGCCGGGGTGGTCTCTTCTGTCAATTTCATCTGAAGATGGTCTTTCTTAGTAATTTAGTTGAGCAGATGGTCTTTTTGGACAAAAAATCCTAATATTGGGCCATGGAGTAACATCCTAGTAGTAATTTCCTTCAGCTAGGCCCAGCCGGCCTGCCCGGCAATTCGCGTGAAGCTCCGCACTGCATGCCGCCATGATGCGAGGCGACATGGGCTGCCACCTTGGCAGACTGCCCATAACCGGCTGGGGTGGTCTCTTCTGTCAATTTCATCTGAAGATGGTCTTTCTTATTAATTTAGTTGAGCAGATGGTCTTTTTGGACAAAAAATCCTAATATTGGGCCATGGAGTAACATCCTAGTAGTAATTTCCTTCAGCTAGGCCCAGCCGGCCTGCCCGGCAATTCGTGTGAAGCTCCGCACTACATGCCGCCAGGATGCGAGGCGACAGGGGCTGCCACCGCGGCAGACTGCCCATAACCGGAATCGGCAGTCGCAATGGAACGGGGCTGACGTGGTGGGCCATGCCACCTCTGTGGCTGGCGGCAGCGCTGTAGCTGCTGGGCCCTGCTGCCTCACGGGCTGGCGGCAGCAGTGTACGTATGGACAGAGCATGCATGCATGAAGCTCCTTCTTTCCTTGGTTTTACTAATTTCCAGTTTTCACCCATAAACAAACTACTGCCTTCCTCCTCGGGCAATCTCATGCATGTGACATGCAGTGCAAGACCAGCTGCTGCGTGCATGCACGCACGTCCTACCATGCCAGTTGTTAGCTAGCTTTGACGTAATGATTATTTTACAATATATTTAGAAATTAAAACGATCTAGACAATAGGTCGACTAATCAT
This sequence comes from Aegilops speltoides, assembly GCA_021437245.1. Taxonomy (NCBI): domain Eukaryota; kingdom Viridiplantae; phylum Streptophyta; class Magnoliopsida; order Poales; family Poaceae; genus Aegilops; species Aegilops speltoides. The sequence continues at coordinate 12,013,322 of CM038145.1, forward strand.
CGCTGGGTACTTGATCATCTGTATGTCGTTTTTATGTACATGTACTTCACTGCATGTGTATGTACGTAAATTAAATAGATACTCCCTTGGTACCTAAATATAAGTCTTTTTAGATATTTCAATATGAACTACATAACATACGGAGCAAAATGAATGACTCTACACTCTAAAATATGTCTATATACATACGTATGTACTCTATTTTGGAATCTCTAAAAAGACTTATATTTAGTAATGGAGGAAGTATATCTGCAATGCACATGCAGTCGACCGTCTGCTACCAGCAACAATATGTACGTCCATAAAGACAGCCGGACGCCTGGACTGAAACTTGAGTGCTGTCGCCAGCCCGTGAGGTGGCAGGGCCCAGCAGCTACAGTGTTGCCGCCTGCCCCTGAGGCAGCAGGGCCCACCACGCCAACCTCGTTCCGTCGTGACTGCCGATTCCGGTTATGGGCATCCTGTCGCCTCGCTCGGTGGCGGCAGGGCCGGCCGCCTCGCAGCGTCACGGCATGTGCCACGTGTTGTCTAGCGTGCCTGCCGCCATGGCCTAGGGGGTCCCAACTTCATTCAAAGGGTTTTTTCTGGCAATTCCATTGCGCAGGTGGTCTCTTTCGACAAAAATTCCGCAACGCAACCACCAACACAACGCACGCTTACCACAAGCGTCATCCAGGAAGGTGTCGTGAAGGAACGCCCGTCTCATCTTCGCCGTGGGATCTCCGCAACCCGAGGAGGGTCCGGTGGCTGCAATCGCTTTCTCGTCAAGTGCCATTCTGTGTCCGGGTAGCATGATCGTCATTGCTACGTCCGGCCGCGTCGGCTATACCGGACGCTCATTAAGCTCGTTCACGGCTGTTGAATGCGAAAAATCAACACGGGCAACAAATCCAAAAGCTTCATTTTTGTTCCAATAAGCGCAAGCGGCAAATCTGCCACGCTGTGACTTACATTCATAGGACATATAAAACTAATTGTAATCACGGGCTCATCGGCGACGATGAATAACAGTGGCCACGACCACTTCCACCTCCACTTGGATCCCACAGACACCATCAATGTTCCGGCCACCGGCACAGACACGCCCACGGCCAACTCCACGGGCATGGCCCTCGGACCTAACCATGGGCACGGCCAACGCCCTCTATGAACACGTTTATGGCGTGGTGATGCTCCTCCTCCAGCTCCATTAACCGCTGGGTAGGCTCCCACATGAGCAAGCCCACCCAGAGTCTCCACAATGGCCAGCTCCATCTTTGCCCATGAGTAGGGGTGGATTAACAAGCTGCTCGGCTCGTTAAGCTCGTACTCATTAAGCTCGTGCTCGTTAAGGCTCGGCTCATTAAGCTCGTTTGGATTAACGAGCAGAAAACCCTGCTCAGCTTGGTTCGTTTGAAGCTCGTTAAGCTTGTGAGCGCTCGTTTTAACAGATTATATGAGTTAAGATCTACATGATGCGTGCATAGGTGTAGTTTTTGAGATGAAATATGGTGGCTACGAAAAGAAATACACTAGTTTGTTGCCTCGTATGTCGATTAGATTGAATAGATGAGTTGAGGTGCTACAAAAAGTTTTCCACGTAAGATAAAAATATGTGTTGTCTTGTTACTAACGAGCTACTCGTGAAACTCATTAGCTCGCTCGTTAAGCTCGTTATGAATCAACGAGAGAATCAACCTGGGGCTGGTATGCCATCGATGAGGAGGCGGAGAATGGATCAAAGAGTCATACGGTACTGGACCAAGGAAGTACCCCATCGGGACGCTGTGTTTATTGGCCAACATCGGGACCAATTAAAAGGAAATTGTAGAAGTGTGCGGTCAAAAGGTGAGCCTACTAGCAGTGCATGGGAGAACGCGCAGCTTTAAAGTCCATTTCCCTATCACGCCCTAGCCACCCGGCCCTCTGATCCAGACGAGAAACCAACCAACGTTCATAACCAGCCGGCGTTTTGTCGAATGCACCAGTCTATGCGCCTGGAGTTTTAGTGCGTGCAAATTTTATCGCGTGAAATGCCTATTCTATTTTGAAGTCTCACAAGAGGGATGCTCCGTATACATCGATGCTTGTACGGATGATAAACACTATAGAATGCGCCCAGTAATGCGCAACAGCACCCAGAAAATGACTGTCTTACATTTCCTCACCACCACAATAAACTTATAAGTGAGTCAACGGCAACAACCCAAATGAACCAAGCAACGGCACGTTATCCCAAGGGAAAAACACTGCGAAATTTGCTCTCTAGGAAGGAGATGCCAGAGTCTGTAAAGCGTCCAAAAGGGTTGATCACAATATGAAGTGGCTGGCTGCTACAGCACCACCAGCCAGATGTGGCTCTCATTCTTCAGAGTTCAGCACAATATGTTGATGCTCATGCCACATGTATACACACTTGGCCAACACTTGCTCATCAGATCATCATCATCATCACCACCATCACTAGTTCACGAACTCAAGATGAACCAGACTTATTGACTAACTCACATGCACCAACTATCAACACCAGAGGAAGCCTGGAGTAGCTTTGCCTTAAGTTTCAGCATGCTAGCCTGAACTTCGATAGCCTGTCACAAAAATGCTTACGAGGATGAACTGGTCTGAGTGAGTGATGATGCTTCTGCTCTTTAATTGTTTATATGTGATGTGGTTTCTGTTGTCAAAGTCGCTCCATTGTAATTGTTCATGTTCATGCCTTGAAGTAAATTCTGTGAAATCATCATAGGTCAAATTATTAGTCAGAAACCATATGACGCGATTTTATGGCAATTTGACGAAAAAGGGTTTCCCCCCGCTTTGTATTACAAAGCAACCAACCGATACAACCGACGATAGGGGCTGGGGCGGAAGCAGCACAAACACGCCCAAAAAGAAAGGAAAGAGAAAAAAGAAAAGAAACGAATGCCGATAACGGCGGATCGACAAAAACGACGAAGCCTCGTAACCGCTGCGTCCACCGGAGATCACCCACCAAGCTCCGAGACTCCGAAGTGCCTGTACCCAACAACACCTCCAAGAAGGGACGCGACGATGACGACGCTGCTGCCAAGGGTTTCCCCCGGTACACGGCGAGGAGAGAGGAAGGGTAGCCCCGACGCCCTCCAAGAAGGTCCGGCGGCACCCTCAGGCGCCACCGCGTCGGTGTCGGCCAAGCCAACAAAGATTTCTCCCGATCCCAGCCTCTCCCTCAGGCACTCCGGAGCTCGCCACCAGACCGACCACCACCCTGCGCCAACACGAACACGAAGCTTCCCACGCTGTCTCACCACAGCACCGCGAAGATGGTCTGCACAACGGAGAAGAGGAGCCGGGACTAGGGCAACAGCACCATCGGCATACGGGAGGGCCCCACCTCCACCGTCCAGGACGGTAGCCGACCGGACGCCATGGCAGGAGCCTGCCGGGCCCGTGGCCCCACAGGCCCGGCCGGGCCCTCAAAGGCCCGGACAGCTCCGCCTCCAGCAGCAGCACTGAACGCCGCGGCGTCGCGGACCAGTCCAAGCCGCTCCCAGCCTCCTCATCTGAGAGCGTCGCGGTTGCACCGAACCGACCCGCAAGGACCCAGAAGGAACCCTACGGGCCCAGATCTGGACCGGGGACGGCCCCCGGCCGGCCAGCACCACCGGACCACCGCGCCGCCAAGGGGCGGCACCACCAAGGCGAGCACCGCCGGCCTCCACACCAGGACGCCGGACCGCCACCGCCGAAGCGCACCGCCGCCGCCACCGCCGAGAGGGAGGACGCGGAGGAGGGCAAGCCCACCGCCAAAGATCACGCTGCCGAGGGCGGCGGCGCAGGCTGACGGCGGCGGGGGAGGATGCGCTGTGAGGAGGCGCTGGAGGCGGGCGGAGGCAGGGCCCGGCCGCCTCGCCGGGAGGCGGGCGGGGCACAGGAGCGAGGAGGAGAGGAGGAGAAGGGAACGGGGAAGGGAGGGGCTGGCGGCGGGCGGGCGGCCGGCCGCCCATGGGCGGCGGCTCTGCTGGGGAGAGCGGCGGCGGCGGGGAACCCTAGGGAGCGGGGGAGCGGGCGTTCAGGCTCTCCACGGGGTCAATGTCCCACTATTCACCTTCTTCTTGCTTCCTCCTCTTGTCCGGTACCGTTTTCCTTTTATGGCAATTTGGCATGTGTATCGAGTTATCGGTTGCATATGAGTAACTCTAAGACCAAGCATTGTGCAATACATGTCCTTTTTCTAGAACATGCGCCCAAGTGCTTGTGGTTTTATATTAAAGGAAGGTGTCAAGATGACACAAAGTATACAAAAAATCCCAATTAAAACTGAAAAGGAACCTAAGTTATACAAACAAAGAGTGAAAGGACCAAAGAAATAGAACTAAAACAGAAGCACAACCAGAAACTAAAACAGGAGCCAGAAAGATGTCTATTGTCACTCTGTCACAACAATTTTGTAAATCACAAGGGAGGAAGGAGCACCTAAGAACAATAGGCATGAGAGGCATCGGAAAAATTCCAAAACAAATGTCGGGCACTAGTTGGACAGTGACACACTAGTTTAGGCCTTCCTCCATGTTCCCATGTCCAATGCTCTTAGATGCTCATTTTCTTCCTCTTCCTGATTTGTCGTCACGTCCCCATCATCTAAACCTAAATGTGTTCATTTGTTTAAATAACTGCAGAAGAAAATAGGAAAAGGAAGGAATACCTAAGAACAATAGGCATGGGAGGCATCAGGAAAACACGAAACATTCTTCGCCCCTAAATTAAGAGGCCAAGAAGTCTAGGCTTTCCTCCATGTTCCCATACCCACCGCTCTGAGATACTCATGGCTTCCTTTTCCCTACTCACTCTCAAGGCTTCATGACCTAAACTTTACAAACGTAAGCATCGAAACATCTCTGTGAGGTAAAACGAAGGGGAAGGAGAACCTAAGAACAATAGGAATGGGAGGCAGATATCCACCACTATTTCTAGTGGCACAGATGGGTAGCTCAGGATTTCCTCCGTGTTCCCATTCTCACCGCTCTTAGACTATTTCTTCCTATTCCTACCTCACCTATAAGGAGTATGATTCCAAAAATTCCATAGAAAGAAGCGTGAACTTGTGAGGTATATAGGCCTCTTACGATGGGCTCTAGAGTGTAAATTGTGCTCTATCTTGTGACCGGAATATTGAAATCAACGAAAACACACACATATTTGCATGTTGCACCATTGTGTATTGGTGGATGACACTGGGCTCTGGAACATCTATTGGTACTATGGGCACGTGGAGGGAGGATATCAGGAGATCTTTTTCTCATGTATAGCTATAGATAATATTTGTCCTTGACCCTGAACTTGCATTTATAAGAAGAGGAAAGGCAATAAACCATATAGTCCTTCAGTATATTTTATGAGAGCAAGTTGGATGAAGAGAGAACAGTCCATGTGTGATGGAAGATCACCAAAAGCAAGAAAATAAATGTGACAATTACATACCATTACACTAGTAGAAAAAGGGTCAAACGTGAAGCACATTAGTGCCGGTTTGTATTAGAGCCGGCACTAATGTATACATTAGTGCCGGTTCCAACGGCTAGCCGGGCCGCTCTCATTAGTACCGGTTTGTGGCTAACCTTTAGCACCGGTTCGTGCCACGAACCAGTACTAATGAGGGTGGTGGCAGGATGTTGTCAGTCTGGGCCCCCTCCAGCACCTTTAGTACCGGTTCGTGCCACGAACCGGTACTATAGGTCCTCCTGCATATAAACCCTTCGTCCAGCTTGCTCTGTTCTTCCCCCTTTCCCCTCTCCTCTCCTCTCTGTTCTTCCTCTTCCCCTCGAGCTCACCACAAAATTTGCCCAAAATTTGTCAAGATTTGAAGGCCCCAATCCATTCAAATGATCACAAAGGTTAGAAACTTTGTCCTTTCATCTCTCATTGCTAGATTAGCTCTTGCAATGCTTTATATAGTTACTAATTTGTGAGTTTAGTAATTTGGGAGGAAATAAAAATATGTGCTAGTATTTGATTTATATGCAATTTGAGGTCAAAAATAACACTTAGTTTGCATATGTAGGTGTGGTTTACTTAGTGCCTTCTAAATCTCCGTCGTAACCACCGTCGATCGCCCGCACCGTCCCGTCACCGGCACCACCTTGTGGTGAGCCTCTTGTTCATGTAATTTTATATAAAAAATTGATGTTTGTGTGATTTGGATATATAGTTAATCATGTAATAATTACTTACCCGTCGTTGTTTGTTATACATAGTGCCATGGTTTTGATATCCGTCCCCGTCGGCCCTCGTCCTTGTTATGATTCGGATGTGGTATATTCTCTTTTAAAACTATTAGTTGCATTTCGTGTTTATGACAAATTATGTCCATCAAGTTGACATAGATATTTTTATCTAGGAGGTATGTGAACCGGAAATTCCAACTGACCCTATTGTCGAGAGGTTAAATTTAGTTGAAAGAGAAAACGAGTACTTGAAAGAAAAATTGAAAAGAATTGAGGGGGAGAAGATGGAATTGGAGTTGCATGTTGCCGATGTCGTCGATGATCACAAGATCAAGATGGAGAAAATGCGCTTGAAGAATAGAAAGATTAGAAAATATGCCATCGATAGTGAGGCTTGGTATCATTATGCTGTTAGATCAATTGTTACCTTAGTTGCGATCTTGATCGCATTTGTTGTTGCATTTAAATGCTTTAGCTAGAGAGTTATTTGTTTGTTGCATTTAAGTGTTGAATGAACTTTATGTATGAACTTGTATTAATTTGGTCTATTCGGTGTTGTGTAATGAAGATGAGCCAGCAATGGATGTACGATGACCGATGCTCACCCCAGTTCGTTGAGGGCGTGCATACTTTTCTGCTTGCGGCTGAGGCAAACAAGCGGGTGGATGGTTTTATGCCTTGTCCATGTAGTGTCTGTAAGAATGGTCACAATTACTCTACATCAAGAACCATTCACGTCCACCTGTTTGAGTCCGGTTTCATGCCCCACTATAATGTTTGGACCAAGCACGGAGAAAGAGGGGTTATGATGGAAGACAATGAAGAAGAAGAGGACGACGATAGCTATCCTGGCCATGGGTTCCCTGAATACGATGATACAACAATGGGGGAAGAAGCTGAGCCGGTAATGCGGGAAGAAGCTGAGCCGGCAATGCGGGAAGAAGCTGAAGAAGAGGCATCAGATGAGCCCGTTGATGATCTAGGTCGGGCCATTGCCGATGCAAAGAGAAACTGCGCAAGTGATTTGGAGAAGAAGAAGTTGCAGCGCATGTTAGAGGATCACAAAAAATTGTTGTACCCGAATTGCGTAGGTGACAAGAAAAGCTGGGCACCACACTGGAATTGCTGCAATGGAAGGCGAGAATGGTGTATCGACAAGGGATTTGGAAAGTTCTTGGTAGTGATAAAGGATATGCTTCCAAAGGACAACGAATTGCCCGAGAGTACGTCTGAAGCAAAGAAGGTTGTCGCCCTCTAGGGTTAGAGGTGCAAAAGATACATGCATGCCCTAATGATTGCATCCTGTACCGCGGTGAGTACGAGGATTTGAACGCTTGCCCGGTATGTGGTGCATTGCGCTATAAGATCAGCCGCGATGAGCCTGGTGATGTCGAGGGCGAGTGCCCCAGGAAGAAGATTCCTGCCAAGGTGATGTGGTATTCTCCTATAATACCACGGTTGAAACGTTTGTTCCAAAACAAAGAGCATGCCAAGGCGATGAGATGGCACAGAGAAGACCATAAGAAAGATGGAAAGTTGAGAGTACCCGCTGACGGGTCGCAGTGGAGAAAAATCGAAAGAAAGTACGGGAAGGAGTTTGCAGATGACGCAAGGAGCGTATGGTTTGGTCTAAGCGCAGATGTCATTAATCCTTTTGGGGAGCAGAGCAGCAACCATAGCACCTGGCTTGTGACTCTATGTTTGTATAACCTTCCTCCTTGGTTGTGCATGAAGCGGAAGTTCATTATGATGCTAGTTCTCATCCAAGGCCCTAAGCAACCCGGCAACGACATTGATGTGTACCTAAGGCCATTAGTTGAAGAACTCTTACAGCTGTGGAATGGAACAGGTGTACGTGCGTGGGATGAGCACATGGGGGAAGAATTTGACATCAAGGCGTTGCTGTTCGTGACCATCAATGATTGGCCTGCTCTCAGTAACCTTTCAGGACAGACAAACAAGGGATACCGCGGATGCACGCACTGTTTGGATGATACCGATAGTATATATTTGAATAGTTGTAAGAAGAATGTGTACCTGGGACATCGTCGATTTCTTCCGAGCAGGCATCCCGTAAGAAATAAAGGCAAGCATTTCAAAGGTGAGGAGGATCACCGGACGAAGCCTCGCCATCGTACTGGTGCTAATGTACATGATATGGTCAAGGATTTGAAGGTGATATTTGGAAAGGGTCCTGGCGGACAACCTATTCCGAAGGACGCGGACGGACGCGCACCCATGTGGAAGAAGAAATCTATATTTTGGGACCTGCCATATTGGAAATACCTAGAGGTCCGCTCCGCAATCGACGTGATGCATGTCACGAAGAATCTTTGCGTGACCCTGCTTGGCTTCTTGGGCGTGTATGGGAAGACAAAAGATACACCTGAGGCACGGGAGGACCAGCAACGTATGCACGGAGAAGATGGCATACATCAGGGTCATGCAAGCTACGCTCTTACCAAAGAAGAGAAGGAAATCTTCTTTGAATGCCTGCTCGAGATTAAGGTACCGTCGGCTTCGTCGAATATAAAGGAATAATAAACATGGCAGAGAAAAGTTCCGAACCTAAAGTCTCATGACTGCCACGTGATTATGACGCAATCGCTTCCGGTTGCATTGAGGGGCTTCTACCGAAAAGCGTTCGATTAGCCATTGTGAAGCTATGTGCATTTCTCAATGCAATCTCTCGAAGGTAATCGATCCGAAATCATACCAAGGTTCGTAATGATTTGGTGCAATGTCTTGTCATTTCGAGTTGGTGTTCCCACCATCCTTCTTCAACATCATGACGCACGTCCTAGTTCACCTATGCGAAGAGATTAACGTTTTGGGTCTTGTATTTCTACACAATATGTTCCCCTTTGAAAGGTTCATGGAAGTCTTAAAGAAATATGTTCATAACCGTGCTAGGCCAGAAGGAAGCGGAGAGCTTTGGTTCCATTCAAATAGAAAAGCTGACATAGATGTTAAGTGGTGAGAATATCCATATCTCCAAGGGCCATCAAAATGAGGAGGTCATTGAGTTTTGTATTGACTTTATTCCTGACCTTAAGCCGATTGGTGTTCCTGAATCGCGGCATAAGGGCAGACTGGATGGAAAAGGCACGCTAGGAGGGGAACAAATAATAGGTATGGACGGACATTCTCTCACTTTGAAGCACACTACAGCTTCTCTGAATTCCACCTTGGTGGCTCCGTATATGGATGAACACAAGAATTTGATACGCTCCAAACACCCGGAGCGGTCTGATGAGTAGATTACACGTGAACAAACCAGGAGTTTCGCCAACTGGTTGCAGACACGTACCATGCATGCCACCTCTATTGAAGATGACATGTACTTGCTGTCCCAGTTACCATCTTCGAATATAATGACTTTCGAAGGGTACGAGATAAATGGTAATACATTTTACACGATTGCCCAAGATAAGAAGAGCAGCAACCAAAACAATGGTGTCCGCTTTGATGCAGAAACCAAGACGGGAAAGGAAACATATTATGGTTATATACAGGACATATGGGAACTTGACTATCGACGTGGTTTAAAGGTCCCTTTGTTTCGGTGCAAATGGGTCAATATGACACGAGGCGGGGTAACGGAAGACCCGCGGTACGGAATGACAACAGTGGATCTCAACAATCTTGCGTATGCAGACGAACCATTCGTCCTAGCCAATGATGTGGCACAGGTTTTCTATGTGAAGGACATGTCTACCAAGCCAAGAAAAAGAAAAGATAAGGAAGCGAATGCATCGTACGATGAGCCAAAGCGGCACATAGTTCTTTCTGGGAAGAGAAACATCGTGGGAGTGGATGACAAGACAGACAAGTCAGAAGATTATGAAAAGTTTGATGAAATTGCTCCATTCACAGTGAATATTGACCCGAGCATCCCGTTAAATGATGAAGATTTTCCATGGTTACGGCGCAAAGGGACACATGCGAAGAAAAAGTTTCACACCCAAAGATCAGGGATGTGATCGGCTTCACTATCATCACTTTCTTCTGTGTTTCACACCCAGGAGGGAATGTCTGTAATAGTTAGGGTAGTTATGTGTTTTGGCATTTGAAACGCGAAGAAATTTTATGTGCAAACAAATTCTTTTCATGCATTTACTGATTTTTTGTTCCAGCTAAAGACCCTGAAATTGAAAAGCAATTCAAATGAACTCAGAAAAGGTTGAAAGTTGGCATGGTATCATAATTTCATATAAATAGCATGTGCAAGAAAGTAGAGAGGGTTACGACAAAAACTGGATGCACTTCGTGTACAAAATGGACAATCTCTTTCGAAGTATCAGGGTTTCCGACGAAAACTGAACTGTTACAAAGGCATTTCATTTTTTAAATAACCTAAGCATTACTAAATTGAATATAATGATAAAACACACTAATATTGAACATAAGAAAAAAGAATCACTGGAAAAACTTTTTTCAAAGTTAAGTTATTCACAAACTAGTGATTCACACAAATTTCAAATAATTCAAAATTTAAACTATTCAAATTTGAAATCTACCGGCACTAAGAGAAAGTTTGTAATTTTTTGTACCTAAAGCAAAAATATTCACAAAGAAACTCTAAATACAACAAAAAACAACTCAAAAATAAATAAAACAAAAAATAAAGCAAAAAAAAGCCCGCCTACTGGGCCAAAGCGGCCTGCATACGACCAGCGACACAACCTTTCATTGGGCCAGGATGCAGGCCCTGAAGGCCCAAGAGGCCCACAAGGCGAGGAGGACAGTAGGCCCAGAGGGCTGACTAGGAGAGGAGCTCGAGAGAGCTACCGACTGGGCTTATAAACCGGTCACGGTAGCCCCTCGACTAGCGAGGTGGGACTAAACTTCAAGCGCGCACTGCTGCTGCCAAGATTTCTTTAGTACCGGTCGTGGCACAAACCGGTACTAAAGAGGGGCCTTTAGTACCGGTTTGTGCCACCACCCGTACTAAAGGGGTCGCTTCCGCCGCTTGGCTCTGGCCAAAATAGACCTTTAGTACCGGTTGGTGGCTCCAACCGGTGCTAAAGGTGCCTTCTATGTAACTAAACACTTCAAAATTTCGCCGTTTCTCATCTCCTCTGCTTCTTCTCCTCTGCACTGCCGCCGCCGCCGCCGCGCCGCCCCCCGTCGTCGCCGCCCCATCGCCGCCTTCGTCGCCGCCGCTTCATCCCGTCGTGCCGCCGCCCGTCGCCGCTTCGTCCCGTCGTCGTCGCCGCCGTCCCGTCGTCGCCGCCGTCTGCCCTCGTCGCCGCCTGCCGTCGTCGCCTCGTCGCCGCTCTGCCCGTCGTCCCGTCCCGTTATCGCCGCCGCCCGTTGCCGCCGCGCCCGTCGCCGTCCCGTGCCGCCATGCCCCGTCGCCTCTCGCTTAGCCGGCCGGTGAGCGCACACACACACATACATTGTTAGACATTTTTCTGTTTTTAGAAATAGTTAGAATTTTTAGATTTGTTAGAAATGTTCAAATTGTAGAAATTTTTCTGTTTTTAGTTATAGAAATATATAGTTATAAAAAGTTAGAATTGTTAGAAATTTTTCTGTTTTTAGATATAGAAATAGTTATAAAATGTTAGTTATATATATAGAAATGTTATAATTTTTTCTGTTTTTAGTTCTAAAATATTAGAAATGTTATAGAAATGTTAGTCATATATAGCATTGTTAGAAATGTTATAGAAATGTTAGTTATATATATAGAAATGTTAGAAATTTTAGTTATCAAAATCCAATCATTAAAAAATGTTACTTTTTGCGGGCATATAGCTAGTATTTGTTCTCGACGATGCCGGCCCGCATCCTCGCCGTCGACCCGTCTGCGACGACGCCCAGCCGACCCATGTCCGGACTGGCTCGCCTGGCTGGCCTTGGGAGGTGCTGCTTGAGGGCGCCGCTTGACGAGGAACCCGCCGCGGATCGATCGTCGACCCGATCTCGTTTGGTGGCGTTCGCGTGGGCCAGTTTGGTGCGGAGGTACCGGCCCCGCCGGAGGTGGTACGTCGCCGTGTCGGGAGGAGGACGAGCACGCCCATCGCTACATGGTTGCGTTAGAGGCGGCAGGTTCTCCAATACGTGGCGATATCTTCGGGATCTCACTTCAGCTCGATCTGTGAGGTTCCTTCTCTTTGGGTGTCCTTTGCCCGCGCGGAGGAACCGCGAGTGTCCTAGATTTTTCTGTAGTATTCGATCTTTATTAGCTAATAGCAAGTGATGTACTATTCAATATTATATATTATTCGAGACGATGTATTGAGATTATATCTATTATTCGGACGATGTATTCGAGATTATATCTATTATTCGGACGATGTATTGAGATTATATCTATTATTTTGGACGATGTATTGAGATTATATCTATTATTCGAGATTTGAATACTAAATTATTTTATATTTCTTTTGGATTAGTTAAACAAAAGCTATGGCGCATAATACCGACGAGAGAGGAGAACAGACCATGTTCGATATGATACGTGAGGCAGATGATAATAAAAATGAAGAAGATTATGACGGCTCCGAATTTTTAAACAACACCGGAGAGGGTGATATGATATTCGATCACGACGAAGTCAAGAATGATTATGACGATGACGAAGAACATGATCCTGAAACAACAAACACCGACGAGGTATATATATTTATATAAGCATGCATCTGGTGATCATCACATGTTTTAAATTACTTGAAGATATATTAACGAATCGATCTTTGTTTTTTCAGCCATCTGGATCGAGAAAATCTTCAGAAAAAAAGGACGAAACGAGGCCCAAACAAAAAGTTGAAGCCAGGCGTAAAGTACAATATCGAGGCATGCGGCCCTACTGGCAAACCAATAGCGCCTAAGAAGATTGTGGACAAGTTCGTTCGTCAGTGCGGAGTTCTTGTGAAGGACCAGCTTCCAAGCCTGTTGACACAGACTATGAGCGCCACATCAGGAAGTTAAATCGAGCACGTCTACAAAGGGAGGCGAGCACGTCTACATCGGGATCGAGCAAACAAGAAGCAGCTGCCAAAAAATGCGGGAAAACCATTCCCCAGCTGGGAGAACAGGCGGCGCAATCGATTCCCTCGGTTGTTGTGCCAACAACAGGTGACAGTACGCGCCCCCAATATTATTGTGGGCAAATAGTACATGTTCCCGAGGTGGGCAATGTGGTAATAACGGAGGAGCATATAATGCAGGCTGAAGTTCTCAACATCACTGTTGGACAACTCCTCGAGATCGAGCCCATGCCTTTGCTTATAGAGGATGAAGTAAAACGGCAATATGTCCGGGGCCAACCTTTGGTCGCGCCAGACAAGGTCAAGAACCTCCCAACGAGAATGTATGAATTGCATCAATGGTACATGAACATTACCAAGATTTCAGATCGAGTGTCCGTCATGGTGAATGTCAAGGAGGACCATTACTACCATGAGAAAGCTGGGTCCGTTGAGTATTTAGAACTGTTTCAGTTATACAATAAGGAAGCACTCGACAAATCTATCGTCAGTTGCTATTGTCTGTAAGTGATTTCTTTCTATAATTTAAGTCTCAAGCTAGCTGTAGTGATCCTTTTGAGATCAATCATTATTACCTGTAATTATCCTCACTATATATATTCTTTCTCGTGGTATTATGCAGGATGAAGATATATGAAATGAGAAAAGGTGGACGCTATGGCATTGGGTTCATTGACCCAAACACCGTTAATGAATTCACATGAAAGATAAATGAACATCATGCAAAGGAAGTAGAAAGCAGCATGCTAGAGTTCTTGAAGCGCCTCAAATACAATGAAGATATACTACTTCCTTACCACTTTGGGTGAGTCACACTGTCTTGTACTACAAATTCTCTGTTTTTGCCTACTAGCTAGCTACATGTTTTTGCTAACATATGCTCGCTTAATTAAGACATGTAAACGTGTGATGCAGATTTCACTGGGTCTTGTGTATCATTAAAGTTGACGCCGGAACAGTTGAAGTACTGGACTCACTAGTCTCAAAAAACACTGACTTGAACATCTTGTATGGGATAGTCAACAGGTAATTTCAATCATTATTAACTATATATCTCGCCTATTTAGTTCGTCATTTCATGATATGAACTATTTAATAACCCTTTATTCATTTTCTTTGTCGGCGGGCAGGGCTTGGGCAAGATTCATCATCACGCCCGCGAATGGAAACAAAAGCTTGAATGGTTTCACCCAAGGTAAGTAATTAAGTAGTACTAGCTAGCTAGCTAGCTAGCTGCCATCTCTTTAATTATCATACTTGATTAATTTTTATCTGATCAAATTCCATTCTCGTAAAGGCCTCAAGCGGCGCAGAGACTGATCTGTGCATTCTGCGTTTGCGAGAATATTCGCATGATGGCGTCCAAAGGAGCAGATCTCAAAGACAGCAATGGGTACGCTTGTCGAACACTATTCACAATTTTACACCATTATCGATATCTAGCTAGTCACACAACTAATACACATGCATATTGATCTCCTTCTTAACAGTTCAAAGAGGTGCGGAGAAGCTCATAGAAACGGGAGCGTAGAAGCAATTCAAGAGGAAATAGCGGGATTTTTGCTCGACCAGGTCATAAATCCGAATGGAGAATTCTATTACCGCTACCGCCCCAATGAAAACCACTTTCAATTGTCATCGTGTTCAAGGCACCAATTAGACTGACTCAAGGCAACATTCATATGTAGGAGAAATTGTATATATCTGTACATGTGTGTATGTGTGAATTAATTAATATGGTGGTTTAATTTGTGAGACATTGATGTGATATATATATATATGCATGATTGGTTCTACTAGAAATATATATATATATATATATATATATATATATATATATATATATATATATATATATATCATAAAATACCAGCAAACAAAAAAGAATTAAAATGGAAACACAAAATTAAATGAAAAAGAAATCATAAAACTAAAAACCCTCCAAACCTTATAGTACCGGTTGGTATTACAAACCGGTACTAAAGGGCTCCAGGTCCCCGGAGCTGGCTCGTGCCACGTGGTCGCCCTTTAGCACCGGTTCGTGCTGAACCGGTGCTAAAGGGGGGGCTTTAGTGACCACTAATTAGTGCCGGTTATGTAACCGGCACTATAGGGCCTTACGAACCGGTGCTAATGCCCGGTTCTGCACTAGTGTTATAGAATGCCTTGAACTACGGAACATATCATTGTAATCATTGTATCAAATTATTTTCTATAAGTTCCATGAGATTTATTTTTTTCTGAAAACTTCGCAGCTATGTTGATCAGTTGAGCAACATCTGATGTTGACTTCACATAAGACTTTCTTCTTAAACTGTTGATACTAGATCTAGAAGTAATAAGATAGCAGAAATGCAGTTTTATGCAATATGCACTTAGTACTACAATGATAAAGGTGTTATTATATTATAGTTTTCCGCGTACGCTAGAGTTTCTTACTCTATATTTATTGCCAAATATACATGATAGTAATTTAAAGCTTGGATTTTTTTATATCATACATTCTTACTGCGGTTCACATAGTTTGCACCTTCGCATGGTACAATATTTCTCCTATATCCCGGTACCAAAACTACCTGATATTGTTGTGCTAATAACTAGACTAATTTATCATGCACCTTTGCAATTGGGAATCATGTATTGACTCACACATGCATATGTTATATCTGATGATTTGGTGCCAATTGTAGTATATGACTATGTGGTATCTGCTTTTAGATGAGCCAGATCTTCTGTTTCAGGGAATACGCAAATCTGTTTATGTAGCTAAGACGCATTACATCCACACATTAACAGGCTGGGAAAGATAATACAAAAGGAGCACATACCAAATGACCGCCAACCAAAGATTCAAAGGCAACTATATATTTGACATGGAAACAATTGTAGGGTGCTCTCAACTCTAAAGACCAAATGTCAGTTTGTCACATGATTGATATGTTAGTTGCCTGATGGTTTGTATTCTTAAATGGTTGATAGTTCTGTTGGTAAATACTCCCTCTGTCCCTCTAAGATACATCCATTTTAGCACCAACTAATATGGGACGGAGGGACTACTCAATAATAGTAAGACCGTGAACATATAATCTCAACTGAGGTCTCATTATATTAGCGTTGTATTTCTCCAAATTTGGTCGAGTTTATAGGCGGAACAACTTGGTTTCAGGCACCTGAAAGCCGCAACACTCATCTCTGTAGCTTCACTAGGAGTTGTCTTCTTTTGAGAACATTCTATGTCATTCCTCAGAAATTGTTTGAGCTTCTTAATTTTGGCGAAGAATTATTTCATCAGGGTTCGGCTTCCAAGTTACTCCAGTATCCTAAATATTGCAGTTCTTACATGTTCATGATATGTTTTCATATTCCCTTTCATGTTTTGTTCAAACTCTTGTTTATATCATGTGGATTACTTGCTCTATTAGTATCAAGTAGCTCTCGAGTATCAATGTCGTAATAGCTTATCAGTATTCTTATATGCGCATTTATCATGTCATAGTGTTCACCGTGTGTAGGGCACCACGTTGGTTTACAATGGTTATTCATGCTGAACTTTGTTTCGATGTATCTTCTGCACCTTTCAGGAATAATTTGTAATCTGTCTGTATTTAGCATCTCACAACTAACATTAGAATGTACCCTTGCATATGTTCTAACAACAAATACATTATGCCCCTTTTCTTGTTTTTTTTATCTTATTAGGGTTGACTATTTTTTCCTTTGAACAAAACTATTTGAAATTTTTATAAAAATACTTTGTGGGAAGAAATTCCTGCAGGTTCGTTTCGAGAAAATTATTGATGACTACTGGCAGATAAATCATATAATTTATTTCACTATTCATATCTTATCATTGGGCCACATAAGCCTAAATGGGTTGGCGGCCTGGTACAATGGTTGAACCGTTAAGTTGTGATGCCGAACACATCTTCAACTCTGAGTTTTTTAGGGGGAAGCTGGAAGCCAGGGACATGCTGAGGATTTGGGAGTTTGAGGCACAACCAAGACAACGAGTAGCAGCCATTCCCCCTTACTCGACCACTCCGCAGAAAGGAGCGTCCACTACAGCAAGGTCGGGGCGAATGTGTCGGGGGCCCGGGTGAGAGATGGAAGGGAGTTCCACGGGCTATGGGCTAAGGCGGTGCCACCTATGTTCAACACGAAAGGAGAAGGTGATGAATCGACTATGTACCACAAGTTCCTTTCTTCAATCGTTCATCTTCGTCATCTACAACTATAATTGGTTGTCCTTGTTTCCTTGATAGCTTGTTTAGAGGTTTTTGTTGTCAAAGTCACTGCATTGGAATTTTCCATATTAATGCCCTGGGTTAAATTATTTGATAAATCATCACAGGTCGAGTTGCTGGTTTATTGGATGTCCATATTAATGCCCTGGAAAGCCTAGACTTCTTGGCCTCTAAATTTAACAAATAATTGGCCTGTCCCAGTTTTCTTGATATCTTGTTTATAGGTGATGCTGTTTTTGTTCCCACGTCCACTGCTCTGAGATACCCATGGCTTCCTTTTCCCTACTTGCGCTCAATGCCTCATGACCTAAGCTTTACATACGTAAATTTATTAAGCTTTGAGCATGGAAACACTTCCAATTGGAAGGGGGAGGAGAACCTAAGAACAATAGGAGTGGGAGACATGGGAAACAATAAGAAAGATATCCACCTCTGATTCTAGAGGCGTAGATAGATAGCTCAAGGTTTCTCGTGTGTTCCCATTCTCACCGCTCTTAAACTATTTATTCCTCTTCCTATCTCACCTTGAAGGAGTATGATTCTAAAAATTCCAAAGAAACAAGCTTGAATTCGTGAAGTATATATAGGCCTCTTATGAGGATTCTAGAGTGTAAATTGTGCGGAATCTTGTGAGCAGAATGTTGAATTCAATGAAAGCACATGCATATCTGCAATACACTAGTCCCGATTCATCCATTAGTTGTATTACATGTAACGAAGTGTCTATGGTTGATTAATATTGCATTTGTGGCATTGGCGATGTAGGTACATAAAAGTAGTGTTGGTCAATCAACATGGATGAGAGGATGCAACAAACAAGGGCAGCCACTTAGTTGTATTTCCCGTAAATGAAATTAATGCGAACCTAGGGGGTCCTTATCCGCTAGCCAAGGAGGGCCTAGACTACACCACCTCATCGATCCATGGCACATGCCTTACCTCTGCCCTTGGATCATGCAGCTAGCAGTTTCTCTTCATCGTGTTCTCTTCATCATGCTCACTATTATCTATATATAGAAGAAGTAGTCATCCATCCGCATGCAGGGTGCGCGTGCGACTTATGACTTGGTACCACCGGTGATCTGCGATGCTTCTTATATGACTATGTGAGGTGGTTCTTGTTAAAAAAACGGAAGCCTATCTTAATGGGGGCACCTCGCCGTATTTCTCCGCTTCGTTCACCACGGCAGCAAGTTGTACCAGGTACTCCACCCTCTTCCTCCCTCCACCTCTACTATGAGCAGATCAACCATGTTGCGCTGTACGAGCTACCCTACCACAAACTATCTTCTGCTCCTCCCCTACTACACCTATGGCAGTACGATGCCCAGCTGATTGACCTATGCATGACTCCCTCGTGCAATACCCTAGGTCTAAACACCTCGGTCCTAGCTTCACCTCATGGCAGCTCTCCTGTGGTTGTGTTCTCCTGCATGCATCCATTGCATCAGAGGCTTCTATCATGGTTCATTTCTTTTAGTTTGGTATAGTTATAGCTTTGGAGCTAATGAAGAACGGTGGACACTACTTACAACTGATTTGATGGGCTTACTCCAAACCGGTATTGAACAACCTTATCACAGATTTAAAGATGGTGTGCATGTATATGTGCAATCAAAAAGGACTAGAAGGAGCATCTAACAACATTGGGCGTGTTTGGTTACCTAGGGAGCTTCAGGTTGCATCGCACGGGTGCTCCTGGGTGAGTGTGGCCTGGTTGAGATGATGCAAGGATGAGCCGGGATGAGTGTTTGGTGAGCTTGTATGATATGCATGTATGAGGTGCAGTGTGAGCTCCTTAATATCACTCGAATCGGTGAGGAAACAGGAATCACGTGGCAGTGGGGGCAACGGGATCTAGGATCGGCGATCCTCGTATACAGCAGCGTGAAGCGGCGGCGACAGGACCCAGTATGCGGCAGCATGGTGGCGCTTGGTCAAGGGCGGCGGCGGCGCTTAACAAGGGTGGTGATGCTTGACGACGACGGCAGGCTATGGGGAGGAGATGCCATGGCTGCGAACTAATTCTTATGGTATACTACATGATTGTTTTGTGATAATATATATGCGAACTAATTTCCATGAACCTTTATAGTTTGGAACAATGTCTCCATTGACTTCGCTTGCATAAATGAGACAATTGTGATTTCGATGCCAAGCATACTACAAGGCAACACGAGGTAGATATTTGCTTGTTACGCACAAGTTCAGTCTACTCTAAATTTTGTTCGATGAGTCAATTCTCTATCTAAAGCATTGATATAGATGGTTGTGCATGTATATCTGCAGGCCAAAGGAAAAGGGTAAAGAGCATCCACGGACAATATGAAAGTTGGTTTGTAGATACGGTTAGAGTTGGTTTGAGTTCAGAGCATTGAAAGTGTTGTTCATTTATTTTAGTTTGATAGTTATAGTTTTGGAACTAATGAAGAAAGATGGACGCTACATACAACTGATTTCATGGGTTAATCAAAACCAGCATTGAACAACCTTAATCACAGTATTAAAGATGGTGTACATGCATATGTGCAAGCCAAAAGGAAGAGAACTAAGAACATTATGAATGTGACATGCATTAGGAAAAATACAATGTTATATCTCAACTCCAGATTGTTGTGGAGGAAAAAGAATTATAGTTTTCCTCGTGTCCGTTGGTTCTAATTTTCCTCCTTCCCGCTCACTACTGAGACCCCTCAGAACATCCATGTAGGATTGATTGTTCTCTTTCTTTCTTTTATAGGGAGGATTACTTTTAACCAAGTAAATTATACAAGCAAAAAGTAAGAGGAAGGAGAACCTAAGATCCATAGGAATGGGAGGCATCAGAAACATCAAACCGTTTCTCCCCTCCAATACTAGAGGAGGCATTACAGTTGATTTTCTTCATGTTCTCATTCCTACATCTCTTAGACCCGCTTCTTTCTCTTCCCTGCTCGTGTTCCTTGTGCTCGACTACAAGATTTCTGATTTGGAGGTGTGGATCGTCGAATAATTTATAGAGATATTTGGTGTACCACATACTGACATCCATTGTCCTAGTGTCATGTTGTGAACAATGTTTGTGAAATTTAAGAATGTTTGTACATTGTAAAAACATAGGTGGGTGGAATGTAAAAAAACTGTACCATTACAAAAATGTATGTGACATTTTATTGTAATATTCCCTCATTTCAAAAAATGTTCGTGACATTTAAAGAAATGTTATGTACAGTGTAAAAAAGGTTTGCATAGGTCAAAAATGTTTGTTTCTATTAAAATATGTATGTGAAATTTTAAAGAAATATACAAGTGAAATCTTGAAAAATGATTATACAATGTGAAAAAAATGATTGCATAGTTAAAAAGTGTTTATTGCCAATTAAAAAGATATGCAACGTGTATTTTAAAAATGTTACTGTGTAGTCGAAAAAGTGTTCAAACCATGTACATTATAGAAAATGTTCACCATGTATGTGAAAAATGTCCAAGATTAGTAGAGAATGCTTCACGTGTCTTCTAATAATGTATGTTTTGTACTGAGAACAAAGTACGTAGCATGTGTCTAAAAAACCGAAAACAAATGGAAGTCGAGAAAGAAACAGAAGGAACATAAAAACCCATGAAAAAAAGAAAACAGAAGTATAACAAAGGGAAGAAAGAAAAAATAAAACAAACCAATAAGAAAACAAAAAAACAAAAAACAAAAAACTAACCAAAGAAAAAAGGAGCATAATGAAAGTACAGCGCGCAGCCAACAATTTTACAGAGGTTGTGCATGTATATGTGCAGGCCAAAGGAAAAAAAGGTAAAGAGCATCCACGAACAATATGAAAGCTGGTTTGTAGAGTCGGTTTAAGTTCAGAGCGTTGAAAGTATTGTTCATTTATTTTAGTTTGGTAGTTATAGTTTTGGAACTAATGAAGAAAGGTGGATGCTACTTCCAATTGATTTCATGGATTAATCAAAACTGGTATTGAACAGCCTTAATCACAATATTAAAGATGGTGTACATGTATATGTGCGAGCCAAAAGGAAGAGAAGAGTATCTAAGAACATTATGAATGTGACATGCACTAGGAAAAATACAATGTTATATCTCAACTCCAAATTGCGGTGGAGGAAAAAGAATTATAGTTTTCCTTGTGTCCCTTGATTCTAAATTTTTCCTCCTTCGGACTCACTATTGGGACCCCTCATAACCATCCATGTAGGCTTGTTTGTTCTCTTTCTTTTTTCATTTTTTGTAGGGAGGATTATTTTTTAACCAAGTAAATTATATGAGCAAAAAGTAAGAGGAAGGAGAACCTAAGATCCATAGGAATGGGAGGCATAAGAAACATCAGACCATTTCTCCCCTCCAATACTAGAGGAGGCATTACAGTTGATTTTCTTCATGTTCCCATTCCTACACCTCTTAGACCCACTTCTTTCTCTTTCCTGCTCGTGCTCCTAGTGTGCGACTACAAGATTTCTGGTTTAGAAGTGTGGATCGTCGAACAATTTATAGAGATATTTGGTGTACCACATACATACATCTATTGTCCTAGTGTC
Organism: Aegilops speltoides; assembly: GCA_021437245.1. NCBI lineage: Eukaryota > Viridiplantae > Streptophyta > Magnoliopsida > Poales > Poaceae > Aegilops > Aegilops speltoides. Next base: position 12,035,276 of record CM038145.1, read on the forward strand.
ATGTTGTGAACAATGAAGTTCACGTGGGGTGATGCATTGAGGGCATGCACAAATGCAAGTTGGTTATATATGGTTTTATTAGAAACATTACAACTGCCCCAGCAAAAAAAACATTACAGCTGCGCAGTTTTCCAGCCCCCTCAGACCCCACTAGCAATTTCGGCCATCGGATCCACCGTATTGAGAATTTTCAGCTGTCAGATACTCTTCCAATCCTACATAGAGCGCTACACATCAGAGCCCAGTGCTCCCATGATGATTTCAGCCGGCTGCTATTTAATTTGGCCTAATGGTCTCACGTGTGTACATCCTTCTCCGTTCACTAGATTGATAGAGGGAAAAAAAGTGCCCTTGTTTTGTCCGCCCAAGTGCAGCCTTTGAGCTACGCGAGCGATAGGGTCACGGGATGGTGACGGGGGAAGCGAACCGTCGGTTGTGGATTGGATCCACCCGTCGTCGATTGACTGATTGAGGAACTGGATCACACACCATTAATGGCAATCCATGTGCGACACTAGTAAGTCAATTATCATGTTGATCCATGCTTTTCCTTGTACTCCATAGCTAATTCTTTTAGGTGCTCATTTTCTTTCTCTTCCTTACTCGCCATTTCTCATCATCTATATGTGGATAAAATTTTGCTAAGATACTTAGGCAAGCAAAACGGAAGAGGAAGGACCACATTGGGAAAACACTTAAAACAAATTTTGACGCTTGAATATGGAGGGAAGAAGAGCCTGGGATCTCCTCACTGTTACAAAAAATGTTCGTGAATTCAAAAGATGTTCATGGTGTTTGTGAACTTCAAAATGTTCATGATTTCAAAAATATACTCACGGATTCCAAAAATGCTTGTGAATTTGAAAAATGGTGAAAAATTCAAAAAAAATGTTGTTGAATTTGAAAAGAATGTTCATGAAAAACAATCACAAATTGGAAAAAAAATGCCTAGTAGTTTAAAAAATATTCATAAATGTGATAAATGTTTGTGAATATGAAAAAACATTCACAAATTAAAAATTGAAAATGAAATTATAAAGGGAGAATAAAAACAAAAATGGATAAAAGGAAATGGAAGAAAACAAATAACAAAAAGCCAAACGAAAACCAGAAAACCAGGGCATAAAAATGAAGAAATTATAATAAAAGGATGAAAGATATACCAAAGAAAAAAATAAAAAGGAAATAAAAGTAACAAAAAAAATACAGCAAATCAGGGAAGAAAAATAGAAAAAATAAGAATGAAAAACACCGGAGAGAAGGTTCAGAACCTTCCCAAAATCAGACGGAATGTTGTAAAAACAACCTTTTTTTAGCAACAGTGATAACTACCTAAAACCACTTAACGCTTCTCTGTGAACTTCCCCTAATGGGCCGGCCCAAGAGTGCGCTCGCCCCTACATACTGCTCGGAGCGTGCGATATATAGCAGTCCCATAACAAGTGTTTCGATGACGAGTACTCACAGTCCCTTTCTCGCTTCCTTAAGACTTTTGTGGTGGATTTGGACGGTTGTATTTTTGTTATTTAGTTAACAGAAAGGGGTTGTGCTCGATTGAAAAAAAAATGTGATATCGAATTTCAACCCACCACCTTCCAATTTTATCTGGCTAATTGTTACTTTCATATCCGCCCAAAGAAGGTGCATAAATTGAAAAAACAAAAGAAAATCTAGTTCTGTTCCCTATATGAGGAGTGAAATTTTCTCTCAAAATGAAGCAATGGAAAATCTATTGTAAAAAAAGATGAGTGGAAAACACTGTTTGCATTATATTATATTTTATAGATGGAAAACTATATCGATTTGTAGAGCAATCCGATGACACTGGATGACAAACGTTGTACTTCCACTTTGATTTTACAGGGCGTCCCCCGGAAAACGAGCATAGAGTTAACTGATGCATCTTGGAGATTTAGGTGCTTCATATATCCCATCTATTTCTCGCACCGCATCGAATGGACCGCTCCCAGGCCTAAAAAAATGAAGAATGGCGACCGCGACGGGGAAGAAAATGCACATACAGAGGGACAAGAGGCAGGACACCACCATGGTAGAATCGAGACGATAGTGAACGGAACCAAAACTCAGATCGGCTTCTTCTTCTTTTCCACTTTTCCCATGTTTGCGTTGCAACACTCCAGTCCGGTCCATTGCAAATGCATCCTGAGGTGGAAAGAAGGTGTGACTTGTGAGTGTTATCACCATCTCGTATAGTTTTCCTTATGTCCGTTGATTATAAATTTTTCCTCCTTCCGACTCACTAGATCCACCGCAAAAAAAAGACTCACAATTGAGACCCCTCACAACCATCCATTTAGGATTATTTATGAACCAAGTAAACTATACGAGCAAAAAGTAAGAGAAAGGAGAACCTAAGATCCATAGGAATGGGAGGCATCAGAAACATCAGACCATTTCACCCTTCTAATACTAGAGGAGGCATTACAGTTGATTTTCTTCATGTTCCCATTCCTAGACCTCTTAGACCCGCTTCTTTCTTTTCCCTGCTCGTGCTCCTTGTGTACGACTACAAGATTCCTGATTTGGAAGTGTGGATCGTCGAACCATTTATAGAGATATTTGGTGTACCACATACTAACATCCATTGTCCTGGTGTCATGTTTTGAACAATGAAGTTCAAATGGGGTGGTGCATTTGAAGGCATGCACAATGCAAGTTGGTTATATATGATTTTATTAGAAACATTACAACTGTGCAGTTTTCCAGCCCTCTCAGACCAATAGCAATTGCAGCCATCGGATCTATCATATTGAGCATTTTCAGTTGGCAGGTACTCTTCCAATCCTACAAGCGCTACACATCATAGCCCAATGCTCTCATAATGACTTCAACCATCTGCTATTTAATTTGGCCAAATGGGCTCACGTGTGTACTTCCTTCTCCGTTCACTAGATTGGTAGAGGAGGAAAACAGTGTACTTGTTTTGTCTGCCCAAGTGCAGCCTTTGAGCGACGCAAACGACAGGGTCACGGGATGATGGCAGGGGAAGCGAACCGTCGGTTGTCGATTGGAATCCACTTGCCGTCGATTGACTGATTGAGGTAGTGAATCACACACCATTAATGGCAATCGATGTGCGTCACTCGCAAGTCAATTATCATGTCGATCCATAATTTTCCTGTACTCCATGCGCGTGCATATAATCCATGTTTTCCCTTTTAGGTGCTCATTTTCTTTCTCATCCTGACTCACGTATGCTGCCGGCAACGACAGGAACTTCTTTGCCTTGCCCACGTACGCGCGCTTGGTGAAGTTGTTGTAATCGTTCGCCTCGATGGCGTCCAGGATCTGCCTGTACAGCCACAGAGAAGCCAGGACCTGCAAGGAAATACATATTTTTCAATGAAAATTCTTATTTTGTTTGACAGGATCTCAAAGTGCAGGATTCTGTAGCCTTTCTTACCGTCACTTTCCCTCTGAATATGTCCTCCTCTGTCAGACCCGCCTGTGCCAGTTCGTCCAGTGGAAGGTATATTCTCCCCCTCCTCGAGCTGCAATTTTCATCCATCAAGACAAAAACATTACATTACAAACTTACAAACGAATAACAACAAAATATTCTGAACAGTGACAGGTTGGTTAGCCTGATAGATACAAGAAGAGTAAAATATAGTAATCCTAGTTGCAGCTTAAAAAATGATGCCTTACTTGGTAAGTAGGAGGGTGTTTTACACAAGATTTCAAAGGACAGAGTGTTTAATGTATTATTAGTTTACACATCCAAAACTTACTGAGACAGGAATACACGTGGCTTATAATAATGGAGTAAAAATTGGCACTTACTCTTCTCCCACATCTCGGAGGATGTTTGTCAGCTGGTTGGCGATGCCAAGGGCCAGTGCGGCATTGTACACGCTCTCTGCTGAGGCCTTTGAGTCCGGAGCAATCCCCATCACCGGCACCTGCATGAGCCCGGCAGTGCCAGCGACGTAGTAGAAGTAGAGGTAAAGCTCGTCAAAGGTCCTATACCTCGATTTCCACAGGTCAAGCCTCATCCCTTCAATCATATCTCTGAATAGCTGTAAAGAAGAGGTCATGATGTTACAGACAACGGCGGAGCTATGTGTGTTAGGGGGGGGGGGGGGAGGCATTGTTTTTAAGGCGTCCCTAAGGCATCACTTAGGCGATGCCTAGGCGTCAGGGCGCCTCCAGGAGCCAAGGCGTCGGCCTTGCCTTAGTTGTGTGTCTAAGGCGTCCGCCTTAGTCCATAAGGCGTCCAAGGCGTCCGCCTAGGCGCCACTGTGCGCGCCTTAGGCAAATGAGGACGCCTTAGACAGTGCTGGGAGGTTCAGGCGGAAACAGAGATCTGGGAGGGAAGAAAAGGCCGGGAAAGTCTGTTTTGGCATAACAAGCATTACTAGCTGGGGAGAGAGAGAGCTGTAACTAGTTTGATTTCTCCCAACCCCACCTCAGCTGGATCTGAGCTTCTCCCCTCCTCTATAGCAGCTTCCCCCTCCTCTCCGGCAGCTTCCCCCTCCTCTCTGGCAGATCCCCTCCCCTCCTCTCCAGCAGTTCCTCCTCCCCTCCCTCCTGCAGTACCTCCTCCCCTCCTCTCCTGCAGCTTCTCCCTCCTCCAGGGCAGCAAGCAAGCAGCACCTCTCCAAGACAGCAGGCAGCAGCAAGCTGTGTATGGATGTATGCCTAGTTGCCTAATGCCTACCAAATTCTACTTAATTCTGTTGCATAGAACCCTCTAAGGCGTCGCCTCACCTTATGCCATAGCGCTTAGGCAGTGAGGCGCCCCCCAGCGCCTGGCCTCGCCTTACCGCCTTGAAAACAAGGGGGCAATGCCCCCCTAAACATTCTTATTTTCTATTTGGCCCCCCGGCCATACTCGGGTAGCTCCACCACTGGTTACAGAAACAACGGACAAAAATGAACCTTGCTAAGTTACTATACAGTGATGGTTCATACATTCAACAGTAACTTATCTCTTCAGCTTATCTGGACATCAATTGGAAACTTTGACGCTATGTCTGAGAGGGCTGCATCATACATATCATATGGGCGGCCTTCGAAGAGATCCTCTAATCTCTTCTCCCACCGATCGAGCGCCTTGGGCGTGATGTAAGATGAGTTAGGGCCATCCACTAGCTCATAGGTTCTCCTACACCATACCGCAAAGACGCAAAAGTGGAAAATGTTAGTTACGAATCGGTAAGGCCAGAAGGAACAAGTTCATATTCAGTTTCATGTACTGCAGTAACAATAATAACTAAAACTGCAGTTACAGTTGCCCTGAATCTGTTGCTTGGTATCTGCAAGGTGGGCAATCTATCTATCTTTATTTGCTACTATCTGAGCACTGTTTCTCTGCTAATTACAGTTGCCCTGAATCTGCTGCTTGGTATCTGCAAGGTGGGCAATATATCTATCTTTATTTGCTACTATCTGAGCACTATTTCTCTGCTAACTACAGTTGCCCTGAATCTCTCATTGCCTTGGTTGATGCTTACTACAGGGCACCCACCGCTGACAGACGGCGAATGCCTGGTATGATGAAGGAACCGCTCTTCCGGTTCTTACAGGCTGTTGCTCTAATGGAAGGTACGCGACATGCATGCTTCAATCTACTGGGAGACGAGGACGCCGGTGCCGTGGAGCAACACCCACCTCCCCAACGGATGGCACCTCTCTGGGGACTAGGTCCCCATCCCGCCTGTGCCGGCGACCGGCCGTGCCAGGCGCGATGAGATCGCGCGCCACCGCCTCCTCCTCCTCGACGACCTGTACTACGACCACAGGTATGCCCCCGACTCCCCGCTGTGGGACACATGGCTCCAGGACGAGCACGACGTGCGGCGCGCGTCCTACTTCGCCGGCACCGTGTCGGGGCCGCGGAGGCCACGTGCAGAGGCGCGCGGGCGTACGCGGGTGCGCGGCCTGACGCCCACGCCGTCGCCTTCCCCGTCTCCGTCGCCACCTCCCCCTCCTCGCATGACAGCGGAGGAGGAGGCCCGTCTCCTGCAGCGTGTCATGGACGACTCCATGAACACGCACGACGAGCGGCAGTGGGACGGCCTGGAGGAGGCCATGGCCCTCTCTGCCGCCGGGGACGTCGCCTTCCCGGAGCTGCAGATGGCGGCCGTCACGGAGGAGGCAATGGAGGAGGACCCGCCGGCGGCGTTCCAGCAGCTGCTGGGCCAGGGGTGGGGTTGGTCCTGCACTGCTCCGGAGATGGCCGCCGGCGTGGGCGTGAACTGGTGCCCCACTCCACCGCGGTCACCGGAGCGGGAGGCGTCGCCATGGGAGGAGGTGGTGCAGGCACTCCGGCCGTCCAGCCCGCCCCCGTCTACCACGCACCGCCGCCCCACCTGTGGACGCCGCCGGCCTACGTCGACCTCGTCAGCAACGACGACGACACCGGCGGCCAGTAAAGACGGCGACGGCCACGACACCGACGGTCGCGGCAGGAGCGCGCGGGAGGCGTTTTTTATTTTGTTTTTATGTTAATTATGGAACTGGGCCTTTTAAGTGGCCGTGAAAACTGGGCCGTTTTGTGGCTGACCCTTATATATGTTTTATGTTTTTTTAAATGCGTTTATTTACTTTTATATTTTTTTATTCACGTCCACCCCGGACACGATTTTGGGTGCGGCCTCGCGGTGGGCGCACGCACGACCCAGCTGACAAAGCCGGACACGGGCGAACCCATCGGCGCCCCAAAGGGACAAATTCCCGGCCAATCCGGATGTCCGTTTGGGGTCGTGCGGTGGAGTTGGCCTCACCACAAGATAGGGCGATGATGATGCTGATGCCACATGTACATACACTTGGCCAACACTTGCTCATCAGATCATCATCACCAGGTCAAGAATTCAAGATGAACCCCGATTACTGACGAATGTTTCCGGTTCGAGATTACCTCCCAAGCTTTACTGCACCACTGACTCCCATATAGAGTTGTATTAGTAGCATCAGAGAAAGTATGCTCAGCTCTGGGTTCCGTGTTGGCCTCCCAGCCATGCAAGTATGCCTGCAGCTTGATAATCTGTAAGAAAAAAAAGAAAGATTTGCAGAGGTGAACTCTGAATCTGAGTGACGACGGTGCTGCTCTTTAGGAAGAAAGAGTGTTTGTTTGTTCTTCATTCAACTGGAGCAATTTTGATTCTCCACTGTGTGGTGGTAACAAGTGTTTCAGACTTTCAGTACAGCGGGATCCGGCATCGGTCCCTTGACCTAAATACCACGGCGGGTGTATGGCAAACATATAGCTGAATATATATACAACAGCCAAAAAAAAATCATTGTAGGTGACCGGACAAAAGAAAGAAAAAGAAGAAAAAAACATCTGATCTACAGAATTGCTTCGCTTTGCTCATGGCGAGAGAGCCGCCCTCGCATACGCGGCCGGTAGAGACAGGAACTTCTTCGCCTTGCCCACGTACGCGCGCTTGGTGAAATTGTTGTAGTCGTTCGCCTCGATGGCGTCCAGGATCTGCCTGTACAGCCACAGGGAAGCCAGGACCTGTGAGGAAACAACAGTCCCATGGCACTTCAGTCAGGACAATTCTTGGAATACATTATTTTTCAATGAAAATTCTTATTTTCTCTGACAGGATCTCAAACTGCTCTTACCGGCCATCTGCTTGCGGAGTCTAGATGCATGACGCCCTTCTCAGCCTCATCGAAGAAGAGCCTGGCGCGCTGGATTTGGCCCTTCATGAACCTCCTCCATTTATCCGTCACTTTCCCTCTGAATATGTCCTCTTCTGTCAGACCCGCCTGGGCCAGCTCGTCCAGTGGAAGGTATATTCTCCCCCTCCTCGAGCTGCAATTTTCATCCATCAAGACAAAACCATTAGATTACAAACTTACAAACAAATAACAACAATATATTCTGAACAGTGACAGGTTGGTTAGCCTGATAAATACAAGAAGAGTAAAATACAGTAGTCCTACTTGCAGCTTAAAAAAAAGATGCCTTACTTGGTACGTTTTACACAACGTCTTGAAGGGCAAGGTGTTTAATGTATAGTTTACAAATACACAATTTACCGAGACAAGAATATGTGTGCTGGTAAATGGAGTGAAAATTTGGTACTTACTCTTCTCCTACATCTCGGAGGATGTTTGTGAGCTGGTTGGCAATGCCAAGGGCCAGTGCGGCATTGTACACGCTCTCTGCTGAGGCCTTTGAGTCCGGAGCAATCCCCATCACCGGTACCGTCATGAGACCGACAGTGCCAGCGACGTAGTAGCAGTAGAGGTAAAGCTCGTCAAAGGTCCTATACCTCGATTTCCAAAGGTCAAGCCTCATCCCTTCAATCATATCTCTGAATGGCTGTAAAGAAAAGAGATTATGTTGTTACTATCCAATAACTTCTATCTGACGGAGTTTCATAAATTCTACAGTAACTTCTTCGGCTTATCTTACCTGGATATCAATTGGAAACTTTGACGCTGTGTCTGAGAGCGCTGCATCGTACATATCATATGGGCGGCCTTCGAAGAGATCCTCTAATCTCTTCTCCCACCGATCGAGCGCCTTGGGCGTGATGTAAGATGAGTTAGGGCCATCCACTAGCTCATCGGTTCTCCTGCACCATACTGCAAAAACGCAAAAGTGGAAAGTGTTAGTTACGAATCGGTAAGGCCAGAAGCAAAAATTTCATATTCAGCTTCATGAACAGCAGTAATAATAATAACTGAAACTGCAGTTCAGACGTACCATAGATTGCCCAAACGGCTTTGCGCCTTTCAGGAGTCATAAGCTGTGTGCCTGCCACAAGAACAACATCTGTGAGAAACTAAAGACCATAAAAGTCGACTTTTCAGATACGATCTTATCAGCAATCCATTAGGCTACTGCCAGTTGTAGGCTCATCATACCAATAGAGGATGATTTCTCACAAGTTAAGAGATCCAGGTGGGAACAGAGACACAAATTAAATAAAGCTAGGATAGAAGCCCATCGTCTTAAATCAAAGCCCATGCATCTCCACATCATCTCAACCCCACCACCAACCAGTCTAGCTAGTTCCCCTAACCTCCATCCATCCAAGAAAGCTATAACTAATTAATATCGCCGGTGATTCTCCGTGGTGGACGACGAGACACCGCTGCCTTTACTGATTGCTTCCCTGAGATCGGCCAAGATATGCATGGCACGTAGCACCCACGTGCACCATATTCAGCTACCAAAGTCGGCAGATCCGATCGCCTTTTATATCCGTGTACGCACTACACTTGTTGGTTAGACTCTAGATAAGCTTCGTTCAGGCTAGCAGTCATCCTCTCGTGAGGATTCTGGAGCAGAAGAGCCGCTGCTCAGGTAGTGGGAGCATCGCGTTTTCTACTGTATGAGATGGTGGAATATCATCACGAACGATCTTTTATTTGTTATAACCCTACGCTTAAATTACTCCTTGCAATTTTGGACTGAATGTGCTGAGACGGATGGCTTAACTACAGTACTAGCGTCATCAGAGTTGCAGAGTAGCGCGTGGGCGAGGGGGCTCACCGAGGTAGAAGGTCTTGGCGTACTCGGCGCAGACCTCGCCGCAGCGGTCGTAGGCGTCGCCGAGGAGGCCCCAGCCGAGCTCGGCGTCGCCCTCCTGCTCCACCTGCTCGTCCCGCCAGCGGCGCCTGCCCGCCTCCGCCTCCCGCGCCGCCCGGCGCCCCTGCAGGTCCTCCACCAGCGCGGCCTGCCGCAGCACCACCTCGTACACCGCCTCCTCCGTCGCCGTCCGCGCCGCCACCAGGCTCGCCCTCGGCGCCGCGCCGCCCCTCCTCCACGCCGCGGCCGTGGTGGCGGCCGGGAGCAGCCCGCCCCGCTGGGGCTGGTCGGCGGGCAGGAGGAAGGCGCGCGCGTGCGGCCTGCAGGAGGTGTACACGGCGGAGGATCCCGCCATCGGTTGCGCTCGCCCGCTCGCTCGGATGGGTGGAGGGATGGGTGGATTGGTTTTGGTGGGACGAGAGAGGGGCGAGCTGCTGCCGCCGTGTGTGCTCGTGTTGGGTCGGGTGGTGGAGGTGGGGTGTGGGGCTGGGCTTTTAAATGGGCGCTCCAGCTTTTTTATCAGTAGCCGTGGACGTGGCCCCGCGAAGCCCAAGCAGCACTTTCCACTCCACAGTGGCCCTCCTACACTGCAAAAATCAAAACCAAAATCAAAATGTGATGGCCTTTTTTGCTGTGGAAAATGTTCTTGGCGCCGGCTGCTGGACGTGGATGGTGACGAATTCGTCAATCTCAACCGGAAACTATATTTGGACACAGCTTTGTCAATCTTGCAGCTTCGTGGCCGTCGATGTTGCATGTCGTGTGCATCGTTTTTTTTTTATTACTTTTACCGACGCTCGTCGATTCGACAGCTCCCATTTTAGATAGATAGTGTAGGAGTTGCTTCATTTCTTCTTCATCCGTTCCTCGGTTACTTCGTAAATATTTGTCTTCGAGCAACGAGTTTTACCTAACCTCCTACATTTCGTTTCAAAAATAAGTTTGTTCGTAGTGTCGCGGTGCTCGACATGTTCCATGATGGTTGCTTCTGTTTCGTTTAGTTATTAGTTACTACCTCCGTAACTTAATACAAGACGTTTTTTGATACTATGATAGTGTCAAAAAATGTCTTATATTTTGATACGGAGGGAGTACTATTTAATTATTAATTTTCCTCGTCTCTCTTATAAATAGAGGGAGATCCTTTGGACTTCAATTTTTTTGAAAAACAAAATCTTTACCTACTCGGGCCGTATCCTTTCCACGTGGTCATCTAGGACCACAAGGCGTGGACGCCGGTATATTCATCAATCTTTCGGCTCCACGAGACAATATCATGTATTATGGCTCTTAACGGTGATTTATTGACATTTGCCATGTTGATCACACGACGAAAAGTTTACCGACGGTTCATGAAGCATCAGGCTTACTTGTCATCTCAAGCCTAGGATGAAATGAATAAGTGGCGCGCTTCTAAATTCACGGTGACGAGCTATGGTTAAAAAACGAAATCGTTGATCAACCATCAAACAACCATACATATCAAAGACTATATCATCCGCTGAAAGAAATATGTACATTTTGAGATTGTGGAAGCAAGTAACCAACATTTTTTACACCAAGGGAGATACTTAGGCCTTTATATTTGTCTTTATAGAGATTTCTACATACGGAGTAAAATGAGTGAATCTACACTCTAAAATATGTCTATATACATCCGTATGTAGTTACTTGTTTAAATATCTAGAAAGACAAATATTTAGGAACGAAGAGAGTACAATGCAATATGTTCAGGGAAGATGTTTAGAGAAATAAACTGTTTTTTTCTTAAGCATCGATGCTTGTTTCTAGAGGGTAGGTGCTTTACCAGCAGGCATGCCTTGTGTAGAAACAACCATTGGCGGTTAAGAAAAACTTGATTTAGTTTAGCAAACATCTCCTCTAAACATTTTGCATTGTACAATGCCTAATAGAAGCCCAATACGACTCCATCGAGTTAATCATTTGGCACGTCATGCCATGTGGTGTGGAGGCGACAAGGCGCCGTCGTCACGTGGAGGTAGGGCGAATATGCCCCCCCGGCCATGCATGTACGCATGACGCATCGTTCTGCCGGTCTTAACCTCTTGATCCATCGGTCAATCTGTCACTTGTACTGTACGTTGTAATACTAATACTCTTACTTAATTAACCTGTCACCGTTACATGTAACATGTGTATGTTGTGTGTGACAGATACTAAGATCCAGGAGGCCACGTTCCGACACGCCGCGGAATCCTGAGCTCCCAAGATTCCCTCTATGGCAATCAGAGAAGAAGAAAAAGATCCTCTCTAGCTGACAATCTTTACTTATATTTCTCCGTTCCTAAATATAAGTCTTTTTTAGTGGTTTCAAAAGAACTACAATATACGGATGCATATAGACATATTTTAAAGTGTAGATTCACTCATTTTGCTCTATATGTAGTCCCTTATTGAAATCTCTAAAAAAGACTTATATTTAGGAACGGAGGGAGTATATTCTATCTATCTCCGAAAATGGCTTTTTCAGGCCCAGCTCCATGAAGGCCTCCATTTGCAATTTTCAAAATCCATCAAAATTTATATTTCTATGTTTGTACTGGACGCATTTCAAGGTGTTTCATTCTGAATATTTACACACATACACATCATATCCTTGTATAGTTGCATGATATTTTTCATTTTTTTAACTAAAAAGTTCGGATTTTCTTCTTTTTTAAAACATTCCGGCCTCCATGGAGGCAGAGCTTCAAAACGCCCCACTCATCTATCTCATCTAGAGTAGTTAAAAACATATTATATGATGCATTATACTCGGATTCCTTTGTCCTAAAATTATGGGTGGTTGACATTAAACTAGAAAACGTGTAAATGGGAGAAGCCATCGAGTACAATGGGAGAAATGCCTTATCTTTCATATTAAGAGATAATATCTTATATATATTTTTTTTTTTAAAAAGAGATAATATCTTATAGTTAAAATAAGGCAAGTCTTGTTTTTGTGAAAAATAAGGCAACTCTCCTTTTTTGTTTCTCTTTTGATATTTCAATTAAGCGTGTTGGTAATAAGGCGAGGGGTGGGCGACATGTTGGCGTGTTTCTTTTTCTCGTGCTACAAAGAGTTGTCGCACGCACACCCCTCCTTCATGGTGGTGTACTCCGTTGTCACTAGCAATATTGTACTAGAGGCTTTCACACGTGCTTTGAAATTAATGAACATTTCATATATTTTTTTCATGAATCATATATTGAGTATTGGCCCAATATCCCTAACATCAAGTACCTTCTAGTTAGTACTGCTAATTGTTGATCTGCTTTCTGATCTAGTGGCGAAAGCGGTGCTCGTCGGCCTTTTACATGTTGTCTGATTTATCTCTTTGTTGCTCACCTTGCAGGTCTTGTGTCCCTCTCGTTCACATCCAGTTGCCACCATTGTCATTATATGATCCACATCTATCTATTACAGTATTAAAGCAATATGGATTCTATGGTATAGGATTTTATGAAGTAAATGTATGCTTCTGTTTCTTTCACACAAAGGTTTTGCACATTAGATAATTTGGTGTAGGATTGTTCTTGATCTTATTCATTTGCCCGTTGATTTCTAAAGGGTCATGTTCTTAAGCATGGGAGGGGTGACTATGTAGTGATGGGGTGCATAGTGAACTGATTTTCTAAATGGATTGGAAGATCCGGGCATATAGGGGAGGAGAAACGGCGCCGATGGTTGAGGGAGATTCTTTACTACACCAAAGAAAATTAGTTACGGAAATTAACGTAAGGGATTAGTTGGCAGCATTTTATTAGAGGGGAGAGGGGGCCACCCTGAAATTCAGGGGGTGGGGAGATTGATGTGAGCAAGACACGTACTTACTTAAAGTCAATTTTCATAGGTATTCCATAGGTGTAGAATTTTCGGAGCGAATAACAGCCGGGTTTATGCTTTGTTTCTGTATATTTTTTTTTGTACTATGCCCCGCTCATCTGCATCCGGGGGACACAATTTCCTCTATAGGATCCACATTCCTACAATGACGGAAAAGAATTCTATGAAACCAGGTCTCACGGGTTAGCAGGTGAGACCCATCCTGATGGATGACACATAGGTGGGGGTGGGGTAGATGCTTTGTGATTTGTGAATGCCATGTGTCATCCATCAGGGCGAGTCTCACCTGCTTTATATGAGACCTGGTCTCATATAATTCTTTTCCCTACAATGACGGGTCAATTCGTATATTGTCATATCGTAGCTTGGGTATGACGGCTCAATTTCCTCTATAAGATCTACACTCCTACAATGAAGGGTCAATTCGTATGTTGCCATATCGTAGCTTGGGTATGCCGGCTCAATTTCCTCTATAGGGATCTACATTCCTACAATGACGGCACAAAGTAAAAAAAAATCGGCGCCCTTCTGGATCATGTTTTTTCCTCATTTACCAACACATAAATACCCCTCCTGACCCCTGAGAAGGTTTCACGGCTCATCGTAAATCCAGACATTTTGTAGCCACCCATGACAAAGAGAAGACGCCGGGCACAACACATGGCTCTTTTCCACTTTTTTTGCATGTCAAAGAAATTGGTGCGATTGTTCCTGATCTTACTTATCGATTTACCCACCTGCAAGGCTGCAAGTGTTCTTAATCACCGGGGTGAGTTACTAGCTAGGTAGCTAGAGATAATGAGCAATGATATACTCCCTCCGTTCGGAATTACTTGTCTCAGAAATGGATGTATCTAAAACTAAAATACGTCTAGATACATCCATTTCTGCGACAAGCAATTCCGAACGGAGGGAGTAGTTGAGAAAAAACATGGATGGACATGTTTCTGTTTGGTCACGCTCTAGTATGAGTTCCCACTCTCTCTAACTAGCAGCAGAAGGATGAAATGCTCTCTGTGTATTGGTTCCACCCACACCACTACAAGTTATACACCGGAGCCATAACTACAAGCCTGATAGAAGTGGCACGCAGGCCCAGGCGTGGCTCAGATCCGAAATACAAGGATTACAGGTACAGAACAAGTACATACATACATCACAAGTTAACACCCCCCCCCCCCTCAGTTGGAACTCCATTTGGATGGATGTTGAGGCTGTCTCTGAACTCATGAAAAACTTGTGATGGTAGGCCTTTGGTGAACAAGTCGGCGAACTGTGAGCTGGATGGGACATGGAGGATACGAGCTTCACCAAGTGCCACACGGTCGCGGACAAAGTGGAGATCAATCTCGATATGCTTCTTACGTTGATGTTGGACGGGGTTGGAGGCGCTAATATTGTCACAATAGACAATGGTGGCACTGAAAGGTGGGCGCCGGAGTTCATGAAGGAGTTGGCGCAGCCAATACGACTCGGCGACACAGTTGGCGACGCCACGGTATTCGGCCTCCGCACTTGAACGTGATACAGTGGCTTGTCGCTTGGATGACCAGGACAACAAGTTGCGACCGAGGAAGACACAAAAGCCGGATGTGGACCGGCAGGTGTCCGGGCATCCTGCCCAATCTGCATCAGTGTAAGCCACGAGCTCATGAGAGGTGGACTTGTAGAGTTGCAAGCCATAGTGAGTGGTGCCTCACAAGTACCGAAGGATGCGCTTGATAAGCTGCATGTGAGAGTCGTGAGGGGCATGCATGAAGAAGCACACTTGCTGAACCGCATAAGAGATGTCCGACTCCGGTAGGTGGTAGGATTGTCCAAGAGGCAACCGTCAAGAGCAGAAAGCTTGTAGTGGGTGTCAATGGGCATGGAGACTGGCTTGCAATTTAGCATTTTGGCGCGATCAAGAATTTCTAGGGCATATTGTTGCTGGCACAAGAACAAGCCATGGTGGTTGGGTGTGACGTTGATGCCTAGAAAATGATGAAGATCGGTCATGGAGAACTCGTGTTTGAGGGAGTGGATGATGTGGTTGAGAGCATGGGTGGTGCTAGCGGTGAGTATAATGTCATCAACGTAGACTAGTAAATAGGCAACCGAAGCACCATGGTGAAGTATGAAGAGAGAAGAATCACTCTTGGAGGCGTGGAAGCCAAGGGACAAGAGGAATGACCGAAAATGGTGGAACCAGGTGCGAGGAGCTTGCTTCAACCCATAGAGGGACTTGTGAAGGAGACATACATGATCCGGCCGAGAGGAGTCCACAAAGCCGACAGGTTGAGGACAATACACTGTCTCCTTGAGGTCGCCATGAAGAAATGCATTCTTGACGTCTAGTTGGTGGATGGGCCAGGATTGTGAAGTGGCAAGACTGAGCACAACCCGAATAGTGGCCGGTTTGACGACCGGACTGAACGTCTCATCATAGTCGACTCCCTCCTTTTGTGTGAAGCCACGGACCACCCACCGTGCCTTGTACCACGCCAAAGAGCCATCGAGATTGAACTTGTGGTGAAAGATCCACTTGCCGGTCACCACGTTGACACCTGCAGGCTTGGGAACCAAAGACCAAGTCGAATTGTTGATTAAAGCATCGTATTCGTCTAACATTGCACGTTGCCAATTATGGTCTTTGAGAGCGGAGCGGTAAGTTGCAGGAATAGGGGAGATGTGAGGGGGTGTGGTGGAAAGAAAAAGCCGTTTGGGCTGACAAAAACCTGATTTGGCTCGAGTTAGCATTTTATGCGAGTTGTGTGGAGGCTTAATTGGACGTGCATGGGCAGGTAGACGTGGCTGAACGGGAGTGGTAGGCGCGGAATTAGAGGAGGATTGCGTGGGGCTGGCGGGTGCGGGATCCGAGGAGGATGCGCGGTCAGAGGTGGTGGGGGCGTGATCCGAGGGGATAGACGGGACGGGCACGTGATCCGAGGGAGCAGGAGGGGTGGGTGCGGCAGGCGTGCGACCCGAGGAGGAGCGTGCGGGAGTGGAGGCAGGGGAGCGCGTGGGCATGTCGCATGTGGAGGGTGGGGCCGAGCTGTCGGTAGGCAGGCGGGCTGGGATTGGTGTGCATGGGGGTGTCGCGTCAGGTGGATTTAGTGGGGCCGGGGACGAGGTAGGTGGGGAGCTGGGCAGGGGATCTAGGATGCCAGGCGATGGGATCCATGCGGGATCACGTGTGGCCGGGTAGTTGGGGAGCGACGGTGTGGCTAGGGCGTAGGTAAAAACGCTTTCGTCAAAAATGACGTGACAAGACACGATGACGCGACGCGTAGTGAGGTCGTAGGATCTGTAGCCTTTGTGCTCAAGTGGGTAACCTAAGAAGACGCAACGCATGGAACATGGAGCAAGTTTGTGAGGGGAGGTGGCGTATAGGTTAGGAAAACAAAGACACCCAAACACGCGTAGGTGGTCATAAGTGGGAAAAATGCCGTGAAGCATGTAATAGGGAGTGTGATCATGGATGGCACGGGAAGGTCTACGGTTGGCGGTGTGGAGGGCTTCGACCCAGAAGGGTGGAGGTAAATGAGCTTGGAGAAGGAGAGTACGGAGGATATCGTTGGTAGTACGGATTAAGCGTTCAGCCTTCCAATTTTGTGGCGAAGTGTGAGGGCAGGAGAAGCGGTAGGTGATGCCGTTGGTGGAGAAGAATGAGCGCAAAGTGGAGTTGATGAACTCGCCGCCGTTGTCGCATTGGAGAGCCTTAATGATTACATTGTACTGGGTACGAACAAATGAGAAGAAGTGTAGTAGAGTGGAGGAGGTGTCCGACTTGTGGTGGAGAGAAAATGTCCAGGAGAAGTGTGTGTAATCATCAAGTATAACCAAATAGTATTTATAACCAGAGAAGCTTACAACAGGGCTTGTCCATAGATCACAATGAATAAGTTCAAAGGGAGCATAAGTGCGGCTACTAGAAGAAGGAAAGGGAAGGCGCGGCTGACGGCCAAGTTGGCACACAGTACATGGCGTGTGCGCATTGTTATTACATGAAGGAATAAATTCTTGAGTAGCTAACGAAGACAGTGTCTGTGGGCTGGGGTGGCCGAGCCGGCGATGCCACACGTCGGCAGTGGAGACGGTGGCAGAAAGAGCGGTGCACCGAGTCTTGTTATTCCCGAAGAACGAATAGAGGTCGTCGGAGCTAGCGGAGATCATGAGTACCCTCCTGGTGCGTAGATCCTTCACAAGAAAGCCAAAGGGGTAAAATTCAATAGAGCACGAGTTGTCTTTGGTGAACTGGCATACAGAGATAAGGCTCGTTACTACATTAGGAGAAAATAACACGTCGCGAAGATGAAAGTTGTGGGGGTGAAGGGTGGTGGAACCGATGGCATGGATGGGAAGATGTGTACCTTTTCCAACAACAATGCTAGAGAAAGGATGCTTTAAAGAAGAATTGGAGAAGGTGAGGTTACCAGAGTTGCCGGTGACGTGGGAGGCGGCGCCGCTGTCGAGGTACCACTCGGAGGGAGCGGCGCTGTTGTGGGGGAAGCCGGAGGCGGCTTGGAGCATGGTGAGGTGGTCCCACGAGGGCTGCTGCTGGGGAGGCGCGGGGTAGCCGGAGAACTGCATCTGGTAGGCCTGCGCGTGAGAGCCAGGCCGAGGACCGAGCATGCCGGCAGCGTTCGGAGGGACCCAACCGGGCCGCGAGTTGGGCAGGGCCATGCCGTAGGGGGCGAAGAAGCCCATGTACAGGTTGTACGACATGGGAGGAGCGGCGCCTCGGCCGCCCTGATCGCCGTGGCCACGCCCACGACCACGGCCGCGCCCGCGGCCGCCGCGCTCACCGCGGTCACCATCCTGGCGGTTGCCAGATCCACGGCCCTGCGGGAAGCCGTTGCCGCGATCAGAGCTGCGATCGACACGGTCGCCCTGGCGAGTGCTGGAGGAGGCGCCAGGGTTGGAGGCGGTGCTGGAGGGGCCGCTGTGCCCAGAGACGGCGAGGATGGGGACGGGCTCGTCAGCCACGCGTTGGGCGAGGTTTTCCTCGGCGAGCTTCAAGTGCGAGAAGACCGTCTCAAACGGCGGCAGAGGGACGGTGTCGCCCAGGACAACGCGAATGGTGTCGAGCCGCTTGTCGATGCCGTGAAGGAACTGGGTGGTAAGGTCCACCTCGGTGATGGCGTGGTCGATGTCGGCTAAACCGGCGGTGAGAAGCTTCATGCGGAGTGCATATTCGGCAACGGAGAGCTCGCCTTGTTTGAGATTGCGGTATTGCCGATTCAGCGTCATGTAGCGAGCCGCACGATTCGCCAGGAAGTAGTCTCTGATGCGATTCCAGAGATCGAAGGTGGTAGTGGCCCCGACGAGTCGACGAGGGTGTCGGCGAGGGTGGAGTAGATCCAGAGCACAAGGTGGGCATCGATCTCGCGGTGGAGAGCAGTGGCATTGGGAGGAAGGGGGTGCTCGATGAACTGGGTGACGCCGTAGCGGAGGAGGATGAGGAGAAAGAAAGACTTCCATTTGTGATAGTTGTGGTCGTCGGGGTTGAGGAGAAATTTGTTGTGATTCTGAATGTTGTCGCGGAAGATGGGGTGAGTAGAGGGTGTGGTGTTGAAGGAGAGCAGCGGCATCGGGGAAGAGAACAGAGGGGTGAACTGGGTACCAGTGGAGGGAGAAGAGCCGCTGTTGGAGGAAGAGGCCGTCCCGAAGACGAAGGGGGACGAGGTGCTCAGGGCGGCGATGGTGCCGCCGCTGGTGGCCGAGGGGGAAGGTGTGCCCGGGGAGGTAGCGGAGCTGGTGGCCGGGGAGGTGGAGGAGGAGTTTTCGGCCATGGGGTCGCCTGGAGTCTGATACCAAGCAGAAGTATGAAATGCTCTCTGTGTATTGGTTCCACCAACACCAGTACAAGTTATACACCGGACCCATAACTACAAGCCCGATAGAAGTGCCACGCAGGCCCGGGCGTGACTCAGATCCGAAATACAAGGATTACAGGTACAGAACAAGTACATACATACATCACAAGTTAACACTAGCTACATGCAATGTCTTTGTGATGGACATCTTTGTACTCATGATTTTATGAAAAAACGTTTGTTGGAATTGGCATTATTGTAGGTTGTGTTGACGCCTGAAATGAAAGCTATATAATGGTACACTTTTAATCCATGTGGTGCGCACACCATGGTTGATGCCTTGATGGAGCATCGGCAGTGGGCTATGCCACGTTGCTGGTCGCCGTCTCTCTACCTCGCCATCTCGCTAGTGTCCAACTTACTTTTTCTTCCATGCTCGTTCTTTCAACAAAAAGAAGAAGCCGAGAACGACTTATCAAAGACTGAGTCCTCGTCTAAAACATAAGCAAAAAATGGTGTTGTTCCTTCTCGGTCCACACAAGAGGCAGTGTACACACGACGGGTAGGGGGGCATCCCGCCGGCATTGGCCATGGGTTCAGCCACGTCATAGGCCACGTGGCCATCGTGTCAAGACTACCAGCTACCACTGAACAGAGTGGTCGCCGCCATCATGTGGCTGATATTGCCCTCGTGCTCCTCCTCCATGGTGAGGGAAAAGTGTTGAGTGTCGTCGTCGCCCGCGGGTTGATTTGCCATTAACATTTTCCGGCCGAATTGTTCTTTAATTTCCCCTTAACATTTTCCTCTGCAATTCCCCTCTTCCATTTCATAAAATGGAAAAGCCTAGGAGAGCAACACATCCGTGTGAAGACTCTTCTGTGACGGTGATCCGCTGCACGTTGCGTTGCTTTCGGTGGCCGGACACTAAGGTAGCTCCCAAAATGAAGTGAGTCTGCAATGAATTGAATTTTGCAAGTGATATCAATGGCTTGGTCGATGAGGTTACTGCCATTTGGGGACACACACACACACACACACACACACACACACAGTACAACACAACAGTAACTAATCGAAACAAATTACTATAGTATAATAAACAAAGTTGCATGCCTGCAGACAAGGTCTTGTGTCGAGAAGGGATTGGCCGGAGTACGCAAGGCAGTGATCGGGTCTAGGAGCGGTCGCGACCATTGTCTTGTCTTAACAATGGTGTTACCATCACACTCGGCTATGGCGGACTAATTCATGTGCCTGTTTAGCCAATCGAGTCTAGGAGTAATCGTCAGCAGGCTCGTCGTTATTCCCTAATTGTTTAACCCAGCGTTGGATTGACAGCGACCAGAGCGAGCGTGACACCATCATCAGGGCTGGCTGACTGGCTTCAATTGACACTTGTTGACACGGCCTCTCAATCTAGCTACCGGAATACTCCTGTATTAATTAGTACAGTACTTCTCTTAACAGTAACGTGACAGGATGTAGCACTATTAATTAAGTTTGTCCATCTAAAAAAGAGGACCAAAATATCTAGTGAACGTATCATGGCAAATTATGTTTGAAGAGGATGGATGACAAGTTCAGTTTGCGAGCATGGCAAATTCGCCTCGGTTTAGTTTTTGTCGGATAGTTTGCCGTGCTTACAAACTAAATTTGCCATCCTCCGCATCAATATAGATTGCCATGAAAACACTCGATTTATCATGCCTGAAAAATTGGACTTCAGATTTTTGGCACTTCCGGAAAATATTCTCGAGTTTTTTTAGAACAGCACCATACAATTAGCAAAGTAGTGTCAAGTGGGTTATCCATCGATCCATCGATCTGCCACATCATCAACGGGACAAAACTATCGGGCGTACGGACGATGGCATCAATGGCTGTGGAATAATCATGATTAGCTAGCTAGCTCGATCGACGAAGAAACCCATGAGCTGATTACCAGCGGCAGCCTACTAGTTATGCTAGTGCTCTCTGCTCGCTCGCCAAGGATGATTTGTAGCCAGACTTTCTAAAATTTGCTCAAGTTTACAGAAAAGAACTACAACATTTGAAATACCAAATCAATATCTCAACATCATCGTTAACTGTGAGTGGTACATATGTTTTGAAATACTCATAACCTACTTGGCGAGATGAAAAGCCAGTGCTTTTGGAACTTTCTACTCTCCTCGTTTTCATGGGAATATGCTGCGCGATCGAGCGAGACCCGGTTATGGCATCAGCTTAATTAACTTAGCCAGCGTCTTTGTTAGTTGCATTTTGTTGACGTGGTTCAAACACTCTACTAACTGTTTTGCTTTCTCCAAAAAAAAGAAGGGGAGAAAAAACAAACCATATGAAGTTATTTCTCTCTTAGAGCATCTCTAGCATACCCTGTATAAAGCTGCGACCCGCAAAATAACTGTCAAAATACGGGTCGGCGCGGAGAATGTTGCCCGACCAGACCCCGCAAACGCATCTGATCCGTAAATATTTTTGAGGGGCGCGGCAAAATCTCGTCCCCAACCCGTGAATACGAAGGTTTGCGCCTCGCCCCTACGGTGCACCGTATCCCAGGAAAGCGGTTGCCGGGAGGGACATTTCAGCCCGCGCCCTTTCCCCACCTCCTTCCGCCGCCGCCAGCCATTGGTTCCGCCCGTCCGCCGCCGGCGATTCCGGCCAAATCTGCGGGCGCAATTGCGTCGGCGGGGGGAGGGGGGGGGGGCGCCCCTACCCTCTTCCACCGAGCCGCTACATCGGATCCCCTGGATCCGCCGATCCGAGCCACTACATCGGATCCCCTGGATCCGCCGATCCGAGCCACCCCTTGTCACGCCCAATATGCGACCCTATCCAAAAGAAACTCGAAGGTCCCACCAAGGATAGACCCGCATATCGAAACGCTTTTGCAAGGTGGATATCATTACATCAACATTACATAATAGATGGGGATACATACAAGAGGCATACAATGCCACATGAATACAACAATACATCATACATAAGACCCACATCCGACTACGGATGAATCATAAACAGAAACTCAAACAATATCCACCCTGCTAGCCCAGGCTGCCGACCTGGAACCTATCCCCTGATCGAAGAAGCAGAAGAAGAAACTCCAAAACAAGCAACATCGCTCTCGCGTCATGATCATCGCAAAACCTGTACCTGCAACTGTTGTTGTAGTAATCTGTGAGCCACGAGGACTCAGCAATCTCATTACCATGGGTATCAAGACTAGCAAAGCTTAATGGAAAAGGAAGGGGTAAAGTGGTGAGGTTGCAGCAGCGACTAAGCATGATATGGTGGCTAACATACGCAAATGAGAGCGAGAAGAGAAACAAAGGAACGGTCGTGAAGCTAGAAATGATCAAGAGGTGATCCTGAACACCTACTTACGTCAAACATAACCCAGAAACCGTGTTCACTTCCCGGACTCCACCGAGAAGAGACCATCACGGCTACACACGCGGTTGATGCGTTTTAATTCCCATCTGCCACCGGACATTAACAAATTCCCATCTGCCACATAACTGCGGGCACGGCTCTCGAAAGTTTATACCCTGCAGGGGTGTCCCAACTTAGCCCATGACAAGCTCTCGCGATCAACGAAGGAATAGACCTTCTCCCGGAAGACCCGATCGTCTCGGAATCCGGTTTACAAGACATTTCGACAATGGTAAAACAAGACCAGCAAAGCCGCCCGATGCGCCGACAATCCCGATAGGAGCTGCACATATCTCGTTCTCAGGGCAACACCGGATAAGCGAAGCGTACAGGTACCGACGAATCCAAGTTGCCAAGGAATGGTCCCGCACGGTGCTCTAGTTTGGACCAACACTTAGACAAGCATTGGCCCGGGGGGCTATAATAAAGATGACCCTCGAGAGAGCGACTCCCAAGGGAAAAGTAGGTGGTGGTGAGACAAATGGTAAAACCAAGGTTGGGCCTTGCTGGACAAGTTTTATTCAAAGCGAACTGTCAGGGGGTCCCATAAATCACCCGACCGCGTTAGGAACGCAAAATCCGGGAACATAACACCGGTATGACGGAAACTAGGGCGGCAAGAGTGGAACAAAACACCAGGCATAAGGCCGAGCCTTCCACCCTTTACCAAATATATAGATGCATTAATATATAAGAGATATTGTGATATCCCAACAAAACCCTGTCCACCATGGAGAAATCTTCACCTTCACCTGCAACTAGCAACGCTATAAGAGGGGCTGAGCAAAGCGGTAACATAGCCAAACAACGGTTTGCTAGGAATGGTGTCAAAGGTTAGAGGTCCATGGCAATTTAGGAGGCTTGAAGAGCAAATGATAGGTAACGCAGCATAGCGATAGAACGAAGCAGCTAGCATAGCAATGATAGTAGTGAGATTCAGGGTAGCGGTCATCTTGCCTGAAATCCCGCTAGGAAGAAGAACGAGTCCATGAAGAAGATGAAGCCACGACGATGAACCACACGTAGACGAACGAATCCTCACGATCGCAACGAAACAGAAACTAACAAGAAGAAGCACACAACATAGGTAAACACACCACACATGAACAAGGCATGATGCACAACAAGCATGATGAATGACCAAGCTACATGAAGCTACTCATGGCAAGAGATGATGCAAACAAGAACAACACATCAAGGCAAGTTTAAATGAGGTCGGGAACAACATACAACAATTCCGGTAAGTCCTCATATGCAAATTTCAAAATTGGTCCAGATCTGAACAAACATTAAGTTCAAGTTGTTAAACAGCAAGTTAAAGAGCACCAAGAGGATCTACACAAAATTCTAGTCAAGTTACATATAAAGTTCATTAAATTCGGAGCTACGGCCTAGAAGATATGAGCAAAACAAGTTAAGCATGGCATTGATGCAAAATGCATACAAACATCAAGCAAACACCTCAAAACAAGGATGCAACATGATAATATGAAACTACATGCAAAATCAAGCAAGTTTCATATAAAGCACACTCAAAACGGAGCAACGGTGCAACACACACACACTATACAAGTCATAACAACAATCTGTCCATAACAGCAACTAGGCATATTGCAAGCATCAAAACATCATGCTACAGCACCCCAACATAATAACAAAAGGCATGGGCATGAAGTACTGGTAAAGCATAACAAAACATGAACACTGAGCTATCTCCAGAAATCACTAGAACATGCTCCAAAACACATGGTAAGATTGCAAATTATAACAGTTTCAGACTTTAGCAGAAATAACATCAGATTGCAATGTTTAGAGCAAGCAAACAACATGTTACAGGAACATATCATGGCAAACAAAGGCATGGCATGAATCTAATAATTGCATAGATCAAAAGTCCCTTACTGACCATGAGCCAAAAAGGCATAGAAAATATGATGGCACCCATGTAAACATGGCAAGTTATATTACAGATTCATACATGGCAGGAACAACAATAAGTAGGCATGTTGGTGAGCTTGAACCACTCACCACAGAGCAATACATGGCATGGCAAGCAACCAATAGTAAGAAGGCATGTTTATGAAGCTAAGACTGGCAAGAGAAAGGTCATAGGGTGCATGGATCACTAGGAAACAATCATGGAAACATGTGAACTTAATGTTAACAGGCTGACAGCAATATTTTCAAGCAACTTTGGAGCAAGAAATGAACAATCTACAGCAGGCTATAATTGCAACCAAGGGCATGAATGGATATAGCATGACATGTAGATCAAAACATGTTTATAGAACATCTCCAGATTATGCATAGAATGATTAGTAGAAGCATGTTAACATAGCAACAAAATATATCAGAATCTGACAGGAAAACAACAACAGCAACTACCCTAATTAGCAAGCTTGATACACTCATCACACAACTCACAAAAATACATGGTATATACCCCTGGAAAGATGGCATGGCATAGATCAACACACATGTAGACATCAACCTCATAGGATGCACACATCAATCATGGCAAAAATGACAAATGAGCAAGTTATAACAGTTTCAGCAGATTAACATCAACATGCACTCTTCCAACAGCATTTCGGGCATCAAGATGAGCTCAAATGAAAATGATGCAATGGAATGAAATGAAGTACTCGTCGAGGCAAACAATTTGACATATTATACGCATGAAACGGAGCTACGAATGCAGAGATGCAGCAGGTCAAACATGGCATGTTTATGCAAAAATCCTAAGGACTTAGTGGAAAACGGGTCAACCTGCGAATTTTTGGATCTGGATCTGAGGCCTCGAGCACGAACTTCGAGGTTCGCCGGAGACGCCGGGGAAGAAGAAGGAGGATGCCGGAGGAGAAGGGGCCGGCAGGGTCGAGGAGGAGGCCGGCCGCCGGAGGAGCGAGGGCGAGGCGCCGTGGCGGGGCGGCGCTGGCTGGCCGGGCGGCGAGAGCGAGGCGGCGGGCGCGGGCTTGGCGCCGAGATCGGGCGAGGGCGCGGTGGAGGCGCGGGCGAGAGCACGGCCGGCAGCTGCCGCCGGAGCGGGCGTGTGGCGCTGATCTCGCGCGGCGGCGGCGGCGAGGGCGGGTTTCGGTGGCCGGCCGGCGAGGACGCTGGCGGTCAGCGCGGCGTAGGATCAGGGCGGGGCTGGGCGGCAAGCTGGTTAGCTGCTGAGCAAGGGTTACCTGGCTGCCGCGGGCTTGGCGGGCTGGCGGCGTGGGGCGGCGGCGCAAGCACGTGGCGGCCCCGATTGGCCGGGGTGGCGGCGGCGGACGTGTCCGGCCCGGTCCGGACATGTCCGGCGCGGCGCGGAGGAGAAATTAGGGTTTAGGGGGGATTTGATCCGCGAAAATGGAAGGGGAGGGCCTATTTATAGGTAGAGGGAGCTAGAAGAGTCCAAATGAGGAGTGGTTTTCGGCCACGCGATCGTGATCGGACGACCGAGAGCATGGAGGGGAGTTTGCTGGGTTTTGGGTCACTTTGGAAGGGGTGTTGGGCTGCAACAAAAGTGGGCTTTACGGTTACCTGGTTAACCGTTGGAGTACCAAACGACCTCCAAATGGCACGAAACTTGACAGGCGGTCTACCGGTGCTATACCAAGGCCGCTTGGCAAACCTCGGTCCATTCCGAGAACATTTAACACCCGCACAAGAGAAGAGGCAAAATGGGACGCCGGATGACATAGGAGTGCCGGAATGCAAAACGGACAATGGGGAAAATGCTCGGATGCATGAGACGAACACGTATGCGAATGCAATGCACATGATGACATGATATGAAATGCATATGATGACATGGCAAAGTGCAACACACAAGCAAATGACATGGCAACAACGGCAAATAACTGGCGGACACCTGGCGCATCGAATCCGGGGCGTTACACCCCTAGTCGCCATCGCCGCCCGGGATCGACTGCCCCCCGAGCAGCCTTTGAGTTTTTACTTGTGCTTGTGCCAAGTGGTATGCATAGTTGGTTAACGCGGCATGCGTTTTTTGTGAATTTAGATGGAATTGAGCCCGTGCGAGAAGTTTTTGCTCGACGATTCGTCCAATTCAGATGACTCGGATGTTGAGACGCTACTTGTCAACTATCGCCAACAGACGTTGGTGGTGGCCCTTGCCATGAAGGAGCACGAAGATGAGAACTGAAAGAGGTGGCAAGGATTGACAGTCAGCCATCTTTGCATTCCTCGAAATCGACATCTCGTCAAGACTACTTCCCAAAGAATCCAACATATCTGCCGGACCTCTTCCATAGAAGGTACCGAATGCGCCGATCTCTCTTTGTGAAAATTGTTCAAGCTTGCGAGGCCAATTGTCGGTATTTTACTCAAAAAAGAAATGTCGCGGGCTTGAAGGAATTTAGTGCATATCAAAAAATCTCAGCAGCTATGCGGGTAATTGCATACAGCATTTCGGCTGACTATGCCGATGAGTACCTTCGCATTGGTGAAGATACCACAAGTGAGTCAATGCGTAGGTTTGCCAAAGTGATCGTCTGTGTCTTTGATCCTGAATATCTTCGGGCACCAAACGAGGAAGACACAAAAAAATTGATGGCATCTAATGAGAGAAGAGATTGGCCTGGCATGCTAGGTAGCATTGACTGTATGCATTGGACTTGGAAAAATTGCCTGAAGGCATGGCAGGGAATGTATTGTGGCAAATTTCGTGATGCAACAATTGTGCTAGAGGCCATAGCATCCGAGGATTTATGGATTTGGCATTGCTTTTTTGTTATGGCGGGTACTCTCAATGATATCAATGTGTTGCAACAGTCTTATTTGTTTGCTAGGCTTGCTAGTGGTGATGCTCCTGCTTGCAACTACACTATTAATGGGCATGAATACACAAAGGGATACTATCTTGTAGATGGTATATACCCTCCTCGGTGCACATTTGTCAAGAGTATCAAAGAACCCAATGCTACCTCTTGAGCACTGCGTTGGATTTCCCAAAGAGGAGAGGATGATGCAGCAAAGTAGCGTAAGTATTTCCCTCAGTTTTTGAGAACCAAGGTATCAATCCAGTAGGAGACCACGCACAAGACCCTCGTACCTACACAAAACGATAACAACTCACAACCAACGCTTAGGGGTTGTCAATCCCTTCACGGTCACTTACGAGAGTGAGATCTGATAGAGATAATATTTTTGGTATTTTTGATAGGTAGATGCAAAGTAAAAAGTAAAAGCAAAGTAAAAACAAAGCAAGTAAATAAAGTGATATAGATTGATATGATGAGAATAGACCTAGGGGCCATAGGTTTCACTAGTGGCTTCTCTCAAGAGCATAAGTATTCTACGGTGGGTGAACAAATTACTGTTGAGCAATTGACAGAATTGAGCATAGTTATGAGTATATCTAGGCAATGATCATGTATATAGGCATCACGTCCAAAACAAGTAGATCAAACGATTCGCATCTACTACTATTACTCCACTCATCGACCGCTATCCAAAGATGCATCTAGAGTATTAAGTTAAAACAGAGTAACGCTGTAAGCAAGATGACATGATGTAGAGGGATAAATTCATGCAATATGATAAAAACCCCATCTTGTTATCCTCGATGGCAACAATACAATACGTGCCTTGCTGCCCTTACATCATCAAGATTAGTGCGTAACCGGCGAAGAGTACCGTTCAGTAGGCCTCAGAGTGCGGTTCCATAACCGACACTAAATTGTAGTCACTAAAGGCCCCCCCCTTTAGTACCGGTGCAACACGAACCGGTGCTAAAGGGCAACCACGTGGCACGAGCCAGCTCCGGGGGCCTGGAGCCCTTTAGTACTGGTTGGTAGGACCAACCGGTACTATAAGGTTTGGGGGGGTTTTAGTTTTATGATTTCTTTTTCATTTAATTTTGTGTTTCCATTTTAATTCTTTTTCGTTTGCTGGTATTTTACGGTACTACACATTGTACACGTTATGCTATATATATATATATATATATATATATATATATATATATATATATATATATATATCATCAATGTCTCACAAACCACCATATTAATTAATTCACACATACACACATGTATAGCTATATACAATTTCTCCTACATATGCATGTTGCCTTCGGAGCCAGTGGCATTAGCCTAATTGGTGCCTTCGGAGCACGATGACAATTGGAAGTGGTTTTCATGGGGGCGGTAGCGGGTAATAGAATTCTCCCTTCGGATTTATGACCTGGTCGAGCAAAAATCCCGCTATTTCCTCTTGAAGTCTCTACGCGCTCCGTTTCTAGGAGCTTCTCTCGCACCTCTTTGAACTATTAAGAAGGAGATCAATATGCATGTGTATTAGTTGTGTGACTAGATATCGATAATGGTATAAAAATTGTGAATAGTGTTCTAACAAGCGTACCCATTCCTGTCTTTGAGATCTGCTCCTTTCGGACGCCATCATGTGAATGTTCTCGCAAACGCAGAATGCACACAGATCAGTCCCCTGCGCCTGCTTCAGGGCCTTTACGAGAATGGAATTTGATTAGATAAAAATTAATCAAGCATGATAATTGAAGAGATGGCAGCTAGCTAGCTAGCTAGTACTACTTAATTACTTACCTTAGGTCGAAACCATTTAAACTTTTCTTTCCATTCGCCGGGCGTGACCCTGATGAAACTTGCCCAAGCCCTGCCCGCCGACAAAGAAAATGAATAAAGGGGTTATTAAATAGTTCATATCATGAAATGACGAACTAAATAGGCCGAGATATATAGTTAATAATGATTGAAATTACCTGTTGACTATCCCAAACAAGATGTTATAGTCAGTTTTTCTTGAGATTAGTGAGTCCAAGACTTCAACTGCTTTCAAGGTCAACTTTAATGATACACAAGACCCAGTGAAATCTGCATGCACACACGTTTGCATGTCTTAATTAAGCGGGCATATGTAAGCAAAAACATGTAGCTAGCTAGTAGGCAAAAACAGAGAATTTGTAGTACAAGACAGTGTGACTCACATGAAGTTGTAAGGAAGTAGTATATCTTCATTGTATTTGAGGCGCTTCAAGAACTCTAGCATGCAGTCCTCTACGTTCTTTTGCTGACGTTGATTTATCTTCCATGTGTATTCATTAACGGTGTTTGGGTCAATGAACCCAATGTCAAAGCGTCCACCTTTTCTCATTTCATACATCTTCATCCTGCATAATACCACACAAAAGAATATAGTGAGGATAATTACAGGTAATGATTGATCAAAAGGATCACTACAGCTATAGCTTGAGACTTAAATTATAGAAAGAAATCACTTACAGACAATAGCAACTGACGATAGATTTGTCGAGTGTGTCTTGATTGTATAACTGAAACAGTTCTAAATACTCAACGGACACAGCTTTCTCATGGAAGTAATGCTCCTCCTTGACATTCACCATGAGGGACAATCGATCTGAAATCTTGGTAATGTTCATGTACCATTGATGCAATTCATACATTCTCGTTGGGAGGTTCTTGACCTTGTCTGGCTCGACCAAAGGTTGGCCCGGACATATTTCCGTTTTATTTCATCCTCTCTAAGCAAAGGCATGGGCTCGATCTCGAGGAGTTGTCCAACAGTGATGTTGAGAACTTCACTGCATTATATGCTCCTCCGTTATTACCACATTGCCCACCTCGAACATGCAATCGTTTGCCCACAATAATATTGGGTGCACGATCGTCACTGTTGTTGGCACAACAAGCGAGGGATCGATTGCACCGCTGTTCTCCCATTGGGAATGGTTTTCCGCATTTTTGGCAGCTGCTTCTTGTTTGCTCGATCCCGATGTAGACGTGCTCGCCTCCCTTTGTAGACGTGCTCGATTTAACTTCCGATGTGGCGCTCATAGTCTGTGTCAACAGGCTTGGGAGCTGGTGGTTGAGCCATACGAATGAAGTGGTCAATCGCTTCCTCGTGCACTTTCTCCCTTGGCGGCGTTGGCGGTTTCGGTGCAAAATGGGCTTCCACCTCGGCCTTCGATATGGCTGTGATTTCCTCCTCGGACCTGTCATAAGACCTCTGCGGAAGAGGCGTGAGGCTTGGACCATATTTATATCGCTTGCCTCCGTCTGTACTTCCTGTACTACCTCGACTCATACTGCTACGCACCATAGCTGCGGGGTGTCTCTTCTGCGATTGCTGAGGCGACGGAGACGGCTGACGGGGCTGAGTTGGACGAGGAGGAGTGGCCTGAGGTTGTGCCGGACTTGGAGGAGGAGTGGACGTCTGACGCTGTGGCGGACTTGGAGGAGGAGGAGTGACCTCACGCTTTGCCGGAATTGGAGGAGGAGGAGTGGCCTGACACTTTGCCGGACTTGGTGGACTTGCAGGAGCGGGAGTCTGCTGACTCGGGGGCGGACTTTGACGAGGAGTCGGCTGACGCAGTGTCGGTGGCCTTCGAAAGATGATGCAATCCTTTTCCCATAGGATGATACGATGTTTGGCCTCTCCGAGAAAGCGCTCGCCGTCACCTCCAGGAATGTCAAGCTGTAGCTCCGAATATGGTGGGTCCACCACCTCATCAACCATGACACGAGCATAGCCCACTGGAATCGGGTTGCAATGGAAGGTTGCCTCGGGGGGATTTGTAAAAGCAAAGCCGTCCGCCACCTTCATGGATATGTTCTTCATTTTGACGTGTAGCTCGCAGTTAGTGTTCTCCATGATGTCATCCACGGGGTATCTACCCAGCATTGCGTCGTCCGGGACGGAACCCACGCTGCTTCTCGGCATGGATGGGCCGGTGCTATCCAATGCTGGATCATCCGCTAGCTGCTGCAGCTGCTAAGACCCCCTTTGTTGGGTAAGTGAGTCGATCTGCTCCTGCTGCCGCTGAATTTGACTACCAATTCCGCTTGACTTGCTTCTAGGCCCTGAAGGCTTTCATAGTCCCGCTTCCTCTGCTCCTCCTCCATCTTCCTCTTCTTCTCCTCCGCAATCTTCTTTCTCGCACGGGTTCTGTAGTCGGTGTTCCATTCTGAAAACCCCTCACACCATGGAATAGCGTCCTTGCCTTGTGTTCTTCCCGGGTGTTCAGGATTTCCCAGGGCACGCGTAAGCTTGTCGTTCTCTCTGTTGGGCTGGAACACCCCCGATCGTGCCTCTTCTATTGCAACAAGTATCGCATCGTCGGCTCCCTTCAGACTTGCCCTCGTCGAAACATTGCCTGTCTCCGGGTCCAACTCCCCCCCATGCGCATAGAACCAAGTCCTGACCCTGGGGGCCAGCTCTTAGTAACCGGAGTGACACCTACATCCTCCATCTCTTTCTCAGACTTATCCCACTTAGGCATTGCCACCGCATAGCCACCTAGCCCCAGCTTATGGAACTTATCCTTTTTTCGGCATTCTTCTTGTTTATTCTCGACCGTTCCTTAGCTAATTCCGAATCCTTGGATTTCACGAAATCGTCGCAATGAGCACGTTGGTTCTCTAGTGTTCCCTTGAATACTGGAGTCTTCCTTCCTCCCTTGACGTACTTGTTCCATTCACCATTCTTGTGGTTCTTGAATGCAATCGCCATCATCCTAAGAGCAGCCTCCTTGACTTTCTGCACATCTGCTTCTATGAAATGATCTGGTAGGGTGAAATGTTCCATGAGAGTATCCCAAAGCAGATCTTTTTGATTCTTGTCGACAAAAGTAACATCTGGACGTGGCTTTGCTGGCTCTCTCCATTCTTGAAGTTTGATCGGGAGTTGGTCCTTCACAAGAACTCCGCACTAACGAACGAACTTGTCCGCAATCTTCTTAGGCGCTAATGGTTTGCCAGTAGGGTTGCATGCCTCGATATTGTACTTTACGCCCTGCTTCAACTTTTTGTTCGGGCCTCATTTCGTCATTTTGCCTGAAGATTTGCTTGATCCGGATGGCTGAAAGAACAAAGATCGATTCGTTAGTATATCTTCAAGTCATTTAAAACATGTGATGATCACCAGATGCCTGCTTATATAAATATATATACCTCGCCGGTCTTTGTTGTTTCAGGATCAACATGTTCTTCGTCATCGTCATAATTGTAGTTCATGACTTCATCAATTTGGTCGTCGCGATCGAATATCATATCACCCTCTCCGGTGTTGTTTAGAAATTCGGAGCCGTCATAATCTTCTTCATTTTGATCATCATCTGGCCCGCGTATCATATTGAACATGGTCTGTTCTCCCTCTCTGTCGGTATTGTCTGCCATAGCTTTTATTTAACTAATCCAAAAGAAATATAAAACAATTTAGTATTCAAATTACATCATCTCGAATAATAGATATAATCTCGAATACATCGTCTAGAATAATAGATATAATCTCGAATACATCGTCTTGAATAATATATAATATTGAATAGTACATCACTAGCTATTAGCTAATAAAGATCAAATACTACAGAAGAATCTAGGACACTCGCGGTTGCTCGGCAAGCGGTGGACACCCAAAGAGAAGGAACCTCACGGGATCATAGCTGAAGTGAGATCCCAAGAAACCGCCAGTATTCACTACTAGGAAAAGGCTATATACAGAATCTTAGCAGCGAGGGTTAAAACCTCGCTATCGCTATTTACTAGCAGCGCAGGTTTTTAAACCTCGCTACTACTAAGTTGATAGCAGCAGCGCGGGTTTGCAACCCTCGCTACTACTAAGCGGTCTCTACCGTGCCCCCCGAGATATGCCATAGTAGTAGCGAGGGTTTTTAACCCTCACTACTACTAAGTTGATAGCAGTAGCGCGGGTTTTAACCTCGCTACTACTAACCCGCCATCTGCTATCAACTTAGTAGTAGCGAGGTTAAAATCCGCCATCGCTAATCGTGTGTCATAGTAGTAGCGGGTATGGCCTATTTGTCAAAGTCTACCCCCCGTGGACCGCCTTTTTAGTTAAAAAAACAAAAGAAAATGATAAAAATATCAAAAAAATAAAAGAAAATAAGTTTCCCATGTGATATGTGGTCTAGTTGTTGGGAAAATTTACAAATATGAATTTCGACTTTATTTGCAAAATCTCTCTGGAAAATTGTAAAATGGCCATAACTTTTGCATACGAACTCGGATGAAAATGTTTTTTATATGAAAAAGCATCTACTCGAAAAGTTACATCCGAATTTAACGGGGGGAACCCCGTTAAACATTTTTAAAATCCTCAAAAGCCTAACAGAAAAAAAAGTTACGGGGCTTTTAAGATCTGGAGGCAAAAAAATTTCAAAAAAAAAATTATGGTCAAACTAATTATCCAAGAATCTGGTCAAACTATGGTCAAACTAATTATTCAAGAATATTAGTGTTACTAAATAATTATTTTAGTTTTTTTGAATTTTGGTCAAATCTGGTCAAACTATGGTCAATCTATGGTCAAATCTGGTCAAACTGTGGTCAAACTGTGGTCAAACTATGGTCAAAGTAATTATTCAAGAAATATTAGTGTTACTAATTTTTTAGAACAATAGTTTCAAACTCAAGCAGTGAAATGTGTGACTTCATGCTCAAGCTAAATTCCCGAGGTTAATAGGATTGACATCTTACTATTGTCAGGAAAACAACAAGTGCAAACTTGGAAACGAGGAAGAATAGAACCCGGAAGTTAAGCGTGCTCAGGCTGGAGTAGTGAGAGGATGGGTGACCGTCCGGGAAGTTAGATGATTTGGAATAATGAGGGGTGATTAGAGATTAAATTGAGCAGCGATGAGGGGTGATTAGAGATTTGAGGTTAAAATAATTAAGAAATTTGAAAATTAGGGAAAAAATTAAAAAAAAAATCGAAAAAATTCAAAAAAATAATTCAGAGATTACAGATTAGTAGTAGCGCGGGTTTCTACCCACGCTACTGCTACACGTTAGTTGTAGCGCGGGTTGCACCCGTGCTACTATTATAAGTTAGCTGTAGCGCCTTATTAGTAGCGCGGGTACCCGCGCTACTAATAGGCCCAAAACCCGCGCTGCTGCTAGGCTTTTCCCTAGTAGTGATTGGAGAACCTGCCGCCTTCTAACGCAACCATGTAGCGATGGACGTGCTCGTCCTCCTCCCTGACACGGCAAGGTACCACCTCCGGCGAGGCCGGGTTCCTCATCAAGCGGCGCGCCCCTCCAGGCAGCACCTCCCAGTGCCAGCCGTGAAGCCCTCGTCCCGCACATGGGTAATTTGGACGTCGTCATGACGGGTCGACGGCGAGGATGCGGGCCGGGCATCGTCGAGAACAAATACTAGCTATATGCCCGCAAAAAGTAACATTGTTTTAATGATTGAATTTTGATAACTAAAATTTCTAACATTTCTATATAACACTAATTATGCTAATCTAAATAATCTAAATAACACTAAAATTTCTAACATTTCTATATAACACTAATTATGCTATTCTAAATAATCTAAATAACACTAAAATTTCTAACATTTCTATATAACACTAATTTCTAACTGATTAAACACTAATTATATCCATCTAACATGCATTCATACATATATAATAGTGAAAAAATAATAATCTAAATAATCTAAACTAATTAAACATACAAAATACGTGTGTGTGTATACTAATTAAACACTAATTATCTAAACTAATTAAACATACAAAATAATAATCTAAATAATCTAAACTAATTAAAGACTAATTATATCTAAACTAATTAAAGACTAAATTCTAACATGTGTGTGTGTGTACGGGCTCGGGGAGGGGCGGCGCCCATGGTGGCCGCCGGGGGCGAGGGAGATGGGTTAGAGGGGGAGAGCTCACAGCGGGCGACGGCGACGGCGAGGCGACGGGCGGCGACGGCCGGGCGGCGACGGCGGGGACGGCGCGACGGGGACAGGGATGGCGCGACGGGGTGTGAAACACGGAAGAAAGTGATGATAGTGAAGCCGATCACATCCCAGATCTTTGGGTGTGAAACTTTTTCTTCGCGTGTGTCCCTTTGCGCCGTAACCATGGAAAATCTTCATCATTTAACGGGATGCTCGGGTCAATATTCACTGTGAATGGAGCAATTTCATCAAACTTTTCATAATCTTCAGACTTGTCTATCTTGTCATCCACTCCCACGATGTTTCTCTTCCCAGAAAGAACTATGTGCCGCTTTGGCTCATCGTATGATGCATTCGCTTCCTTATCTTTTTTTTCTTGGCTTGGTAGACATGTCCTTCACATAGAAAACCTATGCCACATCATTGGCTAGGACGAATGGTTCGTCTGCATACGCAAGATTGTTGAGATCCTTGTTGTCATTCCGCATCGCGGGTCTTCCGTTACCCCGCCTCGTGTCATATTGACCCATTTGCACCGAAACAAAGGGACCTTTAAACCACGTTGATAGTCAAGTTCCCATATGTCCTGTATATAACCATAATATGTTTCCTTTCCCATCTTGGTTTCTGCATGAAAGCGG
This sequence comes from Aegilops speltoides, assembly GCA_021437245.1. Classification (NCBI taxonomy): domain Eukaryota; kingdom Viridiplantae; phylum Streptophyta; class Magnoliopsida; order Poales; family Poaceae; genus Aegilops; species Aegilops speltoides. The sequence goes on from CM038145.1 coordinate 12,071,232, forward strand.
ACACCGCTGTTTTGGTTGGTGCTCTTCTTATCTTGGGCGATCGTGTAAAATGTATTACCATTTATCTTGTACCCTTTGAAAGTCATTATATTCGAAGATGGTAACTGCGACAGCAAGTACAGGTCATCTTCAATAGAGGTGTCATGCATGGTACGTGTTCCGCAACCAGTGGCGAAACTCTGGTTTGTTCACGTGTAATCCAGTCATCGACCGCTCCGGTGTTTGGAGCGTAGCAAATTCTTGTGTTCATCCATATACGGAGCCACCAAGGTGGAATTCTGTAGAACTGTGTAGTGTGCTTCGGTGAGAGAATGTCCGTCCATACATATTATTTGTTCCCCTCCTAGCGTGCCTTTTCCATCCAATCTACCCTTATGCCGCGATTCAGGAACACCAATCGGCTTAAGGTCAGGAATAAAGTCAATACAAAACTCAATGACCTCCTCATTTTGATGGACCTTGGAGATGCTTCCTTCTGGCCTAGCACGGTTATGAACATATTTCTTTAAGACTCCCATGAACCTCTTAAAGGGGAACATATTGTGTAGAAATACAGGACCCAAAACGTTAATCTCTTCGCATAGGTGAACTAGGACGTGCGTCATGATGTTGAAGAACGATGGTGGGAACACCAACTCGAAACTGACAAGACATTGCACCAATTCATTCTGTAACCTTGGTATTATTTCTGGATTGATTACCTTCTGAGAGATTGCATTGAGAAATGCACATAGCTTCACAATGGCTAATCGAACGTTTTCCGGTAGAAGCCCCCTCAATGCAAACGGAAGCAGTTGTGTCATAATCACGTGGCAGTCATGAGACTTTAGGTTACGGAACTTTTCTCGCCATGTTTATTATTCCTTTATATTCGATTTATAGCCGACGGTACCTTATATCGGCGGGCATTCAAAGAAGATTTCCTTCTCTTCTTTGGTAAGAGCGCAGCTTGCATGACCACGATGTATGTCGTCTTCTCCGTGCATCGTTGCTGGTCCTCCGTGCCTCAGGTGTATCTTTTGTCTTCCCATACACGCCCAAGAAGCCAAGCAGGGTCACGCAAAGATTCTTCGTCACGTGCATCACGTCGATTGTGGAGCGGACCTCTAGGTCTTTCTAACATGGCAGGTCCCAAAATATAGATTTCTTCTTCCACATGGGGGCGTGTCCGTCAGCGTCCTTCGGAACAGGTTGTCCGCCAGGACCCTTTCCAAATATCACCTTCAAATCCTTGACCATATCATGTACATCAGCACCAGTACGGTGGCGAGGCTTCGTCCGGTGATCCGCCTCACCTTTGAAATGCTTGCCTTTCTTTCTTACGGGATGCCTGCTCGGAAGAAATCGACGATGTCCTAGGTACACATTCTTCTTACAACTATTCAAATATATACTGTCGGTATCATCCAAACAAGGCGTGAATCCGCGGTATCCCTTGTTTGTCTATCCCGAAGGTTTACCGAGCAGGCCAATCATTGATGGTCACGAACAGCAACGCCTTTAGGTCAAATTCTTCCCCCATGTGCTCATCCCACGCACGTACACCTGTTCCATTCCACAGTTGTAAGAGTTCTTCAACTAATGGCCTTAGGTACACATCAATGTTGTTGCCGAGTTGCTTAGGGCCTTGGATGTGCACTGGCATCATAATGAATTTCCGCTTCATGCACAACCAAGGAGGAAGGTTATACAAACATAGAGTCACAGGCCAGGTGTTGGGGAACGTAGTAATTTCAAAAAAATTCCTACACACACGCAAGATCATGGTGATGCATAGCAATGAGAGGGGAGAGTGTTGTCTACGTACCCTCGTAGACCAAAGCGGAAGCGTTGACACAACGTAGAGGAAGTAGTTGTACGTCCTCCCGGTCCAACCGATCCAAGCACCGTTACTCGGCACCTCCGAAGTTCTTGACACAGCAGACAGCTCGATGACGCACCCGCGATCTCCAATCCAAGAGAGGCCCGAGGGGAGTTCCGTCAAGACGACGGCGTGGTGACGATCTTGATGTTCTCTGTCGCAGGCTTCTCCTAAGCACCGCTACAATATGACCGAGGTGTAATATCGTGGAGGGGCACCGCACACGGCTAAGGAACGATCTCAATGATCAACTTGTGTGTTCTAGGGTGCCCCTACCCCGTATATAAAGGAGGAGGGAGGAGGAGGCCGGCCCAAGGGGGCGCCATAGGGGGGGAAACCTACTCCAAGTAGGTTTCCCTTTTTCCTTATCTTATTTGGAGGGAAGGAAAGAGTACTAGTAGTAGGAAGTAGTACTAGTAGTAGTATTAGGAAGAGGGGGAAGGAGAAAGGAAAAGGGGGGGCCTCCCCAATTCGGATTGGGCTGGGGGGGCGCGCCCCCCTCCCTTGTTCCTTCTCCCTTCCTCCCACATGGGCCCAATAAGGCCCATATACCTCCCGGGGGGTTCCGGTAACCTCCCGGAGCTCCAAACTTCTCCGGAACCTTTCCGGTGTCCAAATATATCCGTCCAATATATCAATCTTTATGTCTCGACCATTTCGAGACTCCTCGTCATGTCCGTGATCATATCCGGGACTCCGAACAACCTTCGGTACATCAAAATACATAAACTCATAATATAACTGTCATCCAAACCTTAAGCATGCGGACCCTATGGTTCGAGAACAATGCAGACATGACCGAGACACGTCTCCGGTCAATAACCAATAGCGGGACCTAGATGCCCATATTGGTTCCTACATATTCTACGAAGATCTTTATCGGTCAGACCGCATAACAACATACGTTGTTCCCTTTGTCATCGGTATGTTACTTGCCCGAGATTCGATCGTCGGTATCCAATACCTAGTTCAATCTCGTTACCGGCAAGTCTCTTTACTCGTTCCATAATACATCATCTCACAACTAACTCATTAGTTGAAATGCTTGCAAGGCTTAAGTGATGTGTATTACCGAGAGGGCCCAGAGATACCTCTCCGACATTCGAAGTGACAAATCCTAATCTCGAAATCGCCAACTCAACAAGTACCTTCGGAGACACCTGAGAGCACCTTTATAATCACCCGATTCGTTGTGACGTTTGGTAGCACACAAAGTGTTCCTCCGGTAAACGGGAGTTGCATAATCTCATAGTCATAGGAACATGTATAAGTCATGAAGGAAGCAATAGCAACATACTAAACGATCGTGTGCTAAACTAACGGAATGGGTCATGTCAATCAGATCATTCAACTAATGATGTGACCTTGTTAATCAAATAACAACTCCTTGTTCATGGTTAGGAAACATAACCATCTTTTGATTAACAAGCTAGTCAAGAGAGGCATACTAGTGACATACTATTTGTCTATATATTCACACATGTATTATGTTTCCGGTTAATACAATTCTAGCATGAATAATAAACATTTATCATGATATGAGGAAATAAATAATAACTTTATTATTGCCTCTAGGGCATATTTCCTTCAGTCTCCCACTTGCACTAGAGTCAATAATCTAGATTACACAGTAATGATTCTAACACCCATGGAGTCTTGGTGGTAATCATGTTTTGCTCGCGGAAGAGGCTTAGTCAACGGGTCTGCAATATTAAGATCCGTATGTATCTTGCAAATCTCTATGTCTCCCACCTGGACTAGATCCCGGATGGAATTGAAGCGTCTCTTGATGTGCTTGGTCCTTTTGTGAAATCTGGATTCCTTCGCTAAGGCAATCGCTCCAGTATTGTCACAAAAGATTTCCATTGGACCCGATGCACTAGGTATGACACCTAGATCGGATATGAACTCCTTCATCCAGACTCCTTCATTGGCTACTTCCGAAGCAGCTATATATTCCGCTTCACATGTAGATCCCGCCACGACGCTTTGCTTTGAACTGCACCAACTGATAGCTCCACCGTTTAATGTAAACACGTATCCGGTTTGCGATTTAGAATCGTCCGGATCAGTGTCAAAGCTTTCATCAACGTAACCATTTACGATGAGCTCTTTGTCACCTCCATATACGAGAAACATATCCTTAGTCCTTTTCAGGTATTTCAGGATGTTTTTGACCGCTGTCCAGTGATCCACTCCTGGATTACTTTGGTACCTCCCTGCTAGACTTATAGCAAGGCACACATCAGGTCTGGTACACAGCATTGCATACATGATAGAGCCTATGGCTGAAGCATAGGAACACCTTTCATTTTCTCTCTATCTTCTGCAGTGGTCGGGCTTTGAGTCTTACTCAACTTCACACCTTGCAATACTGTGCAAGAACCCTTTCTTTGCTTGATCCATTTTGAACTTCTTCAAAACTTTGTCAAGGTATGTGCTTTGTGAAAGTCCAATTAAGCGTCTTGATCTATCTCTATAGATCTTAATGCCCAATATGTAAGCAGCTTCTCCGAGGTCTTTCATTGAAAAACTTTTATTCAAGTATCCATTTATGCTATCCAGAAATTCTATATCATTTCCAATCAATAATATGTCATCCACATATAATATTCGAAATGCTATAGAGCTCCCACTCACTTTCTTGGAAATACAGGCTTCTCCAAAAGTCTGTATAAAACCAAATGCTTTGATCACACTATCAAAACGTTTATTCCAACTCCAAGAGGCTTGCACCAGTCCATAAATGGAACGTTGGAGCTTGCACACTTTGTTAGCTCCCTTTGGATCGATAAAACCTTCTGGTTGCATCATATACAACTCTTCTTCCGTAAATCCATTCAGAATGCAGTTTTACATCCATTTGCCAAATTTCATAATCATAAAATGCGCAATCGCTAACATGATTCGGACAGACTTAAGCATCGCCACGGTGAGAAGGTCTCATCGTAGTCAACCCCTTGAACTTGTCGAAAACCTTTTGCAACAAGTCGAGCTTTGTAGACAGTAACATTACCGTCAGCGTCAGTCTTCTTCTTGAAGATCCATTTATTCTCAATTGCTTGCCGACCATCGGGCAAGTAAACCAAAGTCCATACTTTGTTATCATACATGGATCCCATCTCAGATTTCATGGCTTCAAGCCATTTTGCGGAATCTGGGCTCACCATCGCTTCTTCATAGTTTGCAGGTTCATCATGATCTAGTAGCATGACTTCCAGAACAGGATTACCGTACCACTCCGGTGCGTATCTTATTCTGTTCGACCTACGTGGTTCTGTATTTTTTGACGTCACAGAAACCGGTTCCTGTGATGTATTATTTTCCAACAAGGGAGTAGGTACAGTTACCTCATCAAGTTCTACTTTCCTCCCACTCACTTCTTTCGAGAGAAACTCCTTCTCTAGAAAGGATCCATTCTTAGCAACGAATGTCTTGCCTTCGGATCTGTGATAGAAGGTGTACCCAACTGTCTCCTTTGGGTATCCTATGAAGACACATTTTTCCGATTTGGGTTCGAGCTTATCAGGTTGAAGCTTTTTCACATAAGCATCGCAACCCCAAACTTTAAGAAACGACAACTTTGGTTTCTTTCCAAACCATAGTTCATAAGGTGTCGTCTCAATGGATTTCGACGGTGCCCTATTTAACGTGAATGTGGCTGTCTCTAGAGCATAACCCCAAAACGATAGCGGTAAATCTGTAAGAGACATCATAGATCGCACCATATCAAGTAAAGTACGATTCGACGTTCGGACACACCATTCTGCTGTGGTGTTCCGGGTGGCGTGAGTTGCGAAACTATTCCACTTTGTTTTAAGTGTAGACCAAACTCGTAACTCAAATATTCTCCTCCACGATCAGATCGTAGAAACTTTTTTTTCTTTTTACGATGATTTTCAACTTCACTCTGAAATTCTTTGAACTTTTCAAATGTTTCTGACTTATGTTTCATTAAGTAGATATACCCATATCTGCTTAAATCATCTGTGAAGGTGAGAAAATAACGATATCCGCCACGAGCCTCAATATTCATTGGACCACATACATATGTATGTATGATTTCCAACAAATCTGTTGCTCTCTCCATAATACCGGAGAACGGCGTTTTGGTCATCTTGCCCATGAGGCACGGTTCGCAAGTACCAAGTGATTCATAATCAAGTGGTTCCAAAAGTCCATCAGTATGGAGTTTCTTCATGCGCTTTATACCGATATGACCCAAACGGCAGTGCCACAAATAAGTTGCACTATCATTATCAACTCTGCATCTTTTGGCTTTAACACTATGAATATGTGTATCACTACTATCGAGATTCATCAAAAATAGACCACTCTTCAGGGGTGCATTACCATAAAAGATATTACTCATATAAATAGAACAACCATTATTCTCTGATTTAAATGAATAACCATCTCGCATCAAACAAGATCCAGATATAATGTTCATGCTCAACGCGGCACCAAATAACAATTATTTAGGTCTAATACCAATCCGAAGGTAGATGTAGAGGTAGCGTGCCGACCGCGATCACATCGACTTTGGAACCGCTTCCCACGCGCATCGTCACCTCGTCCTTTGCCGGTGTTAAGCAATCCGTAGTCCTGCTTTGAGTTGCAAATATTAGCAATGTAACCAAGATCAAATACCAGTGCTCTGCGAGCTCTAGTAAGGTACACATCAATAACATGTATATCATATATACCTTTGTTCACTTTGCCATCCTTCTTATCCGCCAAATACTTGGGGCAGTTCCGCTTCAAATGACGATCGCTTGCGGTAGAAGCACTCGATTTGTGCTTAGGTCCAAACTTGGGTTTCTTCTCTTGAGCAGCAACTTGTTTGCTGTTCTTCTTGAAGTTCCTTCTTCTTCCCTTTGCCCTTTTCTTGAAACTAGTGGTCTTGTTAACCATCAACACTTGATGCTCCTTCTTGATTTCTACCTCCGCAGCCTTTAGCATTGCGAAGAGCTCGGAATCGCCTTATCCATCCCTTGCATATTATAGTTCATCACGAAGCTCTTGTAGCTTGGTGGAAGTGATTGGAGAATTCTGTCAATGACGCTATCATCCGGAAGAGTAACTCCCAGTTGAATCAAGTGATTACAATACCCATACATCTTGAGTATGTGCTCACTGACATAACTATTCTCCTCCATCTTGCAGCTATAGAACTTATTGGAGACTTCATATCTCTCAATCCGGGCATTCTTCTGGAATATCAACTTCAACTCTGGAACATCTCATATGCTCCATGACGCTCAAAACGTCGTTGAAGTCGATTCTAAGCCGTAAAGCATGGCACATTGAACTATTGAGTAGTCATCAGCTTTGCTCGCCAGATGTTCTTAACGCCGTCGGTTGCATCATCAGAAGAGTTCGGCACCCAACGGTGCTTCGGGGCGTAATTTTTCTGTGCAGCAATGAGGATAATCCTCAAGTTACGGACCCAGTCCACGTAGTTGCTACCATCATCTTTCAACTTAGCTTTCTCAAGGAACGCATTAAAATTCAACGGAACAACAACACGGGCCATCTATCTACAAACAACATAGACAAGCAAGATACTATCAGGTACTAAGTTCATGATAAATTTTAGTTCAATTAATCATATTACTTAAGAACTCCCACTTAGACAGACATCTCTCCAGTCATCTAAGTGATCACGTTATCCAAATCAACTAAACCATAACCGATCATCACGTGAGATGGAGTAGTTTTCAATGGTGAACATCTTATGTTGATCATATCTACTATATGATTCACGCTCGACCTTTCGGTCTCCGTGTTCCGAGGCCATATCTGCATATCCTAGGCTCGTCAAGTATAACCTGAGTATTCTGCGTGTGCAAAACTGGCTTGCACCCGTTGTATATGGACGTAGAGCTTATCACACCCGATCATCATGTGGTGTCTGGGCACGAGGAACTTTGGCAACGGTGCATACTCAGGGAGAACACTACTTGATAATTTTAGTGAGAGATCATCTTAAAATGCTACCGTCAATCAAAGCAAGATAAGATGCATAAAGGATAAACATCACATGCAATCAATATAAGTGATATGATATGGCCATCATCTCCTTGTGCTTGTCATCTCCATCTCCGAAGCACCATCATGATCACCATCGTCACCGGCGCGACACCTTGATCTCCATCGTAGCATCGTTGTCGTTCGCCATCTATTGCTTCTACGACTATCGCTACCGCTTAGTGATAAAGTAAAGCAATTATGTATGCGTTGCATTTCATACAATAAAGCGACAACCATATGGCTCCTGCCGATTGCCGATAACCGGTTACAAAACATGATCATCTCATACAATAAAATATAGCATCATGTCTTGGCCATATCACATCACAACATGCCCTGCAAAAACAAGTTAGACGTCCTCTACTTTGTTGTTGCAAGTTTTACGTGGCTGCTACGGGCTTAAGCAAGAACCAATCTCACCTACGCATCAAAACCGAACGATAGTTTGTCAAGTTGATGCTGTTTAAACCTTCGCAAGGACCGGGCGTAGCCACACTCGGTTCAACTAAAGTTGGAGAAACCGACACCGCTAGTCACTGTGTGCAAAGCACGGCGGTAAAACCAGTCTCGCGTAAGCGTCTGGCGTAATGTCGGTCCGGCCGCTTCATCCAACAATACCGCCGAACCAAAGTATGACATCTTGGTAAGCAGCATGACTTATATCGCCCACAACTCACTTGTGTTCTACTCGTGCATATAACATCAAACCATAAAACCTGGCTCGGATGCCTTTGTTGGGGAACGTAGTAATTTCAAAAATTTCCTACGCACACGCAAGATCATGGTGATGCATAGCAACGAGAGGGAGAGTGTTGTCTCGTACCCTCGTGAGACCGAAGCGAAGCGTTGATGAACATAGAGGAAGTAGTCGACGTCCTCCGGTCCAACCGATCCAAGCACCGTTACTCGGCACCTCCGAGTTCTTGAAACGCGTACAGCTCGATGACGCACCCTCGATCTCCAATCCAGAGAGGCTCCGAGGGGAGTTCCACAAGACGACGGCGTGGTGACGATCTTGATGTTCTCTGTCGCGAGGCTTCGCCTAAACACCGCTACAATATGACCGAGGTGTAATATCGTGGAGGGGCACCGCACACGGCTAAGGAACGATCTCAATGATCAACTTGTGTGTTCTAGGGTGCCCCCTACCCCGTATATAAAGGAGGGAGGGAGGAGGAGGCCGGCCCAAGGGGCGCCATGGGGGGGAAACCTACTCCAAGTAGGTTTCCCTTTTTCCTTATCTTATTTGGAGGGAAGGAAAGAGTACTAGTAGTAGGAAGTAGTACTAGTAGTAGTATTAGGAAGAGGGGGAAGGAGAAAGGAAGGGGCGGCCCCTCCCCAATTCGGATTGGGCTGGGCGGGCGCGCCCCCCTCCCTTGTTCCTTCTCCCTTCCTCCCATATGGGCCCAATAAGGCCCATATACCTCCCGGGGGGTTCCGGTAACCTCCCGGAGCTCCAAACTTCTCCGGAACCTTTCCGGTGTCCAAATATATCCGTCCAATATATCAATCTTTATGTCTCGACCATTTCGAGACTCCTCGTCATGTCCGTGATCATATCCGGAACTCCGAGCAACCTTCGGTACATCAAAATACATAAACTCATAATATAACATCGCTATCGAAACCTTAAGCGTGCGGACCCTATGGTTCGAGAACAATGCAGAACATGACCGAGACACGTCTCGGTCAATAACCAATAGCGGGACTGGATGCCCATATTGGTTCCTACATATTCTATGAAGATCTTTATCGGTCGGACCGCATAACATCATACGTTGTTCCCTTTATCATCGGTATGTTACTTGCCCGAGATTCGATCGTCGGTATCCAATACCTAGTTCAATCTCGTTACCGCAAGTCTCTTTACTCGCTCAGTAATACATCATCTCACAACTAACTCATTAGTTGAAATGCTTGCAAGGCTTAAGTGATGTGTATTGCCGAGAGGGCCAGAGATACCTCTCCGACATTGGAGTGACAAATCCTAATCTCAAATACGCCAACTCAACAAGTACCTTCGGAGACACCTGTAGAGCACCTTTATAATCACCCAGTTACGTTGTGACGTTTGGTAGCACACAAAGTGTTCCTCCGGTAAACGGGAGTTGCATAATCTCATAGTCATAGGAACATGTATAAGTCATGAAGGAAGCAATAGCAACATACTAAACGATCGTGTGCTAAGCTAACGGAATGGGTCATGTCAATCAGATCATTCAGCTAATGATGTGACCTTGTTAATCAAATAACAACTCCTTGTTCATGGTTAGGAAACATAACCATCTTTTGATTAACAAGCTAGTCAAGTAGAGGCATACTAGTGACATACTGTTTGTCTATATATTCACACATGTATTATGTTTCCGGTTAATACAATCCTAGCATGAATAATAAACATTTATCATGATATGAGGAAATAAATAATAACTTTATTATTGCCTCTAGGGCATATTTCCTTCACCAGGTGCTATGGTTGTTGCTCTACTCCCCAAAAGGATTAATGCCATCTGCGCTTAGACCAAACCATACGCTCCTTGCGTCATATGCAAACTCCTTCCCGTACTTTCTTTCGGTTTTTCTCCACTGCGACCCGTCAGCGGGTACTCTCAACTTTCCGTCTTTCTTACGGTCTTCTCTGTGCCATCGCATCGCCTTGGCATGCTCTTTGTTTTGGAACAAACGTTTCAACCGTGGTATTATAGGAGAATACCACATCACCTTGGCAGCAATCTTCTTCCTGGGGCGCTCGCCCTCGACATCACCAGGCTCATCGCGGCTGATCTTATAGTGCAATGCACCACATAACGGGCAAGCATTCAAATCCTCGTACTCACCGCGGTAGAGGATGCAATCATTAGGGCATGCATGTATCTTCTGCACCTCTAACCCTAGAGGGCAGACAACCTTCTTTGCTTCGTACGTACTCTCGGGCATTTCGTTGTCCTTTGGAAGCATATCCTTTATCATTACTAGCAACTTTCCAAATCCCTTGTCAGATACACCATTCTCTGCCTTCCATTGCAGCAATTCCAGTGTGGTGCCCAGCTTTTTCTTGTCACCTACGCAATTCGGTACAACAATTTTTTGTGATCCTCTAACATGCGCTGCAACTTCTTCTTCTCCAAATCACTTGCGCAGTTTCTCTTTGCATCGGCAATGGCCCGACCTAGATCATCAACGGGCTCATCTGATGCCTCTTCTTAAGCTTCTCCCCGCATTGCCGGCTCAGCTTCTTCCCGCATTACCGGCTCAGCTTCTTCCCCCATTGTTGTATCATCGTATTCAGGGAACCCATGGTCAGGATAGTTGTCGTCGTCCTCTTCTTCTTCATCGTCTTCCATCATAATCCCTCTTTCTCCGTGCTTGGTCCAAACATTATAGTGGGGCATGAAACCGGACTCAAACAGTGGACGTGAATGGTTCTTGACGAGAGTAATTGTGACCATTCTTACAGCCAAAGACATGGACAAGGCATAAAACCATCCGCCCGCTTGTTTGCCTCGGCCATAGCGTAAAAGTATGCACGCCCTCAACGAATCGGGAGAGCATCGGTCATCGTACATCCATTGCCGGCTCATCTTCATTACACAACACCGAATAGACCAAATTAATACAAGTTCATACATAAGGTTCATACAACACTTAAATGCAACAAACAAATAACTCTCTAGCTAAAGCATTTAAATGCAACAACAAATGCGATCAAGATCGCAACTAAGGTAACAATTGATCCAACAGCATAATGATACCAAGCCTCACTATCGATGGCATATTTTCTAATCTTTCTAATCTTCAAGCGCATTTTCTCCATCTTGATCTTGTGATCATCGACTACATCGGCAACATGCAACTCCAATTCCATCTTCTCCCCCTCAATTCTTTTATATTTTTCTTTCAAGTACTCGTTTTCTCTTTCAACTAAATTTAACCTCTTGACAATAGGGTCGGTTGGAATTTCTGGTTCACATACCTCCTAGATAAAAATATCTATGTCAACTTGATGGGCATAATTTGTCATAAACACGAAATGCAACAAATAGATTTAAAAGAGAATATACCACATCCGAATCATAACAAGGACGAGGGCCGACGGGGACGGATATCAAAACCATGGCACTATGTATAACAAACAACGTACGGGTAAGATAATTATTACACGATTAACTATATATCCAAATCACACAAACATCAACTTTTTTATATAAAATTTCATGAACAAGAGGCTCACCACCAGGTGGTGCCATGACAGGACAGTGTGGCGATCGACGGTGGTTACGACGGAGATTTAGAAGGAACTAAGTAAACCACACCTACATATGCAAACTAAGTGTTATTTTTGACCTCAAATTACATATAAATCAAATACTGGCACATATATATTTCCTCCCAAATTACTAAACTCACAAATTAATAACTATATAAAGCATTGCAAGAGCTAATCTAGCAATGAGAGATGAAAGGACAAAGTTGCTAACCTTTGTGATCACTTGAATGGATGGGGGCCTTCAAATCTTGACAAATTTTGGGCAAAATGTGTGATGAGCTCGAGGGGAGAAGAGGAAGAACAGAGAGGAGAGGAGAGGGGAAAGGGGGAAGAACAGAGCGAGCTGGACGAAGGGTTTATATGCAGGAGGACCTATAGTACCGGTTCGTGGCACGAACCGGTACTAAAGGTGCTGGAGGGGGCCCAGACTGACAACATCCTGCCACCACCCTCATTAGTACCGGTTCGTGGCACGAACCGGTGCTAAAGGTTAGCCACGAACCGGTACTAATGAGAGCGGCCCGGCTAGCCGTTGGAACCGGCACTAATGTATACATTAGTGCCGACTCTAGTACAAACCGGCACTAATGTGCTTCACGTTTGACCCTTTTTCTACTAGTGCTGGGTAAGGACACCGCAAGATTGAACCGAAAGCTAAGCACTTCTCCCATTGCAAGAACTACCAATCTAGTTGGCCAAACCAAAAAGGATAATTCGAAGAGACTTGCAAAGATAACTCAATCATACATAAAAGAATTCAGAGAAGAATCAAATATTTTCCATAGATAATACTGGATCATAAACCCACAATTCATCGGTCTCAACAAACACACCGCAAAAAGAAGATTACATCGAATAGATCTCCACGAGAGAGGGGGAGAACATTGTATTGAGATCCAAAAAGAGAGAAGAAGCCATCTAGCTACTAGCTATGGACCCGAAGGTCTGAAGTAAACTACTCAAACTTCATCGAAGGGGCTATGGTGATAATGTAGAAGCCCTCCGTGGTGGATGCCCCATCCGGCAGAGCACCAGAACAGGCCCCAAGATGGGATGTCGTGGATACAGAAGGTTGCGGCAGTGGAATTAGGTTTTTGGCTCCTCTTCTAGTCGTTCGGGGATACGTAGGTATATATAGGAGGAAGGAGTACGTCAGTGGAGCTCCGAGGGCCCACGAGGTAGGGGCACGCCCGGGCGCCCTCCACCTCGTGACCTCCTCGGCACTACTTGAGTAGGGTCCAAGTCTCCTGGATCACGTTCGGTTGGAAAATCACGATCCCGAAGGTTTCATTCCGTTTGGACTCCGTTTGATATTCTGTTTCTTCAAAATACTGAAAAAGGCAAAAAACAGCAATTCTGGGCTGGGCCTCCGGTTAATAGGTTAGTCCCAAAAGTAATATAGAAGTGGAAAATAAAGCCCAATATAGTCCAAAACAGTAGATAAAGTAGCATGGAGCAATCAAAAATCATAGATACATTGGAGACGTATCAGGCATCCCCAAGCTTAATTCCTGCTCGTCCTCGAGTAGGTAAATGATAAAAAAGAATTTTAATGCAGAGTGATACTTTGGCATAATTTCAATATAAATCTTCTTAATTGTGATATGAATATTCAGATCCGAAAGATTCAAGACAAAAGTTCATATTGACACAAAAATAATAATACTTCAAACATACTAATCAAAGCAATCATGTCTTCTCAAAAAACATGGCAAAAGAAAGTTCATCCCTACAAAATCATATTGTTAGGCTATGCTTCATTTTCGTCGCGCAAAGATGTTCCCAACTTCTATACCCCCGATGACAAGCCAAGCAATTGTTTCATACTTAAATAATCTCCAACTTTTTCAACCTTCACGCAATACATGAGCGTGAGCCATGGATATAGCTCTATGGGTGGAATAGAATATGATGATGGGGATTGTGTGGAGAAGACAAAAAAGGAGAAAGTCTCACATTGACGAGGCTAATTAACAGGCTATGGAGATGCCCATCAATTGATGTCAACATGAGGAGTAGGGATTGCCATGCAACGGATGCACTAGTGCTATGAATGCTCAACAAAAGAAAACTAGTGGGTGTGCATCCAACTCGCTTGCTCACGAAGACCTAGGGCATTTGAGGAAGCCCATCGTAGGAATATACAAGCCAAGTTCTATAATGAAAAATTCCCACTAGTATGAAAAGACAACTTGTGAGACTCACTACATGAGGAACAAGGTGCTACTTTGAAGCACAACATATGAGACTCACTACATGAAGAACAAGGTGCTACTTTGAAGCACAAGTTTGGAAAAAGAGATAGTAGCATTGCCCTTTTTTATTTTTTTATTTTTTATTTATTTTATTTTTTTGGCCTTTCTTTTTTTGGCCTTTCTCTTTTTTTTTATTTGGGCAATGCTCTAATAATGATGATCATCACACTTCTATTGATTACAGCATAAGGATTACAACTCGAAACTTTGAACAAGATATGACTCTATATGAATGCCTCCGGCGGTGTACCGGGATGGTGCAATGAATCAAGAGTGACATGTATGGAAAATAATGCATGGTGGCTTTGCCACAAATACGATGTCAACTACAAGATCATGCATTGGCAATATGACAAAAGTAATGTATGTCATGATGATGATGATGGAAGTTGCATGGCAATATATCTCGGAATGGCTATGGAAATGCCATGATAGGTAGGTATGGTGGCTGTTTTGAGGAAGAAATAAGGAGGTTTATGTGTGATAGAGTATATCGTACCACGGGGTTTGGATGCATCGGCGAAGTTTGCGCCAACTCTCAAGGTGAGAAAGGGCAATGCACGGTACCGAAGAGGCTAGCAAAGGCGGAAAGGTGAGAGTGCGTATAATCCATGGACTCAACATTAGTCAAAAGAACTCATATACTTATTGCAAAAATTTAGAAGTCGTCAAAAATTCAAGTACTACGCGCATGCTCCTAGGGGGATAGATTGGTAGGAAAAGACCATCGCTCGTCCCCGACCGCCACTCATAAGGATGCACACGCCAGGTACACTTCATGTTTCAAATTTGTTACACAACTTTAACCATACGTGCATGCTATGGGATTTGCAAACTTCAACACAAGTATTTCTCAAATTCATAATCACCCAACTAGCACGACTTTGATATTATCACCTCCATATCTCAAAACAATTATCAAGCATCAAACTTATCTTAGTATTCAAAGCACTCAAAAGAAAGTTTCACATATCTTGAACACCAAGTATATTAACATTAAGCAAATTACCATGCTATTAAAGACTCTCAAAATAATCTAAGTGAGGCATGAGAGATCAATAGTTTCTTTAAAACAAATCCACCACCGTGCTCTAAAAGATCTAAGTGAAGCACTAGAGCAAAAATTATCACGCTCAAAAGATATAAGTGAAGTACTATGAGCAAAACTATCAAGCTCAAAAGATATAAGTGAAGCACATAGAGTATTCTAACAAATTCCAATTCATGTATGGCTCTCTCAAAAAATGTGTACAGCAAGGATGATTGTGGTATACTAACAAGCAAAGACACAAATAATACAAGACGCTCCAAGCAAAACACATATCATGTTGGTGAATAAAAATATAGCTCCAAGTAAATTACCGATGGAAGTGGACGAAAGAGGGGATGCCTTCCAGGGCATCCCCAAGCTTTGACTTTTTTGGTGTCCTTGGATTATCTTGGGGGTGCCATGGGCATCCCCAAGCTTAGGCTCTTGCCACTCCTTGTTCCATAATCCATCAAAAGAATTCACCCAAAACTTGAAAACTTCACAACACAAAACTCAACAGAAATCTCGTGAGCTCCGTTAGAGAAAGAAAACAAAAGACTACTTCAAGGTACTGTAATGAACTCATTCTTTATTTATATTGGTGTTAAACCTACTGTATTCAAACTTCTCTATGTATTATAAACAAATTTACTAGCCATAGATTCATCAAAATAAGCAAACAACACACAAAAAACAGAATCTGTCAAAAACAGAACAGTCTGTAGCAATCTGTAACTAACGCAAACTTCTGGAACTCTAAAATTTCTACCAAAATGGGAAGTCCTGGAAAATTTGTTTATTGATCAGCAGCAAAAATAATCAACGCAAAATCACGTTCCTGTGATTTATCATAACTAAATTCATGCGTGCAAAGTTTCTGTTTTTCAGCAGAATCAAATCAACTATCATCGTAGGTTATCCTATAGGTTCTACTTGGCACAAACACTAATTAAAACATAATACAACATCCAAACAGAAGGTAGATGGATTATTTATTCTTAAACAGAAGCAAAAACAAAAAACACAAAATAAAATTGGGTTGCCTCCCAACAAGCGCTATCGTTTAACGCCCCTAGCTAGGCATAAAAGCAAAGATAGATCTAGGTATTGCCATCTTTGGTAGGCAATCCATAAGTGGCTCTCATGATAGATTCATATGGTAATTTTATTTTCTTTCTAGGGAAGTGTTCCATACCCTTCTTTAAGGGAAATTGGAATCTAATATTCCCTTCCTTCATATCAATAGTTGCACCAATCGTTCTAAGGAAAGGTCTACCAAGAATAATAGGACATGAAGGATTGCAATCTATATCAAGAACGATAAAATCTACGGGCACATAATTCCTATTTGCAACAATAAGAACATCAGTAATTCTTCCCATAGGTTTTTTAATAGTGGAATCCGCAAGATGCAAGTTTAGAGAGCAATCATCAAAATCACGGAAATCTAGCAAATCACATAAAGTTTTGCGGATAGTAGAGACACTAGCACCCAAATCACACAAAGCATGAAACTCAAAATCTTTAATTTTAATCTTAATAGTAGGTTCCCATTCATCATAGAGTTTTCTAGGGATAGAAACTTTCAACTCAAGTTTTTCTTCATAAGATTGCATCAAAGCATCAACAATGTGTTCGGTAAAGGCTTTATTTTGACTATAAGCATGAGAAGAATCTAGCACGGATTGCAACAAGGAAATACAACCAATCAAAGAGCAATTTTCGTAATTAAATTCCTTGAGATCCAAAATAGTGGGTTTAGCAACATCACGGTTTTTATTTATTTCAATCCCACTTCAATCAATTTCATCATCAAGATCTAGAAACTCCAAATTCTTAGAACACCTTCTAGGTAAAGGAAGATAATCTTCAGATTCATCAAGATTCATATTGCAAAACAAAGATTTAATGGGGGACACATCAATAACTTTTAGATTTTCATCTTGATTTTCATAGGGATTGGAAGAACATGCTTTAATAAAGGCATCTTTGGAAGCACGCATCCTAGCGGTTCTTTCCTTGCACTCATCAATGGAAATTCTCATGGCTTTGAGAGACTCATTGATATCATGCTTAGGAGGAATAGATCTAAGCTTTAAAGAATCAATTTCAAGAGAAATTCTATCAACGTTCCTAGCCAAATCATCAACTTTAAGCAATTTCTCTTCAAGCAAAGCATTAAAATTCTTTTGTGAATTCATAAACTCTTTAACACTACTCTCAAATTCAGAGGGCATCTTACTAAAATTTCCATAAGAGTTACAGTAGGAATTTCCATAATTATTAGAAGGATTACTAGGATAAGGCCTAGGATTACCAAAACTATTCCTACCAACAAAATTCACATCCATAGATTCATTATTATTCTCAAGAAAAGTAGATAAAGGCATATCATTGGGATCAAGAGGAGTATTTTTAGGAGCAAATATCTTCATAAGTTCATCCATCTTTTCACTCAAAACATTGATTTCTTCTATAGCATGCACTTTCTTACTAGAACATCTTTCGGTGTGCCATTGAGAATAATTAGCCATAATATTATCAAGAAATTTGGTAGCATCCCCTAACGTAATTTCCATATAAGTGCCTCCCGCGGCCGAATCTAAAAGATTTCTAGAAGCAAAATTCAATCCGGCATAAAATTTTTGTATGATCATCCATAAATTCAAACCATGAGTAGGGCAATTGCAAAGCATTATTTTCATTCTCTCCCAAGATTGGGCAACATGCTCATGATCAAGTTGTTTAAAATTCATAATATCATTCCGAAGAGTGATAATCTTAGCGGGAGGAAAATACTTAGAGATAAAAGCATCTTTGCACTTGTTCCAAGAATCAATACTATTTTTAGGCAAAGATGAAAACCAAACTTTAGCACGATCTCTAAGTGAAAACGCAAATAACTTCAATTTGACAATATTGTTATCCGTATCTTTCTTCTTTTGCATATCACACAAATCAACAAAATTGTTTAGATGAGTAGCGGCATCTTCACTAGGAAGGCGGTAATTGATCTTTCATAACAAGATTCAACAAAGCGGTATTGATTTCACAAGACTCATCATTATTAAGAGGAGCAATCGAGTACTAAGGAAATCATTATTATTGGTATTCGAGAAATCACACAATTTGGTATTATCTTGCGCCGTGGCAACAAGTAATCCAACACACAAGCAAACAGAAGGCAAAGGAAAAAGGCAAACGGGAAAGAGAGGAGGAGATTGGGAAAGAGAGGGCAAATAAAACGGCAAGGGTGAAGTGGGGGAGAGGAAAACGAGAGGCAAATGGCAAATAATGTACTGCGAGAGATAGGGATTGCGATGGGTACTTGGTATGGTTGACTTGCTTGCGTGAGCCTCCCCGGCAACGGCGCCAGAAATTCTTCTTGCTACCTCTTGAGCACTGTGTTGGATTTCCCCGAAGAAGAAAGGATGATGCAGCAAAGTAGCATAAGTATTTCCCTCAGTTTTTGAGAACCAAGGTATCAATCCAGTAGGAGACCACGCACAAGTCCCTCGTACCTACACAAAACGATAGCAACTCGCAACCAACGGTTAGGGGTTGTCAATCCCTTCACGGTCACTTACGAGAGTAAGATCTGATAGAGATAATATTTTTGGTATTTTTGATAGGTAGATACAAAGTAAAAAGTAAAGGCAAAGTAAAAACAAAGCAAGTAAATAAAGTGATATAGATTGATATGATGAGAATAGACCCGGGGGCCATAGGTTTCACTAGTGGCTTCTCTCAAGAGCATAAGTATTCTACGGTGGGTGAACAAATTCTGTTGAGCAATTGATGAACTGAGCATAGTTATGAGTATATCTAGGCAATGATCATGTATATAGGCATCACGTCCAAAACAAGTAGATCGAAGCGATTCGCATCTACTACTATTACTCCACTCATCGACCGCTATCCAAAGATGCATCTAGAGTATTAAGTTAAAAAGAGTAACGCCGTAAGCAAGATGACATGATGTAGAGGGATAAATTCATGCAATATGATAAAAAACCATCTTGTTATCCTCGATGGCAACAATACAATACGTGCCTTGCTGCTTATACATCCTTCGGGTAAGGACACCACAAGATTGAACCGAAAGCTAAGCACTTCTCCCATTGCAAGAACTACCAATCTAGTTGGCCAAACCAAAAGGATAATTCAAGAGACTTGCAAAGATAACTCAATCATACATAAAAGAATTCAGAGAAGAATCAAATATTTTCCATAGATAATCTTGGATCATAAACCCACAATTCATCGGTCTCAACAAACACACCGCAAAAAGAAGATTACATCAAATAGATCTCCATGAGAGAGGGGAGAACATTGTATTGAGATCCAAAAGAGAGAAGAAGCCATCTAGCTACTAGCTATGGACCCAAGGTCTGAAGTAAACTACTCACACTTCATCGAAGGGGCTATGGTGATGATGTAGAAGCCCTCCGTGGTGGATGCCCCTTCGGAGCTCGCACAGGCCCCAAGATGGGATCTCGTGGATCTGAGATGGTTGCGGCGGTGGAATTAGGTTTTGGCTCCTCTTACGATCGCTCGGGATACTTAGGTATATATAGGAGGAAGGAATGCGTCGGTGGAGCTCGGGGCCCACGAGGTAGGGGGCACGCCTGTGAGGCGCGCCTCCACCCTCGTGACCTCCTCGGGCACTACTTGGAGTAGGGTCTAAGTCTCCTGAATCACGTTCGGTTGGAAAATCACGATCCCGAAGGTTTCATTCCGTTTGGACTCCGTTTCATATTACATTTCTTCAAATCTTGAAAAGGCAAAAAAACAGCAATTCAGGTTGGGCCTCCGGTTAATAGGTTAGTCCCAAAAGTAATATAAAAATGGAAAATAAAGCCCAATATAGTCCAAAACAGTAGATAAAGTAGCATGGAGCAATCAAAAATTATAGATACGTTGGAGACGTATCACCCAAAACTAGGAAACAATGTGAATTTGCAAGGGTGCAAGAGGCGGCTTGAAAAGGCATTGAAAGAGCATTCGGGGTTTTGCAATTTAGGTTTGCCATTGTTCGTGGTCCTGCTCATTTTTGGGATTCTTCACAATATGATTCTCGAAGATGAGAGAGGCATGAACTTGGAGTTCTTCTATGACAATGTGGGTACCTATGTCAAACTAGCTAGAGACCCTAACCACATTAGAGCTTTTCTTCAGACCTACAAGGAGATTGAAAATGCAAACACCCACTTTCAGATTCAGGAGGATCTCATTGAGCACCATTGGCAAAGGGCTGGGCAGTAACAAAATTTATTTTTCTATTCATTTTTATTTAATTCATGTGTGATTTGTATTCGGGACAAGTTTTATACTTCGGTGATTTGAATTATTATTTGTAATGTGGATGATTGTTGTATTTTGGTATTGATATATTTTATGAATATGTGTATATGTGTCAAATTCAGATTAAACCGCGTCTGATTTGCGGGCCGGCGCGGGCGATGGCCGAGCAGACCCGACATAGCGGAAAACGGAATATTCGTGAATATTCAGTTTTACAATTACGCTATGCATGGTATGTTCGGTCGTCACCCGCGCCAGCCCGCAAAACCGTTTTTCCGTGAACTGTAAACAAGTTTTGCAGGTCGGCGATATACGGGGTCTGCTAGAGATGCTCTTACCAAGGCCCTTCCCAAGTAGATTGTATCGTTGAGTCTTAGTTTGTTAACCTTTGCTTTTTCTTTTTCTGTTGTTCCCTCTTTAATCATCTTGTGTATGTAATCTCTGTAATTTACTGGCTCCGCCGGTTTTTCTTAATGAATGATGAAACATAGGGCTGGCTACTTTTCGTTAAAAAAACAAATTGTTACTGCTGGCATGCTAAGAACATCTCCAAGGCGGACCTGTAAACCGCCCGCATCTATCCAGACTGCGATGTCCGGACCACGGAAGCCATCCAACGCGGTCCTGTATCGATCCGCGGGATGGTCCGGACGCGTTTTCTCCCGCAAACTGGAGACAAAATGTGAGGAAGGTTTGCGAGAGTCCAGACAGTAGACACGTAGATCTCCGACACCCCCCCGGGTGACCCAAAACCCTACCCGGACCCGCGCCTCTATCCTTCCCATTTTCTCCTCTTCCTACCTTCTCTCTTGCCTTCGCTGCCGCTCCACCTCACTACTAGGGAAAAGCCTATACACAGAATCTTAGCAGCAGCAAGGGTTAAAAACCCTCGCTACTGCTACTTACTAGCAGCGCAGGTTTTTAAACCTCGCTACTACTAAGTTGATAGCAGCAGCGTGGGTTTGTAACCCTCGCTACTACTAAGCGGTCTCTACCGTGCCCCCCGGGATATGCCATAGTAGTAGCGCGGGTTTTTAACCCTCGCTACTACTAAGTTGATAGCAGTACACTACAAGAAATATGTCAACTTATGACCTTCTGTCAGTGACCCTCGAAGAATTGGTCATAAATCTATGACCATTTTAGACCAATTGGTCAAAAGCTGTTCAGGGGGCTCCAAACCTCGAACCATTGCGACCATTTTGGTCGAAAAGGTCGTAATTTCCTTACGAAATGGTCACAAAGCAAATAGTGCTAGTCCGCTGCCTTATTTCTAGTTGTTAACGACCAATATAGATGGTCATAGCCTTGTAAATTGTGGTGGGTTGCTATGACTAGGCGCCACCTCATCGGTTTTGCCTATGTGTCATGTCCATGTGGCAGTTTTGCCCTAGGTTGTGAAGCAACCTATATTTTTATCATTCCCAAAATTCCCAAAAAATCTCATAAATTCTTTGGGTCATATCTTCGTCAAATATGTAAAACCTTCCTTGCCTAGTTCAAAATAATTCAAAAATATTCATTTTCCTATTTTGTTCAGAGTAATGATTTGTGAAGGAAGTACCACTTTGGCATGGCCAAATAGTATCCATTTTCTACAGTGCTTTCCTATGCCCAAATAACCATCCTCCACCAAATTCCAGCTCAATCCATTCATTATTTTGAGCCGAGCTTCAACATTTGTATTTATGTCCAGTGTGGTGGTTTGCAAAGCAAGTACCACCTAGGCTCCTCCTTTTGAGCTGAAAATTTGTGAAAACGGTCTTCCTAGTAACTGATCATCCTCAGCCAAAACTCACGCCCATTATCCATGTACATTTCCCGTACCACTAATCAAACACTTGGCTGCTAATTCATGTTTGAGCATCGATTGGTCTCCTCATGAGAATCTTATGTTGTAATTTTCTTCCTAGCACCAACCTGGGAGTGCCCAACCCACTAGACATGCCTAGGCCGCCCAGAACACATGGCAGCGCCACGGTCACGCTGTGACCACTTGGCGGCATGCGAGTTCTGGCGCTCTAGAGTTGGGGCCCTCGGCCACCGCCCAAACCTTGACGACGCCACCAAACCATGTATTTATGATTAAATAGGTCCTTATGTAACTAGAAATGATTTTTGGAAAAAATACATAGCAAACTATGAGGCATTGCAGTTCAAATTTGACCGCTTCCAGTGAATCGCAGAAATTTGTCTTTTTCACGAGAGGTGGATCAAAATTTTTACACCAGACCATTTTGTCAATTGTGCATTAAATATGGCCTAGTATTTTATAAAATGATTTGGTCCAATTTTGCAACAATTATTTGGTAGTTCCTTCACAAAAAACCTCCTTTCGCACTCGAAAAATGGAAAATGGTTTTTAAGTCAACTAAAATGAAAACTTCCTTAGGCAACATTGTTTGCCATTCCAATATGCACCCTTGTGCACAATATGAGATCATTTGAACAAACTATGCCATGAATGTGGCCATAAGATTGATCATTTGGCTTGAAAGCCATGAATCTTCACACTTGATAGCTCATTTCTGAGAACACTTTTTTAAAATAATTACCGTATTACAAGTTTATTATTTTTCCTGCAAACTTGGTCACATATAATGACACAATGTGAAGGTTTTCCAATTTTTGATTTTTTGAATTTTTATGCCTGTTTCAAAATGCGGTCAAAACGGCGGGCTTGACTGCGTTCCTAGCTAGTGGTTGAATCTTGGAATTTTTTGGTGTTTCTATGATTAAATAGATACTTATGTACCTAGAAATGATTTTTGGAAAAATAAAGAGCAAACTATGAGGCAGCTACAGTTCAAATTTGACCCGTTTCCAGCTGAATCGACGATAATTTGTCTTTTTCATCAGAGGTGGATCAAAACTTTTTTCACCCAACCATTTTGTCAATTGTGCATTATATATGGCCTAGTATTTTAGAAAAATGATTTGGTCCAATTTTGCAACAATTATTTGGTAGTTCCTTCACAAAAAAACCTCATTTCGGGCACTCAGAAAATGGAAAATGGTTTTTTCGTCCAACGAAAATGAAAACTTCCTTAGGCAACATTGTTTGCTATTACAATATGCACCCTTGTGCACAATATGAGATCATTTGAACAAATTCTCGTTTAAAATTTCCCGCTCCCCTTGAATGGGTGAAATTTGTTCTTTTATAAGAGGTGGATCAAAAGCTTTTGACATGTAACTATTTGGTCAATTTTACATAAAATATGGTCTAATATTTTGAAAAATGGATTTGTGCTATTTTGGAACAAATATTTGATCGCTTCTTCACGAGAAAAAACCATTTTATGCACTCGAAAAATGGAAAATCATCTTTTGTGCAAAGAAAATGAAAGTCGTTGAGCTATGGCATCGTTTACCATTCTAAGATGCACACTTATGAAAAAACGAGATCATTTTGACAAACTATGACATTGTTATGTTTACAAAAGTTCAAAGTTTGGGGTCCAAAAATTTTAAGATTCAAGTGCGAAATAGCCGGCCAATGAGACGCGAGGAACTGCTTTCACGCGGATCACCAAATTGGGCATAATCTGAGCCATCCATCACGCATCCATCCAACGGTGGAGCTACTCCCGAGAATCAAAAACCCTAATCCACTCACCCACCCTTCCCTCGATCCCCAGATCCTCACCCGCCGCCACCCCACTCACCCACTCCCTCGCTCCCAGATCCATCCTCTCTCTCTCGCGAACCCCAAACCCGCCACGCCGCCGATCGCCACTCCCCAAACCGAGCCCCAGCCCCGCCGGCGACCTCCTCCCCCACTCCTCGACTGCCGAGCGACATCCTCTACTTCATACCCGTCGGCCGACCAACCAACCTTCTCGTCCTCCTCCTCGTCTCCCCACGATTCGATTTGGATCCCCCTCCGGTGAACCAGCCGCGGCGACCGCCTCCACTCCGCTGCCGCACCACCTCCCTCCTTCCTTGGCTGGAGATCCACTTGAGCTCCCTCCTCCAATCCCCGCCCGTCGCCGTCGCCGACCCCCAATCCCACCCCCACCTGCGACCGTCTCCACCAACCCCATCACCACTGGCGACCTTCCTCCCTTCCCAGATGGATGGATGGATGGACGGGGACGACGGCAGCGGCGCCGGATCCGCATCCACCATCTCTCGATGGGTCCATGGACTACTCGGCAAGTAGCAAGCAGGCGCTGGAGTGGGCAGTCCGGAACCTGCTCCGCCGGGGCCACACCGTCATCGTCCTCCACGCCCAGCCGCCACGGCAGGAGGAGGCCAAGCACGCCGTCTGGGCCAAGTCCGGATTCCGTAAGCGCTCTGACACACCCACCCCTCTGTTCGCTTTGATCTCAAGCTAACGCGTGCTCGATCGGCTCCCATGCAGCGCTCATCCCTCTGTCCGAGTACCGGGAGCCGGAGGTGATGAAGAACTACGACGTGACCTGCGATGCCGAGGTGCTCGACACCGCCGCGCGCTAGCTCGAGGTATGTTGCTTTTTTGTATATGCACGGGAGGTGTTCCGATCCTATGATGTGATCGATCGAGCATGGAGAAAGATGGACCGACCGCTCTCCGGCCTGATTGTCGGTGAAGGTGGTGGCGAAGGTGTTTGGGCGACGCCAGGAGAAGCTCGGACGACTTGGAGGAGCGGAAGATCGACACCATCGTCATGGGCAGCCGCGCCTCGGCACCATCCGAGGTACGATACTACTCTTGTCAAAATGTTGCTCCGGACATGTGCGATTCTTGGTCATAGTTTCCCGAGCACGAAATCGGCGGTTCTTTGCTTGCATAAAGTAGTCTGAGATTCTTGTTCGTAGGCAATCCTCACGTCACCGGGTTAATATAGTACTACTATCAGACATTGCTTGATTCAAGATGCATGCGAAGTCAAATGTCCGTGAAGCAATAGTTCAAATAAATTGGTTTGATTACTACTTGTGGCATGTGATTTAGACAATAGTACCATTATTTTGTGTCTGATTACTACTTCAGAACCTGGTCTTGTTTCATTTTTCGGCTGTTGGTTTTGTTTCCGTGTTCTTTTTGGGGAGGAATGGATTAGTTATGACCGAATTTGTGTTAGCTGGCGTTACATGTCTTGAAACCTGTCCTTGTTCCTCCCCCAAAAGGACCATGTCAATGTGCTAATTCCTGGTTCATCTTTGTCCGGATGAAGATTTGTAGGTTGCATGGTGACAGTTTCACCATGAGAATCGTCCGTCATGGTGCTCATTGGCACGGAGAAGGTGGTCTTGGGGATCTTGAAGACGGTGAAGAACCCACGCAGCAATGTGCTCAAGACCTCTGTGATGGCGTGCAATTGCTTTGTGTCCATTCATGCTTCGCAAAGGTAACTCCTTCCTGGTTATTCCTTGTCGATCTCATGGCACATACTTATCCCTCCATGGTAGTGACCAAAGAACCATCTCGATTTCGAACCTGTTCGTGGGGAGCTAGATGTATGATGTACGGCAACGGAATGGTGAGCTGGGACAACTAGATCGAGTCCCTTCTCTACATGTTGGTTTTGCTCCCTTGCACAGTGATAAATGACATATCACATTTTCAGAACGTACGATGCAGCAAAATTTGTGTGCTACCCTTTGTTTGTTGGTTGTTATTTTGTGATACACCTTTGCTCAAATACCGATTTGTACTGCCCTGTTATTATGCCCCACCATATGTGCATTTATGCTTGTTCGCCCCAGCCTAGTTGATGAACTATTCACCATATAGCTCAACTAAAATACAGCATGTTGTTTGATTCTTGTAGTGTACCATCAAATGATCAGTTCACCAACATTTACTTTTGTACCTGTGCTCTCCAGAGATGTTCATGTCTGCAATCCCGAATTGATGATCTTGCCCTCTTCTGAGTTGGTTTGATGATTTGACCTAAACTAAGTTGTTTGGTTAATGATCTTAATGCCTCTGCAAACATGATACTATATATTTGCATGTCATAGTCAGCAGTTGGCGTGTGACAATGAAGTGAACCATTAGCTCATATATATCGTAGCTCGGCTCCACACATGTTTTTGGTTTGTTCTCGGTCGATTGTGGTGTGCCTTTCGAATTAATCCGATAGATGCTTTTAGTTTTTTCTAGAATGTTGTAATTGTATTTAAGGTAAACTTGACCTTGGGGTTGTATAAACTGGACTATGGTGAAACTGCACATTCATTAAACTTCATTGAATTTGAATTGGATGTCGAATGTTGCCTGATGTAAACTACAAGCAGTTTGCCATGGAATTCTATTTCTTTTTCACTTTTAAGAAACAATCAACGACCAGCAGTAGTAATATTTATGCAAAGTTATGCAAAGTTCATTGAAATTTCTAGCATCTACAGTTCTTGAAATTTTGTGTGACTTGTCCATGATTATGCAGCAAATAAACTTGTGTTTACTTAAACTTGTCCATGATCATGCAACAACTTAAACTTGTGTTTACTAAAATGGATGCTTTTGATTCCCATTCAAGAATATAGTGACAAGTGAAAGTCTACATAAACACCATTGCCTGAAATTATACATATTGCTTGTGAGTTCTAATTGTGGCCTAGTCAAGAAAAAACATGATTTATTGGTCTCTTTTTATCAAATATTAGAAACTTAAGAAAGTAAATTGAGATGAGCTGATATCTATTAGGAACATATTGCTTGTGGACATGCATGGTGTCTTTGAAGCTACACATGTTCTCCACCACAAACTTTGTAATGTCTCCTCATTGTTTCTGCTTGTGATCTTGTTATGCAAAGTGGTTGAAGTACCTTCTTTTTCTACCCATCTTCATGAAGCCTATATTAAATGTATAATTTATACAAATTATTCTATAAGATTTGTAAAAGCAAACAGTTCACTATGCAAGTCTGTTATTTTATTTGCCCTTTCTAGTACTTTCCTGCTTACATTTTTGTTGCCATTGCATTTGTTTGGTTCTGACCAGTAGCAGTACACTAATGCTGGAAGTATTTGTGTTCACTCTTTTACAGGAGCACCAGGACAAATTTGAAGTGCAAAGCCATGAAGCCAAGTGCAAAGCCATGATGCTAGTGATTTGTTTGTTCTGTTTGACTGTAATAGGCTGTAGAGATTGTGACATTGTAACAGATTTGATAAATTATGTTTGTTTTTTTTGTTTGAAATAGTGATTTAAAAATTTGTGAAATGGAAACCTGCTTAGTGGGATCCACTTACCAAAATAATTTGAGCAATGTTGAAATGTCTGACGTGTGGGACCTATTTTGGTTATTTGAAGATTTTCATATTCTTTTCTTTCTGTTTGATATATACTGCTTAAAAGTGATGTGGATCCACCGTCAGGGAAAATCTGACAATTGGGACCCATCTAAAAACTGGACCACAAAAAACCATCGAAAATAAAAATGAAATGGACCGCAAAAGGCCATGCCTAGAAAATAAAAGGCCAAATTGTTGGGCCAGGCCCATGTAGCTAGAGAAAATTAATAGAGAAAATATACAGTAAAAAGGCCGAATTGTTGGGCTAGGCCCATGTAGAAAACCGAATTGGACCGGGCTGAATCTTGTGCCACATCGACTTGCCCTGCTGGATGCCTACGTGGCTCAGGGAGGTTGCTAGTGACCAAAAATTTGGTCAAAGAACCAACGACCTTTACATATCACGAGAAGGTCGCTATAGTCGATTAATGACCCTCACTTTTGACCTTCATTTTTGGTCACAAAAGGTCGCAAATGAAAAACTATGACCTTTCAAATGACCAATAGTGAGGGTCACAAGTTGACATATTTCTTGTAGTGGTAGCGCGGGTTTTTAACCCTCGCTAGTACTAAGTGTCCCCTGGACCATGCCATAGTAGTAGCGATGGTTATAAACCCGCGCTACTGCTATCAACTTAGTAGTAGCGAGGTTAAAACCGCGCCATCGCTAATCGTCTGCCATAGTATTAGCTGGGTATGGCCTATTTGTCAAAGTCTACCCCCCGTGGACCGCCTTTTCAGTTTTAAAAATAATAAAAGAAAATGATAAAAATGTCAAAAAAATAAAAGAAAATAAGTTTCCCATGTGATATGTGGTCTAGTTGTGGGGAAAATTTACAAATATGAATTTCGAGTTTATTTGCAAAATCTCTCTGGAAATTTGTAAAATGGCCATAACTTTTGCATATGAACTCGGATGAAAAAGTTTTTTATATGAAAAATCATCTACTCGAAAGTTATGTCGGTGGAGCTCCGAGGGGCCCACGAGTTAGGGGGCACGCCCTCCACCCTCGTGACCTCCTCGGGCACTACTTGGAGTATGGTCCAAGTCTCCTGAATCACGTTCGGTTGGAAAATCACGATCCCGAAGGTTTCATTCCGTTTGGACTCCGTTTGATATTCTGTTTCTTTGAAATACTGAAAAAGGCAAAAAACAACAATTCTGGGCTGGGCCTCCGGTTAATAGGTTAGTCCCAAAAGTAATATAAAAGTGGAAAATAAAGCTCAATATAGTCCAAAACAGTAGATAAAGTAGCATGGAGCAATCAAAAATTATAGATACGTTGGAGACGTATCACCCAAAACTAGGAAACAATGTGAATTTGCAAGGGTGCAAGAGGCGGCTTGAAAAGGCATTGAAAGAGCATTCGGGGTTTTGCAATTTAGGTTTGCCATTGTTCGTGGTCCTGCTCATTTTTGGGATTCTTCACAATATGATTCTCGAAGATGAGAGAGGCATGAACTTGGAGTTCTTGTATGACAATGTGGGTACCCGTGTCAAACTAGCTAGAGACCCTAACCACATTAGAGCTTTTCTTCAGACCTACAAGGAGATTGAAAATGCAAACACCCACTTTCAGCTTCAGGAGCATCTCATTGAGCACCATTGGCAAAGGGCTGGGCAGTAACAAAATTTATTTTTCTATTCATTTTTATTTAATTCATGTGTGATTTGTATTCGGGACAAGTTTTATACTTCGGTGATTTGAATAATTATTTGTAATGTGGATGATTGTTGTATTTTGGTATTGATATATTTTATGAATATGTGTATATGTGTCAAATTCAGATTAAACCGCATCTGATTTGCGGGCCGGCGCGGGCGATGGCCGAGCAGACCCCACATAGCGGAACTGTAAAACAGAATATTCGCGAATACTCAGTTTTACAATTACGCTATGCGTGGTATGTTCGGTCGTCGCCCGCGCCAGCCCGCAAAACCGTTTTTCCGTGAACTGTAAACAAGTTTTGCAGGTCGGCGATATACGGGGTCTGCTAGAGATGCTCTTACCAAGGCCCTTTCCAAGTAGATTGTATCGTTGAGTCTTAGTTTGTTAACCTTTGCTTTTTCTTTTTCTGTTGTTCCCTCTTTAATCATCTTGTCTATGTAATCTCTGTAATTTACTGGCTCCGCCGGTTTTTCTTAATGAATGATGAAACATAGCGTTGGCTACTTTTCGTTAAAAAAACAAATTGTTACTGCCGGCATGCTAAGAACATCTCCAAGGCGGACCTGTAAACCACCCGCATCTATCCAGACTGCGATGTCCGGACCACGGAAGCCATCCAACGCGGTCCTGTATCGATCCGCGGGATGGTCCGGACGCGTTTTCTCCCGCAAACTGGAGACAAAATGTGAGGAAGGTTTGCGAGAGTCCAGACAGTAGACACGTAGATCTCCGACACCCCCCCCCCCGAGTGACCCAAAACCCTACCCGGACCCGCGCCTCTATCCTTCCCATTTTCTCTTCTTCCTACCTTCTCTCTTGCCTTCGCTGCCGCTCCACCTCCCCGGCCGCCATACCACACCCTTGCTGTAACTCTATGTCTCCGTCACCTCCGACGCTCCAGCAGGGCTCCACACCGCGTCTCCTCCATTGTAGTTCAACCCCTGCCCTTCGACTGCCCCACCGGGTACCATCCGCTACTGCTATAGTCACCATGCCCAGCAACTGTTCAATGAATCACCGGAGATAAAAACAGTTTTTCCTTTTTCATTTTAGCAATGGACTCCAGTTTGGAGTACATATATGAGCACTATGTTTGAGTCGTCTGACGGCTCATCGGATGAGGAGGAGTACTCCGATGAGACGGCGATGATGCTGGCATTCCTTGAAGATGTGGAGCGTGCGTAGGAGCATATTCTCAATTTCAATGGCTCGATCAAGGGTCATCGAGTGCTCAACCACAACAGGACACACAACCATTTGACACTGATGGCCGACTACTTTGCCCCAGATGCACTCTTCGCTAACCATTTTCGCCGACGTTTTTGGATGTGCAAGACTGTCTTCGATTGTTTGTACAATGGTGTCTGGTCCTATGATGACCACTTCATCCTGAAGAAGGATGACGTGGGCATGGTTGGCTTTTCTGGTTACCAGAAGTGCACGGCCGCACTCCGGATGCTTGCATATGGCAGGACCACTGATTCGTGGGACGAGTACCTACAAATGTCTGAGATCACATGCGAAGATGCCATGGTTAGGTTTGCAACCGCCATGGTCGAGGTGTGTTCAAACCTTATAGTAACTGAGAGAACCAACTGCGGCAGACATCGAGAGGCTCTTCCCAATCTCAGAAGCAAGAGGGTGGCCAAGTTTGCTTAGATCTCTTGACTGCATGCATTGGAAATGGAAGAACTACTCGAAGACTTTACAAGAGCAATATCAGGGTCATGTTAAGAAGCGCACCATCATTCTTGAAGCAGCTGCATCGGAGAATCTTTGAATTTGGCACACTTTCTTTGGTATATCCGGGTCTCACAACGACATCAATGTGTTGCAGCGATCGTCATTGTTTGCGAGACTGATAGAAGGAAAAGCTCCTCTTTACCACTATATTATCAATGGACATGAGTACAACATAGGCTACTATCTGGTTGATGGTATCTATCCTCCGTAGGTTGCCTTTGTCAGCACCATCTCTAACCGAGTTGGCCAAAAAAGGCTCACTTTCCCCAAAGACAAGAAGCAAGTAGGAAAGATGTCGAGAGGGCATTTGGAGTTCTGCAGGCCCGTTTTGCAGTTGTTCATGGATCTGCTAGACAATTGGATCCAGAGACCTTGTGGGAGGTGATGACATGTTGTGTGATCATGCACAACATGATTGTCGAGGATGAGGGTGACAATGTTGTCGCAGCTCTAGAATTTGAGAACAAGGGTGATCATATCCAACTTCCACACCAGAATCCGGCCACATTTGAAGAGTTTATTGAAATGCATCAACCAACTCATGAGCAGCTGAAGGAAGATCTGATTGAGCATCAGTAGGCAGTTAAACGGGAAAACAATGTCGGGATGTAATATTTGAACTTTTTTAAATTTGAACTACTACTGTGGCTATTTGTGCATGTATGCGGCTATATGAACGTCGGTACGCTCTGTATGCGGCTATTTGACCGTGCTGACTTAAAAAAATTGAGGAAGGCCGGATGTATGTGGCTAAGGTTGGATGGCGGCCTCTCACATCCGTGTCCATGAATGCCCCCCCCCCGGTGCGGTCCGCGGATGAATGCGGGTTGCCGTTGGAGATGCCCTAGCTGATAACTTTGGGGCAGATAGGTTGATTTTGGTGGGACGAGCTGCTGCCCTGTGTCGCGGGTATATGATATGTAATTTCTTTGTGAAACTTCATACGCAGGTATAGTTGACCAAGTATCTTAAAAAAATATTCAGATTTTTTTTCTAGTATTTTTTCTTTGAATTTATTATTCATAAGGGATAGGTTGAACCATGTTCATTAAACCTGCGTCCTGTAATTTTCCTCTTCACACTTATAAATGGAAGGAGGTCCTTTGGACTCCAATTTTCAAAAAAAGAATCTTTACATGGTCGGGCTGTATCCTTTCCACGTGGTCATCTAGAACCACAAGATGTGGATGGCTTATATTCATCAATCTTTTGGCTCCACGAAACTAGGGTCATGTATGGCTCTAAGGGCATCTCCAGCCGTTGGCCCCCCAGGGGGCGTCTAAAAGCGCCGCCTGGGGGTGAGCCGGCGAAAAAAAAGGCCCTGGGGGCGAGTCGTCGTCAGCCGTCGACCCCAGGGCCGCCACTGAGAGTGTAAAAAGGGGCCCGTTCGTGGCTATGACAAAAGCGATTAAATTTCGTCGAACATGGCGAATTTCGCCAAATTCGCCCATTTTCATTACATTATTAAGCTAATCTAAAAAGAAAGGCGCTGAAGTCGTCGCCGCCGTCGCTGCCATCGTCGTCGTCGGCCTTCTCCTCCTGACGCGGACGCCCGGCTGATCCGGACGTCGCCATGGTGGATGGCGGCGGCGCTGTCGTCGTCGTCATTGTCGCATAGGACGACGACTCCGTCTTCGTCGCGGCAGCGTCGGCGCTCCTCGGCGGCGCAGATTCGGGCGCTGGCGCTCTTCGCCTTCTCCGGCGCGCCTTCTCCATCGCAATGGAGTCTGGCGCGCCCATTCGAGCAGCGTCGTCGTCGGCGAAACTCCGCTTCGCCAGCGCCAGAGCCGGCTCCGTCTTCACGGCGCCAGCCCGGCTCCATCTTCATCGGCGCCATTCCGGCTCCGTCTTCGCTTGACGTAAACGCGGAGGAACCGAGGACGCGCGCCGCCGCCCTCATGGATGAGCGATGCGGCGCTGCGAGTCGCCGACCGAGCGGCGACTCCGGCGCAGGCTCGGCCTTGACGGCGAAAGCATGGCGGAGTTCGGAGGAGTGCGAGGAGGATCGGGAGGAAGAGGAGGAGGAAGACCGAACCGCCTTGGCGCCCATCCCGGCACGCCGGTGCGTCGCCGGGTACGCTAACGGCGGGTCGTTACCGCCTCGAGTGCGTGAAACACGCCCTCGAGTGTGCGGCGGGGCGCCACCGAGGTGGCGCCCCGCTGTTACACCGCTTCGCCGACCACCGGCGCGCCGTTGGTGGACGCCAGACGCTGCTGCTGGCGGCGCTCGAAATACGCCGCCCAGGCGGCGTGGTTGTCGGCGGCGTACTGGGGGAGGGAGCGTTGGGCGTCGGTGAGGGACGCGCGGACGATCTCAACCTCGTCGGCGAAGTACTCCGGCTTCGCCGCGGCGTCGGGCAACGGGGGAATGGGCACTCCCCCGGCGCTGAGCCTCCATCCCGACGGCCCGGCGCGCATGTCCGGCGGCGCCGGGATGTTCGCTGAACAGAGCGAGACTCGAAGGCGGAGGGAACGGCGGCCGAAGCCGTTGGCCGCCGCCTCGTCCCCTGGGAAGCGTTCTGCCATGGCGTCGGCGACGGCGCGGGAGAGGCAGGGAGAGGGAGGGGCTGGACGGCGGCGAGGGGCGGGGCGGGGCTGGTGTGGGCACAGGAAGTGGAGTGGAGGCCGCCGGCTTTTATAGCCGGGGCCGCGCCGTGTGTACGCGTGCGAGGGAGGGGAGGCGTCGGCGCCGCCCCGTGACGCGCCGCCCGTGAAGGAATCAATGGCAAGGCTGACCGGCGGCAGCCTTGCCATTGATTCCCCGCGAAAACCGAGGCCGTTGGGGGAAGACGAGGCGCCGGGTCGCTGACGCGGCTGGCCCGCGGCTTCTTCGCGCTAAAACTCTTCGCCCGGCGCCCAGGCGCCCCAGCGCGGGTTCGGGCTGGGTCGCGGCGCTGTTTTCTGCCCAAGCGGCGATTTTCGGCGTCTGAGGCGCGATGAGCCGTTTTTTGGGCCGCGCGAAAAAATCGCCTGGGGAGGCCTTCTTGAGGGCGCGGCTGGAGATGCCCTAAACGGTGGTTTTATTGACAGTTGGCATGATGATCACACAACGAAATGTACCGAAGGGTGAAATGAATAAGTGGCACGCTTCTAAATTCGTGGTGACGGGCTATCGGTAAAACGAAAAGGATGCTTCACATGCATCCAAATTTGTTTTTTTACTCTGAACGCATGTAACACGTGTGCCTTCGGGCAAGAACATGTACATGTCCTCTTCTCTAGCTAATTTACTCCCTCCGGTCCTTTTTACTCTGCACATTGGTTTTGCCGAAAGTCAAACTTTGCTAAGTTTGACCAAATTTATATTAGAAATTATTAGCATCTATAATATTTAATAAATATAATATGAAAATATATACCATGATGAATCTAATGATATTGGTGTTGTTATATGAATGTCTATAATTTTTTATATAAACTTGGTCAAAGTTGGATGAGATTGACTTCAGACAAACCTAATATGCAGAGTAAAAAGGACCGGAGGGAGTACTACTCCATTGTTTTAAATTACCCACCACACACATGTAGAGCAATTACCCGTGGACTCTTCAGAAACTGGTTATAATGGATAACTGGGTCCTTCGACAACCTACTATTGTTTGAAAGCAAATCTAAAAGTATAAGATCAGTTTTGTCGGACGAAAGTTTGTATGCTTTTCAGAATAACAAAGATTATGTATGCTAGTCAACAACAACAAAATAATATTTACCACAGTATCATTAACAAGTATACTCTTACATTGTATAATTGTGCAATTATTTTTATGCGAATGGCGCATGTTTGGACACAGCGTAGTCAATGATCAGCCATATCAAAGAACCATATATATCAAGTGAGAGACTATATTGTCTGCTAAATTAAATATGTACATTTTGAGGTCGAAGAAGCACATAACCAGTATTTTTTACACCAAGTGAGAAACTTAATGGCTAGAATAGGAGCCTAGTTAATACGATTTAGTCGAGGTAATCATTTTGGCCAGCCACGCAAGGTCATGCAAAACTTCATTTATTAGGTTATATACCCATATTGTATTGAGATATGTGTTGTTAAGGTAACTAGCTAAGTTACTCAAACTACCTATCTCCTCATTAACTCATTGTCACATAGGCAAATTTGCTGAGTTGGATCATATGTTACTCTTGAAGTTACTCTCACTATGGCCAGTCTAATGGATATGGATGGGTCCTTTGACATCCTACTTTTTTTTCTCGAAAAGGGGATTACCCCGACC
Source organism: Aegilops speltoides (assembly GCA_021437245.1). Lineage (NCBI taxonomy): Eukaryota > Viridiplantae > Streptophyta > Magnoliopsida > Poales > Poaceae > Aegilops > Aegilops speltoides. The sequence goes on from CM038145.1 coordinate 12,106,859, forward strand.
TCGACACCCTACTCTTGTTTAATATAAATCTAGAAAAATATAAGGTAAGTTTTGTCGGACGAAAGATTGTATGAAGAACAAAAATTGTACATGCTCATCAAAAACAAGAAAATCATATTTACCACATTTATCATTAACAAGTATGCTCTTACATTGTATAATTGTATACATATTTTTATGCGAATTGAAGTATGTTGGACAAAACATATTCCGAAAAAAGGTTTCCCCCGCTTTATATTATAAAGCAAACCACCAAGCATCCCACAACATAAGCTAACAGAGTGCACAGAACAAAACGAAAAGAAAAAACACGAAGGTCCGGCTGGGGGCACATCCAAGCCCCAAATACAAGAACATTGTCGATGACCAACCATATCAAAGAACCATATAGATCAAGTGAGAGACTATATTGTCTGCTAAAAGAAATATGTACATTTTGAGATCGAAGAAGCAAGTAACCAACATTTTTTACACCAAGCTTTTTTCTTTTGAGAGACACATTTTTTTACACCAAATGAGAAACTTAATGGCTACAACAGGAGCCTAAGGGCATCTTCAGCCGTTGGCCCCCAGACGACAAAAATCGCCCCTGGGGCGAGCGGCGAGACACTTTCGCTGGGCGGATTTTCGCCGATCGCCGCCCAGCTTTCGCCCAGACGCGAAATTGGCCCACTTTGCAGCCCAATTTCGGCGAATAAACGGCTCATATGGGCGAGAATAGGCCCATATTCGGCGTGGTTTCGCCCTGTCTCGGCGTTCAATTATCAACATAATTATTCCTTATCACATATTTCATCACAGAAAAATCAAATACTTCAACAAAATAGTACAACAACAAATAGTTCAATACAAATTATATAGTTCAACAAATAAAAACTTGTATTTCATCACGCGTCCCCCTTGAGTGAATCACTGGGAGCTCCATATGCAAGCATCCTCATCGCTGTCGTGCACTTCTGGATGGAGGTGAATCCAAGAGCGCCAGTGCAATCCATCTTGCACTTAAAGTAGTTGTCGAACTCCCGGATGGAATTCACAATCCTGAGGAAGAGCTTTCGGCTCATCCGATAACGGCGCCGAAATGTTCTCTCGCCATGAAGTGGAGCATCGGCGAAGTAGTCGGAGTAGAGCATGCAGTAGCCTTGCAGACGATGCCGGTTCTTTGCTTTCACCCGCCCGGCGCCGAGCCACCTCGACGTGGCTTTTCACCGCCGCCAGCAGTTGGCGAGGGCGGCGAGCACCATCGATGCTCTTCTTCACGGGCGTCGGCGCGGCTTCCTCCTCCAGCAGCGTGGCGAGCTCTTCCTTCTCATCGGAGTCCATCGCCGAGTCAGTCAAAACGCCGAACACCTTGCGCTCGGTGGGCGTGTACCCGGCGGCGCCTACTGCTGCGGGAGGGGCTGCCGCGGCGAAGCGCTGCTATTTTCCGGCGGGGAATGGCTATCTAGCGGAGTAGGCCGGCGCCCGTCGCCGGGATACAGCTAGTGGTGGCCGAGGGCGCGTGGGGTGCGAGGCGAGTCGGGGAAGAAAAACTTGACTTTTCCCCTGTCGGTGTGGGCCAGGCGTGCTTTTCACTAGCGCCGGAGCCCCCAACGGCTCCCCGGCACGCCGGGTTCGGCCTGTGACCGTCGGACGGAAAAAAAGTCCGAACCGGCGATTTTCGGCGTCCTGGGGCGCGACTGGCCGTTTTTTCGGCGCCGACGCGAAAAAATCGCCTGGGAAGGCATTCTTGGGGGCTCGGATGGAGATGCCCTAATCCGATTCAGTCGAGCTAATCATTTTGCCCTGCAATGCAAGGTCAGACATGTGGTGTGGAGGCGACAAGGCGCCGTGGTCACGTGGGGGTAGAACGAATATGCCCCTGGCTATACATGCATGCACGATGCATCGTTCGTGGCGGTCAACCTGTCACTTGTAGTAGTACAGTACATTATATTACTGCCTACACGCACTTAATTAACCTGTCACCGTTACATGTCAACATGTGTATATTAAACTCCGGGAGGCCACGTCCCGACACGCCGCGGAATCTCAGCCCCCAAGATTCCCTCTATAGCTAGCTAGCAATCTGAGAACAAGAAAAAGATCCTCTCTAGCTGACAATCTTTTCTTGTAGATCATGTTACACAATGCATCTCAGTGTTACCTTTAGCCATTATTAGTTTCACTATCCTAAAATTATGGATGGATGAAAGTAAATTAGAAAACGTGTAAATCGAAGAAGACATCTAGTAGTAGAATAGGAGAAATGTCTTACTTCCTCCTTCCATCTACATAGGGCCTAATGAGTTTTTCAAGACCGTCTTTTGACTATTGCCAAGATTAATAGTACATGAGATGCATAATGTGAAAATTATATCATTCAAAGCTCCTTTCACATACGGATTTGGTGGTATGCTTTGTGTAAGTTGCATGTCATATATTATTGCTCCAACAATTGGTCAAAGTTAGCCTCGAAAAATGTATTAGACCCTATATAGATGGAAGGAGGGAGTACCTTTCATATTAAGAGATCATTTCTTAGTTAAAAGAAGACACATTTCTTTTTTTTTTTTTCTCGTTTTTGCTATTTCAATTAAGCGTGTTGATAATTAGCATATGTCATATCGTCTGAATTCTTATGGTGAGGGGTGGGACGAACATGTAGGCGGTGTGTTTCTTTTTCTCGTGCTACAAGGAGTTGTCGCACGCACACCACTCCATGGTGGTGTTACTCCGCTGCCACTACCAATATGGAGGCTTTCACACATGCTTTGAAATTAGTGAACACTTGGAATTTTTCGGAATCTTAGATTGAGCATTGGCCCAATATTTTTAACATCAACTACCTACTAGTTAGTATTGCTAATCATTGATCTGCATTTTTTTGTTCTAGTGGCGGAAGTGGTGCTCGTCCGCCTTTACATGTTTGTTTTATGTATGTGTTGCTCGCCTCGCAGGTGTTGTGTTTCTCTCGTTCGCATCGAGGCGCTACCGTTGTCATTATATCATCCACATCTATCTAATGTACTATTAAAGCAATATGAATTATATGGTCTAGGATTTTATTAAGCAAATATATGCATCCGTTTCTTTCATAGAAAGGTTTTGCACAATTAAGAATTTGGTGTAGGGTTGTTCTTGATCTTAATCATTTTCCCATTGATTTCTAAAGGGTCCTGTTCTTAATCACCGGAGGTTCTGGTTGTATAGGGGAGGAGAAATAAAGTGGTACTCGCGCTGTGACAGTTGAGAGAGATGAGCGCATAACAACCGGGTTTATGTCTTTGTTTCTATTTTTTGGGTACTATGCCATGTTCTTCTGCAGCCAGTGGACACAATTTTCACTATAGGATCCACACTCCTACAATGGCGACTCAATTTGTATGTTGGTCTGTCGTAGCTTGGGAAGGGAGGGGGCCATTGCCCCTACCCCTCAAGGTACAGATTTTGGTACCCCTGTGGATCACTTTCTTCCTCATCTATCACCACATAAATTCCTTGTGTCACCCCTAATATTAGTTCACGGCTCACGGTAAATTCCGACATTTTGTAAATACTCACGACAAAGCGAAGACATCGTGCACAACACATGGTTCTTTTCCCCTTTTTTGCATGTAAAAGAAATTGTTGTGGTTGTTCTTGATCGTACATATTGATTGGCCCATTTGCAAGTGTTCTTCATCGACGGGGTGGGGGTGGTGGGGGGGAGGGTTACTAGCTAGGTAACTACCAATAATGAGCGATGATATGGTTGGAAAAAAATGAATGGCTGGGTATGCTTCTATTTATTCGTGCTCCAGTCCGTGCGGGAGTTCCCATTTCTCTCTAACTATTTAGCAACGTCTCCTCGATGTCTAAGCATATCTTTTTACTCATCGTTTTGTGAAAAAACATCTGGCGGGAATTGACATATTGTAGGTTGTGTTGACGCCGGAAACAAAAGCTAAATGAGACACTAACAGTTTTACTCCATGTGGTGTGCACACGATGGTCGATGGGTCATCGGCAGTGGGCTCTGCCACGTTGCTGGTCGCCGTCTCTCTACCTCGCTATCTAGCAAGTGTCCAACTTACTTTTCTCTTTTGTACTCGTTGTTTTCGCGAAAAAGATAAAAGCTGAAAACGACCTATCAAAGACCGTGTCCTCGTCTAAACCTAAGCGACAAATAACGTTGTTCCTTCTCGGTCCACACAGAAGGCGGTATGGTGTGCGGGGGCCATCCTACCAGCCATGGCCATGGATTCAACCACGTCGTTGGCCGCGCGACCAACGTGTCAAGGTTACCACTGAACAGAGTGGCCACGGCGGTCATGTGGCTGATATTGCTCTCGTGCTCCTCCACGGCGAGGGAAAGCTTTGAACGTCATAGTCGTCACTGCTCGCGGGTTGAATTTTCTTTTTCCGGGTGAATTCTTCTTTGATAATTTCCCCCTTAAAAAATGTTTTCCCCAAATTACCTCCTCCATTTCGAAAATGGGGAAGCCTAGGAGAGCAACACATGTATGTGAGGGCTCCCGTTGCGTTGCTTTTGACGGACGGACACTAGCTAGCTCCCAACAACAACAAAAAAGTGAATCTGCAACTAGCTAAATTTCTCAAGTGATGGTTATTAGTGCTTAAGTTGATGAGGTTACTGCCATTTGGACACCTGCATGACCAGGTAGTCCCGGGCCCCAGATCGCTGTAATAACAAGAGTAACAAATCGAAATCATTAAAACAAAGTTGCATGCCTGCAACGCAAGATTTTTGTCGAGGAAGGATTGGCCGGAGTACGCAAGAGAGTGATCGCAACCATTACTGTCTTAACAATGGTTGCCATCACCAGACACCAGCTAGAGAGCATATCTCAGCTACGTACAGCGGACTAATTCATGTGCTGCTGGTTTAACCGATCGATGAATCCAGTCCAGGAGTGATGGCCACCATGCAGGCACATCGTTAGCAACAGCATACATCGATCTCACCCTGCTCCATTGGTAGAGTAGAAGAGTCGGCGTTTGACAGCGACCAGAGCGAGCGTGACACCATCATCAGGCTGGCTGGCTGGCTTCTAGAACCCCTTCAATCTCCACTTATTGACATGCTAGCTAGTACTAGTTGATAATTATAATTAAGTACTGGTTCTCAAAATAGTAACATGACAAAGCACTATTAGTTAAGCATAGTGTTGAGTGGCTTATCGATTGGACACATCATCGACGCGACAAAACCCTCGGGAGTACGGACGGTGGCATCAATGGCTCTAGAATCATCATGATTAGCTCCATCGATCTCCATGACAACATGGGACGAAGAAACCAATGGGCTCATCAGCAGCGACATCAGCCTACTAATTGCACTACTAGTTAATTAAATGGTCTGTGTGTGTCGCCATCTTCGCTCGATCTCCTCCGGTCACTACTATATGATGATTGATTAAGCAGATAGAGATGGGATTAGTCATTGGTGTATGCCTTGATGTCACCGTCGACATCATTCATCGGCATATCCAAGGACCCAGGGCGCCAGATGCCTCTTGTCACCCAGCCAAAGGGCTCCAAATACTAAAAATTAGTTAACCTCCTTGCTGCCGTGAAAAGTGAGTGTTTGGAGCTTTCTCCCCTCTTCGTTTTCGTGGGAATATGCTACGCGACCGGGTGAGGCCCGGTTACGTACGGCATCAGCCTTAGCTTAGCTAGCTTCTTCGTTAATTACATTTTCGTTGACGTGGTTCAAACACTCTACTAACTCCACATCTTCGTTATAGTTTGTCGATCGCATATCTGGTCGCTTTGGGGTTCCTTCTTTTCTTTATTTTTCTGCTTTTTTTCCTTGTCTACGTATAGCTTTGGTTTTATAGATGTTGTTAGTTATTTGTCTGTTTTCGGGTGTGTGTGAGTTGATGTTGAATGTCTTCGTCCTAGTTATGCAGAGACCGGGTATGCGTCCATTGTGTTATGTACAATCTTTTTGATGCTCCATTTTGAGCAAACAAGTAAATGTGTACATGCAATGCACGTTGATATTAGAAAGAAAATTAATTGCACGTTGATATTAGGTATGATATCAACTACTATGTGTTCAACACATACTACCTCTCTCTCAGTTTACAGGGGGCACGTGTACCCCTAGGTCGTCAATTTGACCAACCTAATACAAGTCATATATTACAAAAAGTATACCAATATAAACTTTAGATGTTCTATTTTCAAAAGATATAATTTTTATGTTATATAGTTTATATTAAGGTGATCAAATTGGCAACCTAGGTATACGGTAGGACTTGTAAACTAAAACGAAGGTAGTACATTGATATTTGGTATGGAATTAACTGTACTACGTTAAACATGTTGAGTGCTCACCACTGAAACATTTTAGGTTGTTGGATTGACATGGTTTGATGACCGAGATTAATATTTTTTTAATATTGGTACAGATAGGCAAAATCCACTCTTTGTTGAAAGACAAAAGGAAATAAAATTATATCTTGTAGGGGTAAACAAAAGGAACTGCATGAAGCCTTTTCTTACGGGGTGGTTGGAAATTCTACGGCCGGCCTCCTAAACTTTGGGCTAGTATTGGGCCTTTGAAGTGAGCCGCAGCCCAGCGTGGCCCATTTCTTCCTCTTATCAATCAATCGCCAGCACCAGCACACCAACTTGCCGGTAGGTTAGCCTAGTTTTCGCATTCTCTCGATCAGGGGTGGCACATCTAGTTGGTACAACCCCATGATTCATTTTCTATCCCACATAATGTGGATTTTGAGCAATAAAACTTGGTGATACCCTAGAAAAACTTGTGAAGGCTCATGTTCGTCCTAGAGCTCCTCCTCCGGGGTATGTAAGAATTCAGATGGATGCCGACATTTAGGTAGAGGAGGATCAACATCGCCAGGTTGCAGCAGGGATGGCCTTGACAGCTCTTCACTTTTCACCATGGTATCATTGATGTAGTTATACTTGAAACAATTCCATGCAGGGAAGCCCTGGCACTGGTGGAGGATATGATGCTTCATAATTTTATCGTCACGCCAGACTCAAAACAGGTGGTGAACGACATCCTCAAAGGCACTCAAGGTCGACATGGTTCCATCATTATCAAGATCAAGCTATGCGCATTGAATTTTAATTGTTTGTTTATTATTGAATGGCGGTCCTAATGGTTACGCTCATATATGGTTTAGCCAAGTACTCTCATTCTCTTGACCAGGGGTGCCACACATCTGGCTTGTTCATTCCCATGATCCCTTTTGTATCCCGCAAATAGTAGAATTTGATCAATAAAGCTTGGCTATGTCCCCCAAAAAAGAACACAGAAAATAACACTCCAACGGATGAACGTGAAAATCAAATCATCTATGCTTTGGGGGTTAGGGGTTAGGGTTGTTATCATCGTCTTTCTAGTAGTGATCATGATTGTTTTGCGAGTAAAATTATTCTAGTTCTTTATCTACAATGCCATGGAGTTTGGGATGTTTTGTTGGCATTGGTAGATATATATGATGAGTTTACATTATTGTGTCATGTTGCTTTTGTTCGCTTGATCCAAAAAGATGGGAAACTATGATGATAAGTTTACATTGTTGTGTCGTGTTATAATCTTTGCTGATGCAAAGGTGAAAATTTGTTGTTCGACAACCTGCACATATGGGAGACCACCCCCGGCCCAAGTCCATTCATCACTCATGATTTCCCATCTTTTTGGATGGCAGACTCAAGAGACTTTCAGAAACCTTTATTGACAATAAAGTTCATGGAGGTTGAACGAGTGATAGTGCCGCTCCTCTACTCAAATTGTTGTATCTTTAGTCAAGTGCTAACAATATTTCTTCCGGCAAAGATTGATACCATGAAAATATGTCTCCAAGATATTTCATTGTAGTTCTTAACTATAAGAGTTATTATGTGGTTTCTTAGATCTTGGAAAACAGTGTACATCTAGTATAATAAAATTACAAGTGTTCTCCAAATAAAATATGCAAAAACAATAATGATGTGGATAGGACTCAAGGAAGGGACCAAGAATGTGGGTGGCGCTATATGGGCAACGCTATGTCTCGCTTATAGCGAGACCTAGTGTGCTCTCCCATTAGTCACCTCCAAAATAGGCCGGTGCGGGCGCGCAAGATGCCACAAACTCTTTTTTTTTCGCACATTTTTTGTTTTCCATTTCTTTTTCGTTTTTTACTTTTGTTTATGCTTCCAGATATTTTAAATAAATACTTCCTCCGTCTCAAAATAAGTGTCTCAACTTTGTACTAGCTTTAGTACAAAAATATACTAATGTTAAGACACTTATTTTGGGATGGAGGGAGTATATTACAATTTTTTTTTTGAAAAATTATTAACCAAGCATTTAAAAAATGATAAAAGTGTATAAAGAGTTTTTCTCATGTATACAAGAAATATACAATGTGTGTGCAAAAGGTTGATCCTGTATATAAAAATGTTAATCAAGCATTTGAAGAAAAGGTAAACAAGTATTGAAAAAAGTTAATTGAGCATCTAAAAATGTTAAATGTGTATTAAAAAATGACGACCATGTATTAAAAAATGTCAAGTTTTTAATTGAAAAATGTTAATCAATCATTTGAAAATATTAAAATGTGTATAAGAAAAGTTGACCATGTATTCATAAAAGGTTAATCTTGTATTTGAAAATATCAATCCAGAATTGGAAAATGTTAAAAGTATGTATACAAAAGTGTTGACCATATATTTAAAAATTTAGTCAAAGATGCAAAATGTGTATAAAGGAAATGTTTCTCATTTATACAAAAAAATACATCATGTGTGTGAAAAAAGTTGATCATGTATTTAGAAAATGTTAATCAAGGATTTGAAAACAATATTAAACAATTATTTGAAAAATATTAATCAAGCATTTGGAAAATGTTAAATGTGTATAGGAAAAATGTTGACCATGAATTAAAAAATGATAATATTGTAATCGGAAAATATTAATCAAACATTTAAAAATGTTCATCTTGTATTCACAAAATGTGAATCAAGCATTTGAACAATAATAAAAATGTGTACAAAAGTATTGCTGACCATGTATTCAAAAATGTTCAATTTGTATTTTAATTTTTTAAACATTTATTTGAAACATATTCTTGACGTATGGAAAATGTAGTATGAAAACCAATACGAAACAAAAAAAAATGAAAACTAAAAAAGACACAAAAGAAAGCAAAGAAAAAGGAAGGCAAAAAACGAAGAAACAGGTGCAAAAGAATGAAAAAAGCGAAAACGCATAAAGAAAATAAGAAAAAAAAATGAAAACCAAGAAAGAAACAAAGAAGGAAAATGAGAAAGAAAAGAAAATATTTGTTCCACTGTTAACCAAGCAGTGGGCCGGATCATTCGCCACCCTTCATTTTCTTGTTAGCCTCGCAAATAAGGTGCGCCAGGCGTGAATCGAACCCGCGACCAGATAGCTAGATATATAAATAAGTTGTGGTAACCAACTAGCCCTACTCACCTCATTTGATTAATGGCAACATTTTTTCTTCTTTTCTGGTTCCCCTGTTCATTGGATGGTTGTTATACGGTTTCCTTTTATTCAAATGTGTGAAACTTTTTTCAGTTTGAGCTTTTTTTCAAATCAACAGACTCTTTCCAATTTTTACAATCTTTTTTCCAGAATTGATGAACTTTTTCAAAACCGATGAACCCTTTTTCAAAATCATGATTTTTCACAAAATCGATGAACTTTTTTCAAATTGATAAACTTTTCAAAAACGGATGAGCTTTTTTACAAAGTCGATGATTTTTTCAAATTCGTGTTTTTTTTTTCAAAATTTGATGATTTTTTTCTTCAAAACCGATGAACTTATCAATTTTCAGAAACATTTTTAAATGTAGTGAAATTTTTTGAACTTTTCTGTAATTCATGAACTTATTTTCTAATTTTGTGAACCTTTTCAAATTCACACAATTATTAAAATTGGTAACATTTTCAAATTCTCGAACTTCTTCAATTTATGACCCTTTTCAAATTTGTTTTTTATTTTCATGATTTATTTTTGTAAAGCAAATGTTCATTTGGTCAATGGATCAATAGTAGAGATGTTGCAAAAGAAAAATGTTAACAGTAGAGAGCCGATCGAGCGAGCAGAAATCAAATAATTCACGTGACATGATCGAATTCTCTATTTATTACACTTACCTTTTTATTAAGTATGGAAATGCATTCATTTTCTTTGCATCATTTGATTTTTTATTAGTAACAAGTAAATATGTTTTTTGGAGGTAAGAAACTTGCAATATTGAGGGGGACCAAGTGACAAACTGATTGAGCTAAAATGAGCTAGTGCTTGGGCCGGCACACGTTAGCAGCACATGAGCACCAGTTGGCCAGTAGGGCGCTTAAGGGCTAACTAGGGACTCCCCGCCCTAGGTGCAAGCGGGAGCGTGACATCACTCAGAACAATGCTAAATGGCCTGCAATCGGTGCAACCATTAAAAATTTAAAACATTTAGGAAATTTACTAGTTGGATGCCCGTGCGTTGCCACGGGACAGAGACATTTATAAAGGTAATGCACGATCAAATTACACAAAAGTAAATGCTCAAGGTATCTCTGGCTACATGCATCATGCGTCATCTCCTCTTAAACTCTGTTGTGAGTCAAGTATTTGGGGTAGGGGACCAACAATATGGTCATGAGAACCTCACATAAACATTGATAATGAAGGGTTAGACATCTGGTGGCAACATTTGATACTACATGGCTAGTAGGAGTGGCCATCATAAACTATAGAAGGAAATCGTGCTCGGACTCTTCCCATGATTGTTACTCAAGCCATAAGTCTTTACTTCCTAATGCATTCCCATCAAACGTAAAAAAAAATCCATTATTTACCTTTAGTTGCTCTCTTTGCATCATGTACATCAAATACAAGAAAATACCATGCAACATATAAGAAAATACCATGCAGCCATTTATTAGTTCACAAGAAGATTGTCTAATGGAGATTAAGCTTAGTGATATGCAACAAAGATGATGCAACAAAATGAGACAGTGTACACAAACTATTTGTATGAAATATAGCTTTATTTCAACATTATAAAAAGGGAATTGCAAGATTACATCTGGCTGGCTACAAATAAAAATAAAACAAAATAAGACAATTGCACTGAAACTCCACAACTTACAAGTTCATTTCAAACAGAGTTGCTTTCCCCTCCAAGAAAACAATCTGTTAACACAAGCAGGAGCATTGACACTTTCAGAAACCTGAAAAGAGAGGACCTGTCTCCTAGATTTTTCAAAAGAAGGAACGAATTTTACCATGCTTCCCACGCCCTGAACCTCTAATCGAAATCAATCATAGCCGTTCCCCAGCTGCCTTCCCACGCTCGACCCGCGAGCCTGCCTGACCATTTCTCTAGTGCATCTTTGTAGCCATAATAACCTTGCTGTATCCACCTACAATTGCAGCCATGCCGCTGAATGGAGTGTAGTAGGGCAAGAACATCATGTCAATGTCCGACACGACCGGCACGACCTTGGTGTCCCTGAAATGTTGATGTGTGCCCCGCAGGATCTTCTGCCTATTATAGTCATGCGCCCCACCATTCTTTAAAACTTGTGATGTCTACTGAAAAATTACATCTGATGCACTCTAATTAGCCAGTTAGAACATATGTAAATTTCTAAAAGCATATACCAACTTTCAAAAATCTACAGTAAGATGGGAATAGTTGCTTAACCGTTTACTTTTATGTGAACTGTAAATTCAGTAAACGAAAATGGAAGAAAATATTGTGCAAGTATAGACTGTACATTCCTCTAGATAAAGCAAAGTCTTTGAGCACAACTTCTAAATGTATGTGTATGCTCCAGTTTTTCTAAAGCTTCACCTATATTTTAGTTTTATATAACCAAGACCATTGTCTTATCCTTGACATGCAAGGAGAATTAAAAATCCAAGGCCTATAGCCTATAAGACCATAATCGCAAACCCTCATATAATCAACATGCACATTTCCTAAACATTGCAGCATCACTGTACCTATGTAAGGGCCCAAATTTGGCGTTTCAACCAAGTTTCAAGCCACACGAGTTCCCCCCAAAGATACTTCCGTTGCTTCCAGTACTGCAGCATACTGTTCATAGTTTGAAATCTCAGCTGCAAACATCATTGTCAGAAAAAAAAACAAGGCTTCTCGATACAAGGGGCCAAATCTAAAATCTGAACAGAGTAGTGAATAGTAAATTAACACAATACCTCTTGTATTATGGAATTGTGATATCAACTCGTGTGCATCTACAGATCTAGGATAATAAAATTGAGATCAATACATTAATTCACACTTGAACAAGTTTTAGTTTTAATCTACATAGCGAAAAACCACTCGCGCTATTGGATAAGCCACAATATCGGGGCTCAATTTGCAAACCTCGCAGAGCACAAAAGTTGTTCGTGCTTGATCTTACCCACTTGGTTATGCCCCTGTAACAGGATGATTCAACATAACCAATACAATTCGTCAGAAAAAGGATTTAAGTGGGTGAGGGGATCTGCACAATCCACAATTAGTGCACGTCCAAAATAGCAAATTCGATATAAACTATTAGACAATAGCTCAAAAATTCTGCACAGTAACTGAAAGTTTTGGCACAGCAGTACACTCTCCGCCTATTAAATTTTTGAACATTATCTGAAAAATAAAGAACACAACGAAGGAATTGGGAGGGAGATAGATGTCACTCTCAGAGCCACCACGCGGAGGAGATTGGGGCCGAGCTGCCTGCAGGGAGTAGGACGGTGGTAGGGGTGGGGCTTGAAGATTAGAAGGTCGACAGCAGAGGGCGGCAATTGAATGGGCCGTTCTCCATAGCCACCCGCCTACACGAGCCTCGCGTGCCTCCCGCTCGCACGAACAGCAGTGCAGCCTCCAGCTCCTACCCGCACGCCCGCTGGCTCTACTGTTTAACTGCTCTAGAAGGGCGGCGCCACCACAATGAAGACGACGATGGCGTTAGGAGCGGGAGAAGAGCGTCAGACGTCGGATGGAGGGTCATCGAGCAGAAGAGAGTCGGGGTGGGGCGGAGTCGTGTACAACCAGGACCGCAGCCAGCCAGCCACCACAACCACGATGTGAACAAGGAGGGCAACGATGGTGGGAGGCATGGGTTGGCCACGCAAGGCTCCTGGCGGCTGATCGAGATCTGGGGCGGCGAGTGGCCATGCAAAGTTCTGGCGGCGGATCGGGATCTGGGATGGCGAAGATGGCGTGCACACGAGGGTGGGTGCCACGGCGATTTTTCCAGGGAGAGGATGTGATCGGGGAGGAAGGTGTTGTGGGAGACGAGGGCATGGAACGTGTGATCGTGGGGAGTAGTTATTTTTTCTTTCCGATTTTCTTTTTTCGTTTTTAGTTCCCAGCGGGGATTGGAGGCTGGGTGAGTCGTGCGGGACAGAGGGATCGTACGTGGGGATCAAACAAGGTCGAACCATCACGAGGACGGCAGGTTCTCCTTTAATAGTAGAGATTATTTATAAAACTATTAATGTAAAAATATAAGTAAAAATAGTTTATATAAAAACACTTAATTTTTGTGTTTTAGCATTTTAATATGTTTAAAAATATTCATGGATTTATCAACGTTATTATATTTTTAATAAATTTTCTTGTAACTAAAAAAATGTTCACATAAATATTAATGTAATTAAATAAAATTTTCATATATTTTAAATAAATATTTGGGTAACTTTCAAAGTTTTCACCCTTTAACAAATGTTTATGTAATTAAAAAAAGTGTTCACATGTATTACAAAATTGCGGAACCTGTTTTAAAAATATATTTGTGTAATTGTAAAAAGTATCAATGTCTTCTAAAAGAGAGGAAAGCAGTTTAAAAAAAGGCTCCATTAATTTAATAAAATATACATGTATTTATTAAAATACGTGAATTCCCCCTTTAAAATTTAAAAAAGGAATAAGAAAACAACATTGTAACAAAAACCATTTCCGTAAAAAGGCACAAGTTAGTTAATCCTGAAAACCCAATCTTGAAAAAGCATTTAGCCTGCAGGAAACGAAGTCACTGCACGATGGGACCCGACCCACATATATTGTGCAGGGGTAATTTACCCCAATTAATTGCTATGAGTTGCATATAGAATTGGGCAACAGACCTATTCTATCTCCATTGTAATTTATTTAGAAAAGTAGAAATTAAGGAAAAATCAACAAGAAAAAAAAGAAATTGAACAGAAGAAACCTTAAATTCTGTAGAGAAAAACACGGAAAAAACAAAAAAAATGATTAGAAGCTTACCAAAGTCAGAAAACACAAAATCTATATGGGTCGGGCAAGTAGCACGCCATGATGGCTTCAAAAATACAAAAAATAGGGGTGACTTCGCCAAGCTCCCGAGAACTGTTCGAGGTGAGGAGCCGATGGAGGACGAGATGGCAAGGGGAAGACAATTTCATTCCCTTAACCGCCTGAGCTATATTCCCTGCAAAAACCTGTCCGAGTTAGCTCATTAGAGAGACGACTGGAAGTTTGTGGGGGGCAGAAACCATCTGCAATGGGACGAGACTTTTCCTATTTTCCTCATGCGACTGCGGTGGCTAGGGCACTCGTCGCCTTCATGCTTTGTTGGTAAGTCCATAAATCTAGCTCCCCGCTCAGCCAGTCGGTTGCAGGGAGGGTGATCCTGATGCCTACACTGTGGCTAATAATTTAGGTTAGGGTTTTTCCTCACAGTGGTCGCGCTCAGGCGGATGGCGACACTTTATCTTCAAGTTGGTCTTCCAGTCTTCTATCCTCCGCATAAAAGGTAAAAACTATGAAAAAGGAGAGATAAACAAGAAGAAAAACGAAAGCGAGGAAAATAAAATTGCAAGAAACGTACATGGGCCGGGCCAACTTAGGATCGTCCGTCTAGTGCGCCATGGTGGTGGAGCGATCCGTTTTTCTCTCTTGGTCGCCCTACATTCCTCTTCCTCCTCCCGGAACCCTAGCGAGCCTCTCCGGCGGCAGCTCCACAAGTTCGCCGTGTGGTGCCGGCTAGCGAGGGCGAGGCGGCGCGCTAGCCCACCGGATACGAAGGTACGATCCTCTCCTCGATCGACCAACCCTGCGAGTCGGAGTCGGCCTAGGCCTAGGCTCTGGCGCCGGTGGGAGTCGGAGTCTGAGCCGGAGAGGCCTGCGGACTTGGATTCAGGGAGAGGCCGAGGATTTTGGATTCGTCCTACCTTCGTGCGCATCAAGCAGCGAAATTTCACCTCTGCAGCAGGGATGTCGGAAGCGGATTATCTGGAGCAAGTGCTTGCGTCGGAGTCAGAACCAGAGCAAGACCTTGCGCCGGAGTCAGAACCAGAGCAAGATCTTGAGTCCGAGTCAGAGCCAGAGCAAGACCTCGAGTCCGAGCCAGAGCCAGAACTCGAGCCGGAGCTAACATTCTTGGACAAGACGTGGCAGGTCCTTCACATACTTCTCTGCAAATAGTTGGCTGACCTGGACCCAAAGAGGAATGCTCTTGTCCCTACCCGCGTGTGCAAGTTCAACATAGCCTTCTTTAACCTTGATACAGAGTGTAAGTGTATTGATCCACAAGTAGCATATAGATTTCAACTTTTCAATTAGCATTCCCTCATTAGAATAGCATATAGATTTCGATGGGGTTAGATTTATATTATTTCAGTTTCCCTTCCCGCGCGAACCTGATTGGTGTATATATCCCATGTGTGGGAGTAAATTGCTGAAAGCCACCACATTTGTGGCTAGGGTACTGCAAAACTACCGCTTTTGCCAAAAATCACAAAAAACCACCAACTCTGAGGCAAGTGAGTAACAGATTGCACTAAACGAGCTGCAAGCCGCAACTAATAGGAAAACTTACAGGGCTGGCCCACCTGTCAGGACCACTTGGCATGTCTACATGGACAAGATGCTGATGTGGCGAAGGGTCCCACATGGCAGCCCCACGCCTCTAACATCTCTCTTCCCCTCGCTCTCTCCCGCGTTGACTCCGGCCCTGCCTCGACGGCGACAACTCCGACTCCTGGTTCCCGGTGAGGTAGGCATGCGAGGTCAACGACGAGCCGCGCCGCTTCAGCTCCGACGAGCGCGCCTCCCGTCGAGGTAGCCATGCCGGCGGCGCACGAGCCCGGCGAGCCGTGCCCGGAGCCCGAGCGGGCGAGCAGCGCCGCTCCAGCTCCGGCGAGTGTCCTCCGTCGAGGTAGCCATGCGGCGGCGCCCGTGCCCAGGGAGCCGTGCCCGGAGCCCGAGATGCCGGAGGTAGTCCTGCCGCGACGCCGGCCGATCTGTTCTGTCGTCGGATCCGCGCGACGCACACGGGTGGTCCGGTGCCGTGGCGAGATCCGCCATGACCGCCGGATCCGTTGCCGGGCCCTCACGGCGGCTCCTCCCTTTCCTCCAGCCGCCTCCCATCAACGCGCTCGCCCAGCGGGAGAAGGCCCGGTCGGCTGCCCGTGTCCCAGCGAGAGAAGGCCGGGCCGAGTCCGCGTGCCCCAGCGGGAGCACCGCGGCCATGGCCGCACCTGAGATGCACCACCGCAGCCCGTCGCTTCCGCTGGAGCTCCATGGCCGCACCTGTGGAGGACGGGGAAGGAAGAGGATGGGGAAGAAGAGAGGGAAAAGGAGGTGGGTTGATGACATGTGGGGCCCACGTTCCACCTCAGCAAAGTGTACACATAGACATGCCATGTTGGACCGACAAGTGGGTCCCAGCAGTCAGTTTTGCTGTTTGTGTGAGCTAATCTGTGAATCGGTGTGATTTGTTACTTACTTGCCTCAGAGTTGGTGGTTTTTTGTGATTTTTGGCAAAAGCGGTAGTTTTGCAGTACCCTAGCCACAAATGTGGTGGCTTTCAGCAATTTACTCCATGTGTGGAGTAATAATTCATGCATCTCGCCCAGTGGCGGAGCTTAGTACAAGGCTGAGGGGGCTGTGGCCCCCCCAGCCCAAGGCAAAACAATGAAGAAAATTTACTATGCATGGCTTAGATTTGGAAAATATCAATCAATTGCCCTCCTAATTGTTCATATTTTCGCTTTGGCCCCCCGAGATTGCTGTCAAGCTCCGCCACTGATCTCGCCCCCTTGTTGGTTCTCATTTGTTTGGCCGCTGGCCTTAATTTTGCAGCTGAGGCTGTCCATGGACCGCCGCTTAAAGAGCTACCTTCTTGTGACTGGAGCAAGACTGTGGCATCATCTGTCAACGTTGTGTCCTTGAAGGTTATCAAATCCGATGTGGGCTACCCTATCAGTGTATTTGGTACTGTTCTCGCAAGGGATGCAGTCGACTACAAATGTGTGTATCTATTCGAGCGTGGAAGGGATGATCCCCAGCTCATCAACTCTTCGGTATGTTATACATTCGTCCTCCCTCAGTCTCCATAGTGTTTGCTTACTACTGTATATTACTGAATATTGATAAATGCTAATCAAGTCCAAATGTTGTCCTCGCCATTAATCAACTGTGGATAAAAGAGTAATTATTTGATCATTGCCATAATGAATAGTCACACCAGTATGTAAATAGTTGTATACTCCCAAGTCCCAACATATCTGCTAGATTCTTTTTACTTTCTCTAGTGATGCACAGCTTGTATATTTATTTTAACTGAAATAATTCTTGACCTCCTTCATAGTCGCGAATATCATGATTCAGAAAACTAGCTTCATACTGTATACACTTTGTTGCTGAAAAAGCTTTTATATTTGTGGATTATAGTTGTAATTGGAGAAATGATAGTTTTTGCAACTCACCATTATGTTGTGAGGTATCATTCTGTTGTCATAGTTCCTATTAATATGCTTCCTAATTGTCAAACAACATGATCTCGTCAAACTTTGCCGATGTAAAAGTTGGAGAGATTAATATTCTATTTGAAAACATGACAGTTTTTGCATCTGACTGCTAATCTTCTGAGCCATAAATTCGTTGCCATAATTTTTATATTTTGATTCCCAGTTGCCGAACCACACCATGTCTCATCGAAGTGTTTGCCTTTTGTTCTGATGTGATTTTTCTTTGCGAGAGGTAGAGGGAGAGGTGATGTTCCCCTAGCTAGTTTAACATTATCTTGGAATCCCTTGAATTTACATTCGTCAAATTAACTTGGTTTCAGACTACATTTCGGTATAGCTTGTTTAGTCAACTTACTAAATGTATGTTGTGCAGGAGGATGAATTAACTTTAACAGGACCGCGTCGAGCATTTATTGCACGAGATAGCATGTTTTTTGAGATTAACTTAAAGATCAAGGGTGCTTCTGGGATTGCAGAAGGAGATTTTAGCAAAGGTGTAGTGGAGCACAATCTCAACTGCTATGGTGGTCGAGCTATGGCTCGGTGTCTGACTAGTTGGCGTAGCACAGTTGAATTGGTATGCATCCCTGTTCGGCATCCTGTGGAAGCCACCCTTGAAGTCAAAATTCTGGAGGGACCTCATGGTGTGCCTTTCCGTGGCAAAGTGATTGCTTGGACCGATGACTTCGAAGAGAATCCTATGACCCTATTCGAATATGATGATGACAGCAGCGGAGAGGTTGCAGGTGGTCAGGGATTAGTCAGAGACGATGGCTCTCTTGCGCTAGCTCGTAATTTGGTAGCTGTCCCTATCAACAGGGATGACGGAGAAATGGTGCTCAATGTCTGCTTTGTTGGTAACCATGATGAAAACGAAGGCACTGTGGTTGCTCTGCAATACCCTTGTGCAGAGGAGTTTTGCACATATGGTTCCTACGTGCTTCAGTTGAAGGTTGCGTGGAAAGCTGTTCTAACCAGGCCAATGTCAAGAGAAGTCCATAACAGATTGTTTTCTCTGCCACAACCCCAACTAACTGTCAACTCGTGGATCTGGGAGTTGGTATTCCAAGGTAGTCGCGGATCCTTTGGTGAAAATATAATTTATGATACATATTAGTACATTGCTTAGTCTCCGTGTTTGACAAATTAAATGCTAGTTTTATTCTGCATTTGTTCAAGGCTAAACCATAATTGTTTTAAAACGCCTATTCACCCGCTTCTAGGCGACATCCACGTCCTTTCGCACTCTTGTCGTGCACAATGTCAAGGTTCACATGTGCATTATCAGATGTAGACCATGTATCTCGGAGAATGTGGAGTCTAGAGCAAAAAATGGGTTGTTTGAACTCAATGAATCCTTGAGCCACAATAGCTTCACCAAGCTAGCGGTGACACCGTGGCGCAAGACAGTTCACGAAGCTATTTTTTGGAGCCCATACCAAACAATATCATTTGTGGATTCGTATCTTAATGAGTTGGAGCAGCTTCCAAAAGGAGATCAACACCTGAAGACGGCGAGACAAGTTGATAACTAGCAGTGATGTCTTCCCTCACCGGCCAATGTCATGAAATTGAATACTGATGGAGCGGTAGGTTATCACAAACATGGAGAAGTAGCAGCGGCTGTATGCTGGGACCACAATGGCGTTTATCTTGGGTCGTCAACGGCGGTGTTTCATGTTACTGGTCCGGTGGTGCTTGAAGCATATGCGTCTAGGGAATCAATGGCTCTGGCGGAGGACCTGGACATTCAAAACCTACTAGTGGCCTCAGATTGCCTAGGAATCGTCAATGATATTAATCAGGGGACATGAGGCCCTCATGCGGCAATCATACATGAAATAATAGCTCGTAGATGTAGTTTTCAGTCTTGTAGTTTCATTCATGAGCGTAGAAACTTCAATTTTGAGGCTCATAATCTTGCCAAATTTTCTTGTAATTTAAGATTAGGTTGACATGTTTGGCTGGGTATGCCTCATGACGTAGCGATCTTAAGTTCAATCCATGTAAATCTGCCATATTTGCCGGAATTCCACACAGCGGATGGGAGTCCTATCGGTCTTCGATGCGTGGGAGGGGTCTGCATGTCGGATATGATGTAGTTGGCTAGCAGGGGCAATGAGAAGGAAGGTCTCGATGGTGGGAAAGAAGATGTAGGGGGAGATGGAGGAAGTAGAGTTGGAGATCCACCCGTTGAAGTTGAAGATGATGACTATGTTCAAGTTGAAGGATCTGTTCACGTGCTCGGTGTAAGAATTTGTGTACTTTTCTAACTTTTTTTTGCATTCCTTAAATTGTGCTACTTAACTTTGTTGATGATCAAAAAATTGTAACACCAGTTGGTTTCCATGTATTAGATATATTGAGACAGAATATCTTTGACAGCATTGAGACAGAATATCTTTGACAGCTGGTTCACAAGGACTTCAACAAATTCAAGGTAAGATGTTAGGAATATGATTTATGAAAATGTTTTTTATTTTGATCACGCAACTTCTTTTAGGGTATTATTATAGTTATAGATCAAGAGAAGAAGGGCCAGTTCTTTTGGGCAATTCTCCCGGAATTGAACCCCTCCCCAGCTTCTCCCAGAATTGCAACTCCATTTTTTTTTACAATTCCTAGCTAATTAGACCTTAACTAGCTAGGAATTGTAAAAAAAATGAAGTGGCAATTCTGGGAGAAGCTGGGGAGGGGGTCAATTCTGGGAGAATTGTCCAAAAGAACTGGCCCGAAGCCTGGTTGTTGTTGCTACTATCTGCAGTAACCGATTATAAACATGAATCTGCATGTGAGATGGTATATCAGTTACCTTGCGAAATTCTAAAAATCTCAAAGTTGAAAAAGAAAAATTCAAATAGTATAGATCAACATGATAAGACGATGAAAAGAAAGTATGGCATATATCATGGTGATAATATCTCCAAGGAACAGTTTGTCATGTGATGTTAGTATGACCTACTCGTCTATTAATATTTGTATTTATCAAAATTAGTTAGCAACAACTTTATTCTGCATTACAGATGATCACAATGATAACAGAAAAGATGTACAAATGATCATTAAGTTGTCATCAATGGTTCTAAAACTATCAATAAAATGATTGAAATTCACCAGAGTTGCATTATTCAAATTATAAAAAGGGCAAATTTCCTGTAGCAGAAACATAACAAGAAGAATATGGTCGACTTAGATCATTTGCAAGGAAAAAAAATAAGCAGCTATCGATAAATCGAGCAAAATATAACTATGACTGAAAGAGAAAATGGATATGAAAGTGAAGGCAGTAACAACAATAAAAAGCAGAACAAATGGAATAACATCAAACATCATACTAACGAAAAATACTTGTGAAACATACAATATTTATGCTGAACTATATATGGTAACCATTTTTTTTTGAAGAAACAACAATGGAAGTCAAAAAAATGTTGACCATGAAGAAGTTCATGAAGATAAAATGTTGATTTTTTTTTTTTTGCATTTTCACGAAAAAGTTCAATTTTCCAAAAAAAAATGTGTTCAAATTTGAAAAATATTCAATTTTATAAAAAAATTGCATCATCATAAATTGTTTCAGATAGCAACTCTCCTCGAAGGTGAGTCCTCCTATAGGGCAATTGGGGTAACAAACTCCAACTGATGCCTGCTAGCGAAAGCAAAATTGGCCGGTCCGTTATGGCCAAAAACTCACTTGGGCGCTTTTTAACGTTTTCCCTCTTCATTTTTGTTTTTTTTCTCCAAAAAAAGGCTTGTTGGATTTTTTTTTCTCTTCAGTTTTTTCTCACCGCTTTCTATGCAAAAAGTTTAATCTGTGTTTAGAAAAAGTTTAGTGTGTATTTACAAATGTTTAGTGTATATTAAAAATAGTTCATCAAACATTAAAAGAGGTTTCAGTTTCTGTTTAAAATGATTCACTGTATATTGAAAAAACATTAATACATATTAAAAAATAAGTTCACTTTATATATTTTTTCCATATTTTTTTGCTGTTTGCTGCAAAATGTTTATAGCATAGAAAAAATAAAAAATGCAGGAAAAAAAAACATAGAGACAAAACCAAATCAGAAGAACAGAAAAAAAACTGAAAACCGAAAGAAAAACCCAAAAGACCAAAAAAACCAAAAAAAATGCAGAACATTAAATAAAAAACACCTGCAGTGGACTGGGTTGGGCATTGTCAACTAAACCCTGCCTGCCGGTCGGCACAGGCGTGGGCATGGTGGGACGGCCCAGTTTGGAGCTCGCTATTTATTTTCTCTGTTTTTTTCTCCTTCTTTCAGTTTTTTTGCTATGTCTGTTTGATGATTTAATTAAATATATGAATGAAAATATGCTGAACTAGAAAAATAAATGATCATATCTTTATTTTCCAAAAAAATTCTAGAATTTTGAAATCTTCATATATTTTAATTGTTTTTACAAAGTTTAGGAAAAAGTAGCTGTGAATTTCGAAAAAGTTCATGCATTTGAAAATTACTACCTAGTTAAGTAAGACACTCGGAATTATTTTAAAAAAATCATAAAAAAAATATTCCTCAATGGGCGACTGGTCAGTAGTGGGTGGAGCTCCATAATCTAAGTTTTTTTTGGGAGAAACTTCTAATCTATTTATTATCGTCTGTCATGGTAGTACAGAGAACATCAATAGTATTTTTTTACAGCTAGGTTCATTAGCCAGCTAGTGACGGCTACAAGCACTAGAGCACCTCATCGCCCCTCTCTCGCGGATATTAGATAGATATTGTTGTAGTAGACAGTCGAAAAGTTGTCGTGCTAAGGCCGCATAGAACCAACACACCAGAACATCAGCTGTACCAGATGAAGAAAAATGTACATCAGAAGGATCAATCATGTAGACACAGAACCGAAGACTGGATCCAAGTAAATCCACCAAAGACCAGCACTGACCGAATACCGCGAGATCCGACGAAGACACACCACCATACACCCTCCGACGGCGGCAAAGGCACCATCAGGATGAGGATCGAACGTGAGAGACATTATTTCTACAAGGGAATATTGTTGTCGCCGCCACACAGCCCGAACTAAGATGTTGAGCTAAACAAGAACGAGAGCGGGATCCCTCCTGCTGCCGACCCGAGGGTCCGGGGTCGTCCGCACCTCCACAACCCAAAGGCCATCTGAAGGCGGGGTGGACCGGCGGCGGCACGGACGGAAGAAGGCGAAACTCTAGTAGCCTGGGAGTAGCTTCTTGGGGTCCATAATCTAGATCTTGCTCTGAATAACAAAGTTTTGCAAGCACAAAGATACAATACAACAAGTAAATAAAACAATAATGTACGGCAAGTCAAGTGTTACTGTATTATCAATCCCGTCATCATAACCATTGTGTTATGTGACAAAACCATTTGAGCAATGTTAATCAAAGAATACAGGAACACACAGTATAAAGTATAAACAATACAGGAACACACAGTATAAAGTAGCATCCAATCTGAGACCAGCTTTTCTACTCTCGGGTGTAGGTACACCCGAGTTTGAAAAAAGAAAAACATGATAAAACAAATTCAAAAAAAATCTGCAGTTTGGGGACATGAAACTTCATCAAATGTTCAAGCTTTTTGCCCGAATTCAGCGGAAAAAAACATCAGAGGAGCTCTCGGCAAAAAAAACAAAATCAACGTTCTAAGTTTGCGCCCTGTTTGAGCATTGATTTTTTTTTTTTTTTTGGTGAGAGCTCCTAGGATGTTGTTTTTAGCTGAATTCTTGCAAAAAGCTTAAACATTTGATGAAGTTCCATGTCCCCAAACTACAGATTTTTTTGACCTTGTTTTATCACATTTTTCGAAGTTTTGCAAACTCGGGTGTAGGTACACCCGAGAGTAGCCACAACTTTCCCAATCTGAAACTGAGATAGCATTGCAAGATTTATCTGGCAGTCCTGCCTATTACACATCCGTTCTTCAGAAAATACTTTTTTCAAGTACATCTATCATTTGTCGAGGGAACAAAAAGTAACCTGGACACTGCTTTAATCAATCCTACGAGCACTCAACCGTATAGGTAGCTACAGAGTGCGAATGTGAAGGGAATTTCTTTTCATCATCTCCTGCTCCATCAAGCTGAAGGTTAATTTGCTAGCAACCCTTTTCCACCGTATAAGAGCATGTCTAATAGAGCCCCTAGACCCTCAAACCCTCAAATTTAACCGCTTTTTTACAGGTTTGAGGGTCCAAAAGCCAAATACTAGAACCCTTAGACCCTCAAACCTGCAAAAAAATTTGCAGGCCGGAGCCGGATCGGCCCTCCCAACCTGTAGAAGTAGGGGTTGGAGGGAGCCCAACCCCTCCAACCCGTAGACCACGCGGGAGCCCAACTGCTCTCTTCCCCCGCGCGCCCCCACGCGGAAACCCCGCCGCCGGCCGCCGCCCTCCCTCCTCCTCCTCCGCCGCGCCGCCATGGACGGGCTCCCCGCCGGCTCCCTCCCGCCCACCTCCCCCCCGCTCCGCCCTCGCGCCGTCCGTGGAGGCGGCCCGGCGGCGCGAGCCGAGCCACCGTGGCCTCGGTGGTGGCGGCCACCCACCTCGGCAGCAAGCGGCGGCGGTCGGGGACGACGTCGTCCCGCCACCGCCAGCTGCCGCAGCCCGCCGCCGCCGTCGCCGCGCCCGTCGCCGCGCCCATCCGTGCCGCCGCCACGGAGCCGCCCGCCGCCAAGCTCCGTCGGAAGACGGCGGGTCTTGGACCCAAGGCCGCCAAGAAGGCGTTGGGCGGTGTCCCGGCCGTGAAGAAGGTCACGTCGAGGAAGAAGCCCGCACCCAAGCCCCAAATCGACGACCCACCGCCCGCCGCGCATGACGTGCTCGATGAAATGGCCACACCGACGGGCTCGTTCATGGGGCTTCTCAATGACGCGGTGGTGGACATCGGGGCTCCTCCTCTCAAGCCTTTCGACTTTGAGGACGATGATTTGGAGGAAGAGGAAGAGGAGGAAGAGGGAGAGGACGAGGTGACCGAGATAGGAGGGGAGGCATGTATGGAAACATCTTAAAGACTTTGACAAGTGGAAGTTGAGGGATCAAGAGGCCGCACCCAAGAAGTCGGCAATGCATAGCATGGATGATAGTGATGAGGACAAGGATAGGAACGTCGACAAGCCCGAGGGCACCAAGAAGGCCACGCTAAGGAAAAAGATGGAAGAAGAGGCGGCAAGCATGAGGGAGAAGATTGAGCATATGATGAAGTCAAGGGAGATATTGACAACGAAGACATTGGAAATAAAGCTCCTTATCACCGAGAAGAAGAGAGAGGTGAAGCTTGCACAAGTGGAAGCAAGGCGTGAAGAAAGAGCCCGCAAGGCCGACTTGGAGGAGAGGATGCTCAAGATCAAAGAAGCAAAGGCATGGAAGGAGCTCATGGTGGAAGAGAAGGAGCACATGATGATGTCCAAAAAAGACATGGATGAAGACCAATTGAGGTGGTGGAAGGAGTACAAGGAGGACATCGCGGAGAGGAAGAGGATATTCCGTGGTGCATCTTCTACTCGTCCAAGTGACACCACCACCAACGCCTATGGTGGTGTTGGCGACGGCGGTGTGGAGGACTCCACCACCGACGCCTATGGTGGTGGCGACGACGCCGGAGGTGCTTGAGGCATGGAGGTGGTCTAGGAGTTGGCGCCGAGTTGCAACTTTTTGGTGGTGCCAATGAGAAGGCCGAGGATGATGATTGTGTGATGTAAAACTATTAAAACCATGCATCAATGATCTTCATTTGGTAGTTTGTTTGTTTGAGGTTAATTGTGATATGTGACAGTTTGAGGGTTTGAGGGTCTGAGGGTTGGGGCAAAGACTGAGGGTCTGAGGGTTCTAGTCTTTGCCTCTGTTTTTCAGCCCGTAAAAGTGCCAAAAAATGCCACTTTTCGACCCTCAAACTGCTTTGAGGTTTTGAGGGTCTAGGGGTTCTACTAGACATGCTCTAAGCTGATCTTGCATGCCGGCCGCTTTGTCATCTTCTTCGAGTAGGTAGGAGGTACTGTACATCCCTAAAGGCAAGAAGGCCGGTCCCGAGCTCGCGCCCGGCTCGCGAGAGCTCCTCGAAGAGCTCCAGCGCTGGTCTTGCAGCTTGGACATGCCGCCCTCAGTGTCCGCCACGAATAGGGGCTCACCCGCCGGGAGCTAATCCATCACACGCACCTGAGACCCCACATTTCCACGGCCTGGCCGTGGCACTGGCTGCCCTCCAGCTGCTCCGGCGAGGTGTAGATCTTGGTGCCATTGGTCGACATGAGCCAAGAACGTTCGCCTAGAGCAGAGCAGAGCAGATAGGCAGGGCTGCGGGCGCTGTTAGCAGTAGCCGGAAGCACCGGCGATCCCGTTCCGTTCGTGCGGTAGCTAACTGGATCGACCGGCGGGGCTGGAAGAAAGCATGCATGACATGAAGCTTATGCTAAACGATTCTCTAATCCTCCTCTCCCTACCCTTGACCGAGGATCTGGTTAGCGCAAGATGTTTTCAGGATGCTTGCCATAGTCACATCGAGATGATAACGTAAAAGGAAGAAGCACAATGGTCGATGAAGCCCATAAGTGCATGTTATCATTCCAGCTATCCATTGGCAAATCCTGGTGCCTTCTATGCCTATGCC
The DNA here is from genome assembly GCA_021437245.1 of Aegilops speltoides. NCBI lineage: Eukaryota > Viridiplantae > Streptophyta > Magnoliopsida > Poales > Poaceae > Aegilops > Aegilops speltoides. The sequence goes on from CM038145.1 coordinate 12,133,225, forward strand.
TATCTCGAATCCCTACTATATAGAGACACACCAGACAATACACAGACTAATATTAGATAATTCTGCGGTGGAAACAATTGACAAAGAAGGTATTCGTCTTTTGCTTAGGAAAGCCTTGATATTTATAAGAGACTTTGGGTGTGTGGTAGGTAAATGATATGAACTCACTAGCCTTCTGGCAGATTAATACTCCCTCCGTTCGGAATTACTTGTCGCAGAAATGGATGTATCTAGACGTATTTTAGTTCTAGATACATCCATTTTCGAGACAAGTAATTTCAAACGGAGGGAGTAGCTGCAAACTCTTTTTTTTGTGAGCTTGGTACTTGGTTAGGTGGGAGACTCACTTGCCTCTTTTCTTTTCTGAAAAGACATGATTTCGTTGATCTTCTGATCTTTGCATCAAAGCGGTGCACATATGGAACAATTTATTTAACTTTTACTGCAAAATTTATGAAAAAAGAAGCCCAATGACTGAGGTTCCATCCTTAGAGAAATATGACGGAGGATGCTGCTTGTCCGATATGTTTGGCAGCCGTGGACTCATGGAGGCATGCTCTCCTCAACTGCAACTTGGCCAAAAGTGTATGGTCATTAAGTATGGGATGATGATGCACTACTACCGGTGTATGGCGATTAGACACCGGATCCTAAGCTATGGCTCTTTGGTCTGTGCAATACGTTGAGTAAAGATAAATTCATCTCAGTCCTAACCACACTATGGGCGATATGGTGGGCGAGAAGGAAGGCCATCCATGAACACGAGTTTCAGAGCCCGTTGTCGACACACTTATTCATTGAGCGGTACTTGCAGGAATTGCAGGAGCTACCCAAGCGGCCGGCCGGACATGCATATAATATGGCACCAACACAACAAGGTGCAGCATGGGTATGGCCGAGTTTGGGGGAGGTGAAACTAAATGTTGATGCAGCTGCTGCCAAATCTTCAAACACCGGGGCTGTTGGAGTGGTTTGTCGTAGCGATCGTGGCGTTTTCTTGGGAGCTTCCGCGGTTGTCTTCCCAGGTGTGACGGAGCCTGCTACTCTCGAGGCATGCGCGTGCAGAGAAGCATTAGCTCTTGTGGAGGATCTGTCCGCATCACTAAAGCACGTATTGCATTTGACTGTCTGAGAGTCATAAATGCCCTGAAGAGTAGACGACATCTTGGCGACTATTGCAGAGAAAAGCCATTCTCCCATGCATGGGAGGTCCCGTGCATGCATCCATCGTTGGTCCAGTTGAAGATCCGAGTGCATGCAGACTAGCCTCCTTCGTATACATGCTGTATTTGTTAGGGCATCTCCAATAGTTTGTATGTTAGCTTGTTGGTAAAATATGCCATGTCATCAACCAACACCTTAACATACAACAACTCCAATGGGTTGTATGTAGTTTGCCCAATAGAATGTGAGACTATAAATAAGGTGCTCTCTCATTCTACTTCGGAGCTTGTGCAAGGGGTGTTGGTTCATGTACATACAACCTTCTTCTCTTTCCTCATTTATTGCATGACACATCATCAAAAATCCTATGTGGAAAAGTCTACCAACAACTATCTTACAACCATTGAAGATGCCCTTATTCTCTGCATTAACATAGCCCCGTATCATGTCAGTCATCAATGCACATTGCCATGCTGCTCCAGCCTTCCCACCTGCCCCGCAACTTTTCTGTACCAAAAGTGCTTCTCCTCTGTACCTAAATATCTCACTGTTTCTCCTCCTAGACCACACTCGTCCTCTCCATTTTTACCATCACTGCTGCATCCTAATTTTGCCTGTTTGTACGAATCATCTGTTGAGGTGAGGTCATGTAAATAAATTGTGTTTATGAACAATTAGTGAGTTCTAAGTTGTCTTTAATATGTATAACAACACATTACTAATTTACTAGCTGCTATATTGTATACATAAATACATATATATATCATAACTGGACCAAAACAGATGTTGTCGAACTAATCTTCTGGGGTTGAAGTTCTCTGTACATTGTCCTAGATGTCATTGCCATAGTATAATACTATATAATACTTAATGCGCATTTCTAATAAGTAATAATGGATAAACCGTTTTCCAATGCACCCATTCACTGCAGGCTTCAAAATTGAAAGGTTGTATTTTTGTAATTAAGAGTACAGGACTTTTCTTTCAGGACATGATGTCCTGTACTCCTGTGCATTTCGTCAACAACACATTCAAAATGTTTTTTCATGTAAACTTCAAATAAAAACTAACCTGCATGATTCAGATATTACCTAATAATGGTAAAGAGGTGAGGGCTGTAAAGAAGCATTTGCGTTGCTGGGCCCGAACGAACACGGATCCTTGTTCCCTTATTAATGCCGGCGCACAACTTCAATGCGTATCTGACAGGCTAGTTGAGGTATTGTACAGAAGAAAAGGTTTAGAATAATTTATGATGGCATTTCGGGCGGGCATCTCAGCGTCGGAACGAACGGCTGGACCATGCACGGGAGGTCCCGTGCATGGTAGAAAATCCAGTCTCGACTATTGCATGATTCTTAGAGAGATCTACAACAAAAAGAGGCAACTGCAGAGTTGTGAATTTGTCCATGAGCACCGCACAAGCAATGGTGAGGCACACAGACTAGCTAGATTGGCCACTAAACTCAGTAATGGTCGCCATCTGTGGTGTAATGATCGACTGGACCACCTTTGATCCTTGTAAACTTATTTGAATGAAATAAAGTGCAGTGTTCTTTAAAAAAGAAAGAGAAAAAAAATTGAGCCGTGTAAAACCAACATTGCCCAGTCTGTTGTTATGTGGTGATGACCTCACGCTCATTTCAAAAACTTCAAATTTTTTTTTGGAGTCGCTTGAAGGATTTCATTTACACTTGGGTAGTTCATGCCTTTCTAATTTGTAGTTTTGCAGGAAAATTTCTGATCTATTCATATTCTAAATTTCTAATTGTAGTTAAGAATGTCCAATAATAGTTTTTGAGGAATCAAGCCTTAAAACTTGCCGCTCTAGCTCCAATTTGAGCAGGCGCTCCACTTCTCAGTGTAAAAGATTCCTTTGTCTCCGCCCCCCACACGCGCCTCCGCTTCCTGCCTCCATTGCTGCATGTTGCCGCCACAGCCACCAGACCCCCGATTACACAGGGAATGGAACCGCCGGCCCCCTCCGCAAGCCCAGTGACACCTCCCGCCGGCGTCAACCTACGCGCCCGCCACACCAACAAAGCATCTTGGGGTAATTAATGAGGGGTCATGCGCTCTGCCGCGCCGCCCGCGAAGACCGATGGTAAGGCCACACCTTCCGCGAGGACCGGCGACCCTCCGATTGCTCTAGCCGACGGCAAGGGGAAGCGAAAGCCGAAGCTGGAGGGCAAGGCCCTCATCAAGGAAACATAAAGAAAAAATAGGTTAGGTGTTTAGTCATCTTGATCTATTTCGCCAGTTGTGGCAACTTTTTTATCACTTCATCATTTATTTTCGCTCTTCTTGCGAGCTTGTACTAAACCTCAAACTGTTTTTGGATCTTCTGCTTAATAATATGGATGCATGCATCATTTAGATGCACAAGCCGGGGGTGACCCTCCTTTAAAAAAACACAGATGATGAAGTCCCATCGGCGATCCTTCAAATAATTCCTTGTATGAGAACATCCCTGCCCTGCAAAATTGCATTCCAAATTTGCATTGGGTGTGATCCCAATTCAGCATGAATAATGGAGTTGTTCGGAAAATAAACTGTCTTTAGTACTCAGGAGCTCAAGGTCTCTGGAGTGAATCTGCCATCGTGTCAGTGCAAGGCTAAGAAGTTCGAGATTTCTGAGAGCATCTTCAACAGGCACGTTACATATAGCATGCGCGGGAAAAACTATTTTTAGCTCACGCGGGCCTGTTTGACGCGCTCCAGCAGGCATGGGGAAAAGAAGTGCACCGCACGCGCGAAAAAGCGGTCCTACACGCTCTATAAAACCCGCGTGCGTGAGCCCGCCAACCGCCACTCCATCGCCTCCTTCTTCCCCGCCGCGCCCTTCTTCCTCGCCTTCAGCGCCCCGCCGCCGATGACGACATGCCGCCGCGCGCCCGGAGCAGCTCCGGCTACCGCGGCGTCCACGCTCGCCCCTCCGGCGTGTATTACGCTGAGATCCGCTTCGGTAATATACGTCTCGGTCTCGGGACATTCGAAACTGCCCACGAGGCCGCCCGTGCGTATGACGCGGCAGCGTGGCGCCTCAACCAGCCACGTTCGCAGAAGAATTTCTCGGACTCCCGGACGCGCCAGCAGGCGCAGGACCTTGCGCCTCCACCACGACTAATCACCGACGAGGACCGCCGCATCTAGCATAGGCGGGAGCGCCGCCTCCTCATCACTGAGGCAGATGAGTATGCCATGGCGGAGTGGCGACAGCGCTTCCCGGAGGATGTCGTCGTTGAGAACGACTTCTGGGCGCAGAGGAGGATGCTGCGAGCCGCGGATCGAGCGGACAGGCGTGTGCGGAAGGCACTGGCGATGGCACAGTGCGAACTGGGATATGCGTCGACCTTTGACGACAATGATTCCTCAGTGGGATGACGCGTTTCTGTCGTTGGACTACACCACCGAGGAGGACGACCACGAGGAGTAGTTTCTAGTATATTTACATCATAGTATCGTTTTTATCTATTTTTATTTGTATAGTATGGATTAGTTTGTGGTGCTGGGCTTGAACTATGCTATTTGAATTTTATCTATATGTTGTTTCATGTTGTTCGAATGTGTTGCATCCTTGTACCGTTTGTTCGCGCGCAGCTTTTTTGCAGCGCCTGCTGGAGCTGCTCGCGCGCGCCATATTTTGCAGCGGCCGCTGGAGCCACCGCTTTGCTACGGAAGAAAAGCTATTTTGGCATTGTAAAAATTATTTAACGTGCCGCACGCCTGGGTGCAATTTGTTTCATGGCCTAGCCTCGCAGGTAGACATGACTCATTTTTTTGAACACAGTACAGACGCAAGCGCTCATATAAACGCGCATACACTCATCTCTATGAACGCACATACACAACCTACCCCTATGAGCACCTCCGAGTGATGCTTCCGCTTTCTATGCCTATATCTACATAATTTGCATCACTATTATGCAGGGACACAAGAAATAATCTAATAATATGGTGTTGGATTATTCTAATATACAGAGAAATAAAATGACCAATAAGTGGTTATCCTTTTTCTTATGGAAGCCATTCTCTTTATAAGAGACTTCAGTTCGTAGGTAGTACTCATGCAGATGAATAGTTTGGAACCCTTTGTTATGAGATTTATCCTCGGGTAGGTCAGGGGCAATGAAAACCGTATCCCAACCACTAACCTTCCATCATCAGAGAGAGCTAAGTAGAAACCAACAACGTCGCCTAGTAAATTATCATGTGGAGGTTGCTTCAACGCTCAGGGCAAAAAGACATAACTTTGCTGCTACTTGAAGGATTCCATTTGCATTTAGGCAAGTGTATGCCCTTCTGTTTGTAGCTCGTACGAGTGCCACCACTAAACATGAATATTAACATATCACAATTCACCGACGTTAAGATTTATTTTAATAAGAAATAAGAAAAACTATTGGTTGTTGTTGTTGTTTTTTGTTGTTGTTGTTATTATTATTATTATTATTATTATTATTATTATTATCATCATCATCATCATCATCATCATCATCATCTTTTAAAAGTACTGGAAAACATCTAAAAATAGAGCATAATCAACTGTTAGTCCACCACTTTGAGAAGTCAACATGTCGCTCCACTAGATACTCGATCGTATGTGTCGCAATAGGGAGCATAAATAGGAGGAAAACCATGGCTTGCGGTTCTTGTTCATTTATGTTAGTGTTTATAAATACCCTTTTCAACTACCACTCCAAACCATAAATTGTTGCATCGACATCATCTTTTGTGAAGGTTAAAAATTTGGTTTGGGTTTACATAATCAAACACTGGATCGACGCAAAAAATCTCAAAAGTGTACCTAAAGAACAAAGGTTGTGGAAGGAGCAGTGACTATGAGGTAGGATAGATGAGAAGGATCAGCGATGGTTATGGCAGCGATGCATGCGAAAGGTGCACCGGAGGAGATGCCTAAGAGAGATTTTTCACTGATTTAGTGGCAACCATCTTGCTGAATCTCTGACCCTATGACACATGGTGTCCAATGGCAGCTAGAAAGCTATATATGCAATGACAATTAAAACTTCACCCAACAGCCCAGAAACGAACAGCTCAAGATAAATCCAGAAGAAGGTTCGCTGGCTGACAATTATTCAGTCGGGGAGGGTCTGGGGAGCCGAGTAGCTAGCCACAGATAAACTTGGAGAGGACCTCGATGTTGGTCAGATATTTTGGAGTGGACCTCGATGCTGGTTAGATTTTACAAAATTATTCCACATAAGAATAATAAATTAGTACAGGTCAGAATAAAGATCATGGGATTAACTAATATATCTGAAGCCTCACTGACTCAGATTTTTCTATTGATATTTTTGTTGTGCTCTAGAAGGATGAGACGAAGTTCAGCGAATTTGACAAATTAATGTTCAAAGTAGTCTGACTTGTTGGTAGGGGTGTTCTTTCTTTCCAATTTTCCTGTTAATAGACCATGTGGTTTTCTATAAGGGTTTGTCTAGGTCTCAGTCGACTGAGACTTCGCGAAGTCTCAGTCAAGCAATGTAGTATGCAAGAAGAAAAAAAACTGAAAAAAAAAATTGTTTGCACAAATCTCAATGCAAGATCAACGGATTGTAGTATCGACTGAGACTTCGTGAAGTCTCAGTCGACTGATTTTTAGCAAAGCCGTTTCTATAATGAAAGAGAGGGGGGGCTTCTTGCATTAAAAAGAGTAATCTGACTAAAAAATCACTTCAGAAAAATAAACAAGTAGTCAATTGCAAACACCCATAGATATATGTACTGAGAACAATTGTGTGTCCATAAAGAGCTGTCAACAAAATTGAATGAGCTGCATATATTAGTCTGTGCCTATGTCTATGAGAACGCATATGCCTATCATATGTAAAGTGGCAAAGAAGAATTCTACTTGAGCCCCAGCCCCCGCGTCGTCCCCGCTAGGGCGACTCAGGCGGCGCCCTAAACCCAGCCGCCGGGGGCGCCCACACCCTCCTCCCCTCCCTCCGCCACCGTCGGGGGACGCCGTCGGCCTAAGCCCGGGGGCCGACGGCGGTGGCGGAGGACACCACCTCGATCCCGCGTCTCCGGGGTTGTGCGGGGCCCCGAATTGTGTGGAGGCGCGCCCGATCCGATCTCTGCGGCACGACGGCGATGGCTACAGTGCGGGTTGCGGGCGCGGAGGCCAGCCCTATTCGGGCGGCGGCGGTAGCTCGCCATCTGCCTTTGGATCGGCGGCAACGGCGTGGAGGCCTGGTGAACACGTCGGCGGCACCTCCGGTCAGATCTATTCGGGCCGGTGCAACCGACGGTGGTGGTCATCTCTTCCGCCAGAGGTGGTCGGCCTGCGGCTGGGTGGTCGGATCTCGAGATTCGTCATCTAGTCTCGGCTATGAGTTGAAGAGACATAGTTACCAGTGAAAACCGAGCCGTTGGCGGGAGACGGGGGCATTTTGCACCGTTAACTTGATGAAGGCTTTGTCGTGTAACTGCTATCGACCCACTCGTGCTGCTTTGGGGGAAACCCTAGGATCTGGCCTTCCAGATCGAACGATGGCGGTACTACGATGCCGTTTCTCTCTTGGGAGCATCGTTTGGGGAGCAGCGCTGGAAGACGGAGGCAAGAGGTGGAGCGGCTTCGTCTTGCATGGAGCTTCGGTGGAGCTATCAAGTCATGCCTGGCTGACACGTACTAAGCTAAGTCATTCCTGGTTGGCAGGTGCTACGCATGACAGATCTTCCAGAGTCTTCGCGTTTGGATGGACGAGCGCAGGGTGGTAGCACCGTTGGGCGCCATGGTGGTGTCGGACCGGTAAGGATGATGCGGACCTCTCTCATGAAGATGGGTTAGTGGTCCAATGATGATGGCGGCTTCTAAAGCGTGTGCATGTGGTGTGCGCTTTAGGTAGGCTGCACCGGCTGTTGGTCCCGGTAGGTTATGTGGATGGATCAGCGACGACACCAGTTTTAGACATGGGGGTGAGAGCACTCCACATTATCAAGTTTGTAGGTGTGAATGGTGGCTTCGGGTGGATTGATGTATGTTTTTATCTGACCTTTATGATATAATTAATGAAGATAACTGCATGCATCGATTGATGTAGAGGCCGGGGGTTTAACCTCTTCTAACAGGAACAGAAAAAAAGTAAAGTGGCAAAAACGATTCTTGCAAATCTAACCAATTGATCTGGGGGGTGTGAGGCGTTTGACTCTAAAGCCTTAAAAGCAAACTTCATGAGTAGACAGTTTGTTGATGCAAGTTTTTAACACACAGACCATCAATTTTTTTTAAGCTTCCGAACATTTTTCCAGGTAATTAGACAGTTTGCACTAGTACAAGTTTCCTCCACGGCCCAGAAGAAAGCGTGATGAAAAACATCCAGTTGTTTAAGGACCTTTTTGGGATTCTAAATACGGACATGAAATAGGTAGCCAAGGAGTCTATGACAACAGAGACCAGGATTAACCTATCACGTGTGGATAGTAGCTTAGCTCGCCTATTGAGTAACGTGATTGTATAGGAAAGCTAGAATAGCATAGGATATTATTCTACCTTGCCTTGCACTCCAAGATGATCATGTACTCCTATATATATGCACACGAGGCTCAAGCAATACAACAATTATTCCACCAAATCCCTCTCTCCCTTCTAACATGGTATCTATCGCAAGTCGATCCTAAACCCTAGCCGCCGCCGCTTCCGCACCCGCGCGCCGCCCCCGAGGCGGTCGGCCTCCATGACCGCCGCCGGGGGCCGCGCCGCCCGTACCTAGGGTTCGTCCGCCGGCCGTGTTGGCCGGCTGCCCTAGAGAGTCTTTTTCCCGCGCCCTTGCTCCGGGTTTTTTCGCTCTCTCGCCGGTCGTTTTGATCGGCGTTTTCTTTGGTTTTCCGATCTATTCATGATCGGTTTGCGTCGCCGCCGCCGCCGTCGATCCCGTCGCGCTCTACTCCGACCCGGCGCGACCAGCCGCCTCTCCTCCGACCCGGTGGCCACGCGCGCCGAGGCGGCCCGTCCGGCCAGCCGCCGTCCGCTGTCGGTCCGCCCGTCGCCCTCGCGCCGTCGTCATCGCCCGCACCGACGGGACACACCCGCATCGCCCGCGACCAGCGGCCTCGCACTATGCGTCGGTCAATCATAGCCGCGCTTCGCGCGCCGCCCGCCCATCGATCCACGTCACCCGCCTCCGCGCGCGTCGCGACGGCGGCTCGGCGTTCACGTCGCCGGCCCGTCCACGGCTGCATCGAGCTCGTCGGCCGCCTCAACTCGGCGCCGCTGCTCCGTTGGTCGTTCGGGCCTTGCTGCCGGCGTCGGCGCTGTTTTGGCAGCCCGGTGCGGTGCTTGGCGTCTCCAGCCGTCCGTCGTCGCCGGCCTCATCCCGGACTCCGCCGCCACCACTCCTCCATCGAGCGGCGTCCCTGACCTCGCCGCGATCGAATTGATCACCCGCCCACCGCCGCGATCCACCTCATCTACGCCGCGCGTCCGACCTGGCCCGTTGGTTACGCGCGCCTTCGCAGGTCCCGTGAAGATCGTCCCCGAGTTCAGCGCGCCTCTCCACCGATCGAGCATCGGGCTGCCGCTGCGTCGCCCCGTCGGGCCGCAGCGCCGCCGCCACGTGGTTCTCCTCACAGCTGCACCGACCCGCGTCACCGCTGCGTCGCCCCTTCGGGCCGTAGTGCCGCGGCCCGCGGTCCTAGTCTATGCATGCCCGGTGCTGGCAACACCGCCGCGTGCCTTCGTCCTTGATGTGTCCCCGAGCCTGGCAAGCCTGGCGCGGCACTTCGTCAACTTCGTCATCGTCCGTCTACGCATGCCCGGTGCTGGCAACACCGACGCGTGCCTTCGTCTACGATGTGTCCCCAGGGTTGGCAACCCCGGCGCGACGCGTCGTCAACATCATCTCCGTCCTGGCGCACCACTGTTGGAAATATGCCCTAGAGGCAATAATAAAAGTATTATTATATTTCCTTGTTCATGATAATTGTCTTTTATTCATGCTATAACTGTATTATCTGGAAATCGTAATACACGTGTGAATACATAGACCACAATATGTCCCTAGTGAGCCTCTAGTTGACTAGCTCGTTGTGATCAAAAGATAGTCATGGTTTCCTGGCTATGGACATTGGATGTCGTTGATAACGGGATCACATCATTAGGAGAATGATGTGATGGACAAGACCCAATCCTAAGCATAGCACAAAGATCGTGTAGTTCGTTTGCTAGAGCTTTTCCAATGTCAAGTATCTCTTCCTTAGACCATGAGATCGTGTAACTCCGGATACCGTAGGAATGCTTTGGGTGTATCAAAGCGTCACAACGTAATCGGGTGACTATAAAGGTGCACTACAGGTATCTCCGAAAGTGTCATTGGGTTGACACGGATCGAGGCTGGATTTGTCACTCCGTGTAAACGGAGAGGTATCTCTGGGCCCACTCGGTAGGACATCATCATAATGTGCACAATGTGACCAAGGGGTTGATCACGGGATGATGTGTTGCTGAACGAGTAAAGAGACTTGCCGGTAACGAGATTGAACAAGGTATCGGTATACCGACGATCGAATCTCGGGCAAGTACAATACCGTTGGACAAAGGGAATTGTATACAGGATCGATTGAGTCCTTGACATCGTGGTTCATCCGATGAGATCATCGTGGAACATGTGGGAGCTAACATGGGTATTCAGATCCCGCTGTTGGTTATTGACCGGAGAACGTCTCGGTCATGTCTACATGTCTCCCGAACCCGTAGGGTCTACACACTTAAGGTTTGATGACGCTAGGGTTATAAAGGAAGTTTGTATGTGGTTACCGAATGTTGTTGAGTCCGGATGAAATCGAGCGTCACGAGGAGTTCGGAATGGTCCGGAGGTAAAGATTTATATATGGGAAGTCCTATTTTGGCCACCAGAAAATGTTCGGGATTTTTCGGTATTGTACCGGGAAGGTTCTAGAAGGTTCTGGAGTGGGGCCCACCTGCATGGGGGACCCACATGAACGTGGGTAGTGGGGGCAAGGCCCCACACCCCTGGTCAAGGCGCACCAAGGTTCCCCCTTAGAAGGAATAAGATCATATCCCGAAGGGATAAGATCAAGATACCTAAAAAGGGGGGATAACAATTGGTGGGGTAGGAAATGATGGGATTTCTTTCCTCCCACCTTTGTGAACGCCCCAATGGACTTGGAGGGCAAGAAACCAGCCCCCTCCACCCCTATATATAGTGGGGAGGCGCATGGGAGCTACACGCTTCCCCTGGCGCAGCCCTTCCCCTCTCCCAAGTACTCCTCCTCTCCCGCGGTGCTTGGCGAAGCCTGCGCAGATAGCCACGCCCTCCATCACCACCACGCCGTTGTGCTGCTGCTGGATGGAGTCTTCCTCAACCTCTCCCTCTCTCCTTGTGGATTAAGGCGTGGGAGACGTCACCGAGCTGTTACGTGTGTTGAACGCGGAGGTGCCGTCCGTTCGGCACTAGGATCTTCGGTGATTTGGATCACGACGAGTACGACTCCTTCAACCCCGTTCTCTTGAACGCTTCCACTTAGCGATCTACAAGGGTATGTAGATGCACTCTCCTTCTCTTGTTGCTAGAATCTCCATAGATTGATCTTGGTGATGCGTAGAAAATTTTGAATTTCTGCTACGTTCCCCAACAGTGGCATCATGAGCTAGGTCTATTGCGTAGATTCTTTGCACGAGTAGAACACAAAGTAGTTGTGGGCGTTGATTTTGTTCAATATGCTTATCGTTACTAGTTCAATCTTGTTTCGACGGTATTGTGGGATGAAGCGGCCCGGACCGACCTTACACGTACTCTTACGTGAGACAGGTTCCACCGATTGACATGCACTTGGTGCATAAGGTGGCTAGCGGGTGCCAGTCTCTCCCACTTTAGTCGGAACGGATTCGATGAAAAGGGTCCTTATGAAGGGTAAATAGCAATTGACATATCACGTTGTGGTTTTGCGTGAGGTAAGAAACGTTCTTGCTAGAAACCCATAGCAGCCCGTAAAACATGCAAACAACAGTTAGAGGGCGTCTAACTTGTTTTTGCAGGTATGCTATGTGATGTGATATGGCCAAGAAGAATGTGATGAATGATATGTGATGTATGAGATTGATCATGTTCTTGTAATAGGAATCACGACTTGCATGTCGATAAGTATGACAACCGGCAGGAGCCATAGGAGTTGTCTTTATTTATTATATGACCTGCGTGTCATTGAACAACGCCATGTAATTACTTTACTTTATTGCTAACCGGTAGCCATAGTAGTAGAAGTAATAAGTTGGCGAGACAACTTCATGGAGACACGATGATGGAGATCATGATGATGGAGATCATGGTGTCATGCCGGTGACGATGATGATCATGGAGCCCTGAAGATGGAGATCAAAAGGAGCAAAGTGATATTGGCCATATCATGTCACTATTTGATTGCATGTGATGTTTATCATGTTTATGCATCTTGTTTACTTAGAACGACGGTAGTAAATAAGATGATCCTTACAACAATTTCAAGAAGTGTTCTCCCTAAGCGTGCACCGTTGCTAAAGTTCGTCGTTTCCAAGCACCACGTGATGATCGGGTGTGATAGATCCTTACGTTCACATACAACGGGTGTAAGACAGGTTTACACATGCAAAACACTTAGGGTTAACTTGACGAGCCTAGCATGTACATACATGGCCTCGGAACACAGAGACCGAAAGGTCGAGCATGAGTCATATGGAGGATACGATCAACATGAAGATATTCACCGATGATGACTAGTCCGTCTCACGTGATGATCGGACACGGCCTAGTTGACTCGGATCATGTAATCACTTAGATGACTAGAGGGATGTCTATCTGAGTGGGAGTTCATAAGATGAACTTAATTATCCTGAACATAGTCAAAAGATCTTTGCAAATTATGTAAAGCTCGCGCTTTAGTTCCATTGTTTAGATATGTTCCTAGAGAAAATATAGTTGAAAGTTGATGATGGCGATTATGCGGACTAGAAAGCTTATGTCCTTAATGCACCGCTCAGTGTGCTGAACCCCAAACGTCGTTTGTGGATGTTGCAAACATCGGACATACACGTTTTGATAACTACGTGATAGTTCAGTTAAATGGTTTAGAGTTGAGGCACCAAAGATGTTTTCGAAACATAACAGAACATATGAGATGTTTCGAGGGCTGAAATTGGGATTTCAGGCTCGTGCCCATGTCAAGAGGTATGAGACCTCCGACGATTTTCTTAGCCTGCAAACTAAGGGAGAAAAGCTCAATCGTTGAGCTTGTGCTCAGATTGTGTGAGTGCAACAATCACTTGAATCGAGTGGGAGTTGATCTTCCAGATGAGATAGTGATGTTTCTCCAAAGTCATTGCCACCAAGCTGCTAGAGCTTCGTGATGAACTATAACATATCAGGGATAGATATGATGATCCTTGAGGTATTCGCGATGTTTGACACCGCGAAAGTAGAAATCAAGAAGGAGCATCAATTGTTGATGGTTGGTGAAACCAATAGTTTCAAGAAGGGCAAGGGCAAGAAGGGATACTTCATGAAACGGCAAATCAGCTGCTGCTCTAGTGAAGAAACCCAAGGTTGAACCCAAACCCGAGACTAAGTGCTTCTGTAATAAGGGGAAAAACCACTGGAGTAGAATTACCCTAGATACTTGGTAGATAAGAAGGCTGGCAAGGTCGATAGAAGTATATTGGATATACATTATGTTAATGTATACTTTACTAGTACTCCTAGTAGCACCAGGGTATTAGATACCGGTTCGGTTACTAAGTGTTAGTTACTCGAAATAAAAGAGCTACAGAATAAACGGAGACTAGCTAAAGGTGAGTTGACGATATGTGTTGGAAGTGTTTCCAATTTTGATATGATCAAACATCGCACGCTCCCTCTACCATCAAGATTAGTATTAAACCTGAATAATTGTCATTTGGTGTTTGCGTTGAGCATAGACATGATTGGATTATGTCTATCGCAATACGGTTATTCAATTAAGGAGAATAGTGGTTACTCTATTTATTTGAATAATACCTTCAATGGTCTTGCACCTAAAGGAATGGTTTATTGAATCTCGATCGTAGTGATACACATTTTCATGCCAAAAGGTATAAGATAGTAATGATAGTACCACTTACTTGTGGCACTGCCATGTAAGTCATATTGCTGTAAAACGCATGAAGAAGCTCCATGTTGATGGATCTTTGGACTCACTCGTTTTGAAAAGTTTGAGACATGCGAACCATGTCTATTGGTGTATACGCATGAAGAAACTCCATGCAGATGGATCGTTTGGACTCACTTGATTTTGAATCACTTGAGATATGCAAATCATACCACATGGGCAAGATGACTAAAAAGCCTCGTTTTTCAGTAAGATGGAACAAGATAGCAACTTGTTGGAAGTAACACATTTTGATGTGTGCAGTCCAATGAGTGATGAGGCATGCAGTGAATGTCGTTATGTTCTTACTTCACAGATGATTCGAGTAAGATGTAGAGTATATTTACTTGATGAAACACAAGTCTGAATTATTGAATGGTTCAAGTAATTTCAGAGTGAAGTTGAAGATCATCGTGACAAGAGGATGAAATGTCTATGATATGATCATAGAGATGATTATCTGAGTTACGAGCTTTGGCACGCAATTAAGACATTGTGGAAATTGTTTCACAATTAATACCGCCTGGAACACCATAGTTTGATGGTGTGTCCGAACATCATAGTTGCACCCTATTGGATATGGTGCATACCATGATGTCTCTTATCGAATTACCACTATCGTTCATGGGTTAGGCATTAGAGACAACCGCACTCACTTTAAATAGGGCACCACGTAATTCCGTTGAGACGACACCGTTTGAACTATGGTTTGGAGAAACCTAAGTTGTTGTTTCTTAAAAGTTTGGGGCTGCAACGCTTATGTGGAAAAGTTTCAGGTTGATAAGCTCGAACCCAAAGCGGATAAAATGCATCTTCATAAGACACCCAAAACAGTTGGGTATACCTCCTAATCCAGATCCGAAAGCAATAGGGATTGTTTCTTGAATCGGGTCCTTTCTCGAGGAAAAGTTTGTCTCAAAAAGTTGAGTGGGAGGATGGTGGAAACTTGATGAGGTTATTGAACCATCACTTCAACCAGTGTGTAGCAGGGCACAGGAAGTTGTTCCTGTGGCACCTACACCAATTGAAGTAGAAGCTTATGATAGTGATCATGAAACTTCGGATCAAGTCACTACCGTACCTCGTAGGGTGACAAGGATGCGTACTACTTTAGAGTGGTACAGTAATCCTGTCTTGAAGGTCATATTGCTAGACAACAATGAACCTACGAGCTATGGAGAAGCAATGGTGGGCCCATATTCCAACAAATGGTTAGAAGCCATGAAATTCGAGATAGGATCCATGTATCAGAACAAAGCATGGACTTTGGTGGACTTGCCCGATGATCGGCAAGCCATTGAGATAAATGGATCTTTAAGAAGAAGACGGACGTGGATGGTAATGTCACCATCTATGAAGCTCGACTTGTGGCGAAGAGTTTTTCACAAGTTCAAGGAGTTGACTACAATGAGATTTTCTCATCCGTAGCGATGCTTAAAATCCGTCAGAATCATGTTAGCACAAGCTGCATTTATGAAATCTGGCAGATGGATGTCAAAACCAGTTTTCGTAAGGAAAGGTTGTATGTGATACAATCAGAAAAGTTTTGTCGATCCTAAGGATGATAAAAGGTATGCTAGCTCCAGCGATCCTTCCATGGACTGGAGTAAGCATCTCGGAGTTGGAATATGCACTTTGATAAGATGATCAAAGATTTTTGTTTATACAAAGTTTATGAGAAACTTGTATTTCCAAAGAAGTGAGTGGGAGCACTATAGAATTTCTGATGAGTATATGATCAGAAATGATGTAGAATTTCTGGAAAGCATATAGGGTTATTTTGAAAAATGTTTTTCAATGGAAAACCTGGATTAAGCTACTTGAACATTGAGCATCAAGATCTATGAGGATAGATCAAAACGCTAAATGGTACTTTCAAAATGAGCACATACCTTGACATGATCTTGAAGGTGTTCAAGATGGATCAGTCAAAGAAGGAGTTCTTGCCTGAGTTGTAAGGTATGAAGTTAAGAGTTAAAGGACGAATGTCATCCCCTATGTTTCAGACATAGGCTCTATAGTATGCTATGCTGTGTACCGCACCGGAAGTGTGCCTTGCCATGAGTTAGTCAAGGGGTACAAGAATGATCCAGGAATGGATCATTGGACAATGGTCAAAATTGTCCTTGTAACAAATAAGGACATGTTTCTCGATTATGGAGGTGATAAAGAGTTCGGCGTAAAGGGTTACGTCGATGCAAGCTTTAACACCTATCCGAGTGACTCTGAGTAGCAAACCGGATACGTATAGTGGAGCAACCATTTGGAATAGCTCCAAGTGGAGCGTGGAAGCAGCATTTACAGAATGACCTAGAGATTTGCGAAGTACATACGGATCTGAAAGTTGTAGACCCGTTGACTAAAACCTATCTCACAAGCAAAACATGATCAAACCCCAGAACTCATTGAGTCTTAATCACATGATGATGTGAACTAGTTTAATGACACTAGTAAACTCTTTGGATGTTGGTCACATGGTGATGTGACCTATGAGTGTTAATCACATCGCGATGTGAACTAGATTATTGACTCTAGTGCAAGTGGGAGACTGTTGGAAATATGCCCTAGAGGCAATAATAAAAGTATTATTATATTTCCTTGTTCATGATAATTGTCTTTTATTCATGCTATAACTGTATTATCCGGAAATCGTAATACACGTGTGAATACATAGACCACAATATGTCCCTAGTGAGCCTCTAGTTGACAAGCTCGTTGTGATCAAAAGATAGTCATGGTTTCCTGGCTATGGACATTGGATGTCGTTGATAACGGGATCACATCATTAGGAGAATGATGTGATGGACAAGACCCAATCCTAAGCATAGCACAAAGATCGTGTAGTTCGTTTGCTAGAGCTTTTCCAATGTCAAGTATCTCTTCCTTAGACCATGAGATCGTGTAACTCCCGGATACCGTAGGAATGCTTTGGGTGTATCAAGCGTCCTGGCGTAATCGGGTGACTATAAAGGTGCACTACAGGTATCTCCGGAAGTGTCTGTTGGGTTGACACGGATCGAGACTGGGATTTGTCACTCCGTGTAAACGGAGAGGTATCTCTGGGCCCACTCGGTAGGACATCATCATAATGTGCACAATGTGACCAAGGGGTTGATCACGGGATGATGTGTTGCGGAACGAGTAAAGAGACTTGCCGGTAACGAGATTGAACAAGGTATCGGTATACCGACGGTCGAATCTCGGGCAAGTACAATACCATTGGACAAAGGGAATTGTATACAGGATCGATTGAGTCCTTGACATCGTGGTTCATCCGATGAGATCATCGTGGAACATGTGGGAGCCAACATGGGTATCCAGATCCCGCTGTTGGTTATTGACCGGAGAACGTCTCGGTCATGTCTACATATCTCCCGAACCCGTAGGGTCTACACACTTAAGGTTTGATGACGCTAGGGTTATAAAGGAAGTTTGTATGTGGTTACCGAATGTTGTTCGGTGTCCCGGATGAGATCCCGAACGTCACGAGGAGTTCCGGAATGGTCCGGAGGTAAAGATTTATATATGGGGAGTCCTATTTTGGCCACCAGAAAATGTTCGGGATTTTTCGGTATTGTACCGGGAAGGTTCTAGAAGGTTCTGGAGTGGGGCCCACCTGCATGGGGGACCCACATGAACGTTGGTAGTGAGGGCAAGGCCCCACACCCCTGGTCAAGGCGCACCATGGTTCCCCCTTGGAAGGAATAAGATCATATCCCGAAGGGATAAGATCAAGATCCCTAAAAAGGGGGGATAACAATTGGTGGGGTAGGAAATGATGGGATTTCTTTCCTCCCACCTTTGTGAACGCCCCAATGGACTTGGAGGGCAAGAAACCAGCCCCCTCCACCCCTATATATAGTGGGGAGGCGCATGGGAGCTACACGCTTCCCCTGGCGCAGCCCTTCCCCTCTCCCAAGTACTCCTCCTCTCCCGCGGTGCTTGGCGAAGCCCTGCAGGATAGCCACGCTCCTCCATCACCACCACGACGTTGTGCTGCTGCTGGATGGAGTCTTCCTCAACCTCTCCCTCTCTCCTTGCTGGATCAAGGCGTGGGAGACGTCACCGAGCTGTACGTGTGTTGAACGCGGAGGTGCCGTCCGTTCGGCACTAGGATCTTCGGTGATTTGGATCACGACGAGTACGACTCCTTCAACCCCGTTCTCTTGAACGCTTCCGCTTAGCGATCTACAAGGGTACGTAGATGCACTCTCCTTCTCTTGTTGCTAGAATCTCCATAGATTGATCTTGGTGATGCGTAGAAAATTTTGAATTTCTGCTACGTTCCCCAACAACCACTACTTCGACAGCACTGCGCCCACGACTAACTCGGCGCCCCCTTGCGCCCACGGCTCCACGGCGACTTCCTCGACACCGGCCACCCCGACTCGACATCGACCACGGCATTCTTCGCACGGCTACCTCGACCACGGCTCCACCACACACGCTCTCGGCTACATCGACAAACGGCACAAAGGGCTACCGCCTGCTTGAGCAACCTCGTTGGTTTCCACTCCAGCCACGACTCCGTGATGCGTCGACCGTTACGACTGTGGGGGGGTTTCCGTCGGCTTGCCTTCGGATTCTTCTCCAGTCTCACCGTCTGCGTCGCTACCGTTGTGACTGCGGGGGGATGTTGAGTAACGTGATTGTATAGGAAAGCTAGGATAGCATAGGATATTATTCTACCTTGCCTTGTACTCCAAGATGATCATGTACTCCTATATATATGCCCACGAGGCTCAAGCAATACAACAATTATTCCACCAAATCCCTCTCTCCCTTCTAACATCGCCAACTGGCTAAGTATTTACGACAACATATTCTTTTTTGCCAAGCTTGGTTATTCAGAGCAAGATCTAGATTATGCATACAGCTCCTTTGCATATCCAACTCAAACTAGACGAGGTGTCTCGCGCATATTTTCAGTTAACTTTAAATATTTTTTGGAATAATAATTACTTTATTCTTAATGCATTTCTTTTTTTTTGTGATATCTGCATTTCACATATTTGATCATTTAATTTTACTGTTCGACGCACCCTACAATCTTAGGGCGCAATTCCGGAAAAAGAGTAGGTATGCATATAGTCATGGTTGTGTATTAAAAAAATTTTCCATGAATAACCAAAGACAAATAACTGCTACATGTCAATATTGAATCTTGTTCCTATATCCAACTTTTTATAATTACTGGCAGCACTTGATGCACCTACTCTTGTAGGTGTCACTCACTACCGGAATCAAGGCCTTTGCCCGGTGAAACACTTGGGATCGGTTTGCCCAGTGTAACACCCAGCGAATGTGACTTGGCCCAGAATGGACCAGCAAAGCCATGTTCACCGAGTATTTACTATCGCACACTCGGGAAAGCTTTATCGACTATAGAAAACGGGTACTCGTGTTGGATTTATGCAACTCACGTTTTCTACAGAACGACATTAGCAGTTGGTCTTTGTTTTTCATAGATTTTGTACCGACAAATTATGTGTTGGCTAGGCCAATCGTCTTTATATGGAAGTCAGAAGATCAATTAAATTCTGACTTCTCATAAAAAAAATGACAGTAAATGAATAGTTTGTCGTAAACTCTCATAGTCTCCAATCTAGCCAAGGACGAAGCTCATAATAAATGGATTCTCAGCTATATATCTACCTCCGCAGGACCAGTGACTCCATATCACTTCCTATCATCCAAGTCTCTTATAAAGAGCACGATTTCCGTAAGCAAAAGATGAATAACTTACTTCTCTTCATTTTTTCTCTGCTCTGGAATTATCCAATATCATTTTCTTGCATTATTTAGGGTGTCTCTGCATGCAAGCAACGAGAATTTGATAGATATAGACATAGAAGGCGCCAGGAACTGCCAATGGACACACATGATTACAACCTGCACTTGATGTCCTCTGCAATGTTCATGCATCGCCCATGGTTGTGATGACTCAACATGACAATTGCCTTCTTTGCAAAGTCGCCTTGCGGCCAAATTTAGTGTTTTGACCCTTTTTGGAAAGTTAAGCCGGATATGACCCTGGTTGCAAAAAATATCGGGATTTGGCACGGGACACACGTTCCTCAGGATTTGACATGGGACTTAAGCGGCACCCGTGGTGTGTTGGGGAGCTCTAAGATGCAATCTTCCCACCCCCGCATGCCGCCACTTCCTCTCTACCCTCCTCCTCCCTAACCCATCCGCATCTACTAGGATTCGAAGTGGACGATGATGCGTGGTGCACCTGAAGTTGGTATTAAGCGGCACCCGTGGTGTGTTGGGGAGCTCTAAGATGCAATCTTCCCACCCCCGCATGCCGCCACTTCCTGTCTACCCTCCTCCTCCCTAACCCATCCGCATCTACTAGGATTCGAAGTGGACGATGATGCGTGGTGCACCTGAAGTTGGTATTAAGCGGCACCCGTGGTGTGTTGGGGAGCTCTAAGATGCAATCTTCCCACCCCCGCATGCCGCCACTTCCTGTCTACCCTCCTCCTCCCTAACCCATCCGCATCTACTAGGATTCGAAGTGGACGATGATGCGTGGTGCACCTGAAGTTGGTATTAAGCGGCACCCGTGGTGTGTTGGGGAGCTCTAAGATGCAATCTTCCCACCCCCGCATGCCGCCACTTCCTGTCTACCCTCCTCCTCCCTAACCCATCCGCATCTACTAGGATTGAAGTGGGCGATGATCGTGGTGCACCTGAAGTTGGTATTAAGCGGCACCCGTGGTGTGTTGGGGAGCTCTAAGATGCAATCTTCCCACCCCCGCATGCCGCCACTTCCTGTCTACCCTCCTCCTCCCTAACCCATCCGCATCTACCAGGATTGGAAGTGGACGATGATGCGTGGTTCACCTGAAGTTGGTATTAATGATTTCATCCACAAAGAATGTAAATAATGGTGAGCGACATCATGTCTCTTGAGATGCCTGCGTTAGTTTTAGAAATTGAGCCGCCATATTGGAAGATCTAGAGGTAGATGGGCAGCTGGTACAAGGCTAAGACACAATTCTCTGGGAAAAAGATGATGTTGTTTTAATAGAAAAAACATTGTGATATAGTGGTGAGATGGGCATGTAAGCCGCATGTCAAGATAAATAGGATAGCGAGGTCGAATCTGTTAAATATATCCTATGATATGCTTCAAAGGAGCATACGAATTATGGTAAGAATAAGAAAAGCTATTTGTGTGTTGCATTCTACTTCAGCTTTCCTTTTTTTCTTGAGTCTTGCTTCAGTTTTTCCATTTTTGCTTGAGTCTTGCTCTAGTTTTCACTGAAACGGGAAAAAACAGGAGGTCCTATTTGGCGACCTGTGCGCCCAAGGATGTGGGAACGCGCACTCCGCACACATGATCGTGGTTTTGTTTTTGTTTTTACTTTTCCTTTTTTATATTCTGCTTTTGTTTATTCTATATTGAAATTAATTATGTATTACGATTTCAAAAAAACAGGAGGTCCTATTTGTTAAAGAAAAAAGGAATGAATTAGGAGGTCCGACCTGTGCGCCCAAGGATGTATTACGACCTCCGCGCGAACATCTTTGAATTATCGATTGTCAAAAGCAGTTCTTTAATTCAAAGATGTTCACGATTTCAAAGGAATGAACATTTCGGGAATTTTCATGAACATTTTTCATTTTGATGAACATTTTTATACAGTAAAACTAGTCATTTGCAAATGAATTGTATAGCAGAACGTTGGTTCGCACACAGTATAGCCAAGCACCCAAGATAAGGAGGAATAGGATCTACTACCTCCATTCCAAAATATAAGATGTTCTGGTAGGCCATTTTATACCAACAAAACGTCTTATATTTTGGAATGGAGGTAGTAGTTCTCTTCGTCACTAGCTGAAGCCTTTCTGCTTCCTCCGGATTTCCTGGAGGGAAGGTTGCAAGGGGAAGGCCAAGAATTGGGAAAGAAACAAACCCTAGAAATTGGGGTCAGAGTAGGAGGAAGAGGAGGAGCTGGGTAGGGAAGGGAGGAGGAAGATCAAGTGCAGATTTACAGGAGAAAAGGCATCCGCCATCCTTCGTAAAGGCATCGCTGGCAGCACCTCGTCTTTGCTCCTCGCCCTTTCTTGCGCCACTACTTCCTCCTCACCTTTTTTGCCGCCATCAGTGGTTTCGTTCCACGGGTTAGAGATGATTCTTATGCCCCCGTGGATCGGAGCGGATTGACGTGGTTTGGGCCTGGATTTTTCGCACCCAAGCCCAAACCAAACACGCAAAGTTTGATCCACATGTATAAAACCCCGGCCGCAATCCCTGGTGATCCACGTGGATTGCACCCTAACCAAACAAGACCTAAGGATATGCGCAGAGAGGTGGGTTGGAGCAGACATCTCAATATTAGCAGGTAAACTTCACCTTTTGTAAAATGTGAATGAAGTTATATCTAAGACGCCACCTTTTGTAAACTTCAGCAAGTATTTGGCTAGCTCTTCTAACACTAATGACTACTGTTGTGGCATGATCCCTTAGTAAGTGACCCACCAAACATTCTCTCGTGTCATCCATCTTCCCATCTTGCCATAGTCACGTTGAGACGACAAAGTAGAAGGAAGATGCACAATGGGGGACGAGGCCGAGGCGTGCATGTTATTATTCTAGCTATCCATTCGCAAATCCTGAGGCCTTCTATGCCTATGACTTTCAAATTTGAATCCATATTATGCAGAGACAAAAGAAATAATGCACGAAATAATATTGGATAATTCTACGGTGGAAATAAATGAGAAATAAGGTATTCTTCTTCTTCTGCTTATGGAAGCCTTGGTATTTATAGGAGACTTTGGAGGTAGGCAATGATATGAAGCACACTAACCCTCTTGTAGCACTGACCGGCGTCAGTGATATTGATGAGCATTAACACTGACCGGCTACCTCGGGCGCATCAGTGATATGCATTTTGGTGCTCGGCCTGATGCTTATCACAAATCGATCAAGAATGACCCGTCTGTGATTAGTGTTCCTCATTGAAAAATGGAGCATTATCTACCACTTAGCTGGTGCTATCTTTGACACGTATGAGTTCAACTATTAAACCTGACCCTTCGTTTTTTCCCTCCCGTTAGTGGAGTTGTCTACTTGGGTTGTTAGGTTGTGAAGTTTTAATACCATGTTTCATTGCAATGGCATGTAGTAGTTCTGTAAAATGTTGAAGAGATCCTTCATGGTTCCATTTCCTCTTTTGAGGGATTTAAGGTTCCATTTTCTTGCGGTTAGAAAACACGAATAAGGTTCAGTAACATGCATGCCTTTTCTCACTGTGTACTTGTATTCTTATGACACTTCTTGTGAATTGACTCACGCAGTCAAAGCTACTAACAATATGGAGGGAACAAGGAACTAAATCCCCAGCCTGCGAGTTGACTCAGTGCAATAGCAGCAGTTGAGTGTTTTTACACATGCTTTTCTTTTGTTTTTTTTTTCTTTGAAAAGGAGTATGACCCATCACCTCTGCATCTGGGCGACGTATACAACCATTTTATTAATTATTCACAAAGACCTTACAAAGTAATACATCAACAAGGCTGAAGCCATCATCTTGGCAACATCTGTCGCTACTCATATCTAGTTGATGAAGGGGTGCCGATAGTCCGAGCCGACCGAATACCAAACATACCTCGCACCAAAACCTAAGATCTAAAGCCGGAGGACCCAATCAAGACACTTGCCGGGTCTGGGGCTCACATCGGTCTGGCACACTCTTAGAGTCCGCCGCCACCGTCATCCACCGATCCATCTTTAGAGCAGGTACTGACGCATCGACCATGCCGGGCCTGCCGTCGACGCCACCACGACGCCAGAGAACGCCACCTCCCTATGCACGTCCATCAGGACACATCCAACGCCAAGACTCTGCTGCACCATGCCGTCGGGACCCGCTGTCATCGACGTGGTAGATGCCACGTCGCACCACATCCTGATCCAGATCGCCTCCAATGACAATCGAGCGGTGTCCACCAGCCACATAGCTCCCAAGGTGACGCCTTCAAGAAGGGAACGACGTTGAAGACACCGTCGCCACTCATCGCAGTTAGGGATATCGCCCAGGAGACAAAGGGGTGAGATGGAGGTATAGGCAGATCCGACGAATGTCTTCTTGGAGAAGAAATGGCGCCCTCGAGTGTCACCGCCGTCGCCCTAACCAGGGCCGTCTAAAGATTTCTCCGGATATGAATCCCACCTCCAGCTCCATCTGCATCGAGGACCAGCAAGACACACATCGCGACCCAGATCCGTACGGAGGAAAGCACACCGAGCATGGGGGGAGGAGGCGACCAGATCCACCACAACCCGCGTCACCTGCCACCATCGGGATCCAGATCCAGTCGCCGCCCG
Source organism: Aegilops speltoides (assembly GCA_021437245.1). Classification (NCBI taxonomy): domain Eukaryota; kingdom Viridiplantae; phylum Streptophyta; class Magnoliopsida; order Poales; family Poaceae; genus Aegilops; species Aegilops speltoides. Next base: position 12,157,871 of record CM038145.1, read on the forward strand.
ATCTGAAGGCCCGACCGTTGCCGGCACGCCCCACCATGGAGATCACACAACAGCCACGAAGCCGTCCCGCCGTCGAGCTCCAGGCCCAGCCCGGCGCCCCTGCTGGCCAGCAGCAACCCACGTCGCCGCCCGCACCAACCAGGCTTCGCCCGGCGGCGCACCCAGGCGGTGGCGAGGGGGGAGGGAGGAGGCCGGGGAGAGGGAGAGGGGCCCGTCCGGCCGCCGCACGCGCCCGAGTTTCAGATTGTGGGTCGGGCAGGAGCTCTATGCTTTTCTTTTGGTAATGTTACTTTTCTATGTTTTATCTCTTGACAGAAAAAACTTGAAGTAGCACATATAATCTTAGTTCTTTTGATTATACAAATGGATTGACAATCGACATAGCTCCTCTCTTTCGGATGGCATAGAGAAAAGTATACTTTTCATCCCTCAATTTTTGGCGGGTCTAGATTTGGTCCTTCAACTCCAAAACCGTACAACTTGCATCCGTATCTTCTAAAACCGGACAAGATTCATCGCTGGTCACGGTTTTCACCGGATTGGTGCTGTCGCACCCTGGTTTTAACCCTGCCGACTGAAATTCCCGTACATTTTTCAAGTCCGCGCAATGTTTTCAAATTCTGGTACTTCTTCAATGCGTGAACTTTTTGAAAATTTGTGTACTTTTCAAATCCGCATACTTTTTCCAAGTTCACGTACTTTTTTCAAATTTACGTACTTTTTGAAAGTTCATGTAGTTTTTTCAAATTCATGTAATTTTTTAAATTGACGTACTTTCTCATATTCGCGTACATTTTTTGGAAAGAGTTCATGAATTTGAAATTTTATGCGAACTTGAGAAAAGTACGCGGATTTGGATATTTTTTTATGCAAAATATATGGATTTGAAAAGCTTAAGTCAATCTGAAACAAGTACGTGAATTTCAAACAACCTGGACTGGAAAAGGAACACGGATTTGAAAAAAAATATGTGAACTTCAAAAAGTATCCGGATTTGAAACAAGTACATGAATTTCAAAAATAGTTCATGGATTTGAAAACATACTTGGGTTTGATAAAATTACACAAACTTGGAAAAAATGTACGTATTTGAAAAAAGTATGCAAAATTTAAAAAAACACGAATTTGAAAAAAGTACAGAAATTTAAAAATAGTTCACTGATTTGAAAAAGGTATGTTTATTTTGAAAAAATTACGCGACCTTGAAAATACTACGCAGATTTGAAAAGTATATGTGTGAATTTCGAAAAGTTCACGGATATAAAAAATTACACGAATTTGAGAGAGCACTGGACAAAACCGGGGTGGCTCAGCACGAAAACCGGTCAGAACCGAGAGGGACGAACCTTGTCCGGTTTCGGTAGTTGGGGATGCAAATTGTCCAGTTTTGAAGTTGAGGGACCAAATTTAGACTTCACCAAGAGTTGAGGGACGAAAAGTATATTTTTTGGCTTTTTAACACCCGGGTGTCTAGGCACCCGGTTATCACAATCGTCCACACAGAAACATCTTGTTGGGATATGTGCCGGTCCTCCACTACCGCTTGGTTTAACAGGCTCTATGTGAACAGTAAAAGAGGGAGTAGTAAATTGTTTGTCCTGTACAAGATTCTCGTTCACCTGTCCCACCACTCACTCGCTGTTCCTTCTTTCCCGTGAGTGAGTGTGCAACATGCAAGATGCATGCAAAAGTGAGAGAGAGAGCTGCTTGCAAAGCTTTTTGGAGTTTTTTAAGAGGTACTCAACAGAGAGCATGCACTCAGTTGAACTATTCGAGTTGACTGGTCAGGGATACATGGCCTGACTCACCTGTTGGGAACACCCAGTCTTCGACAACCTGTCCAGCGGCGATTTGACAAATCTTGTCAGGCAGCCTACTGCTGACAACCTGATGCCTCACAAGAGTAGTGATTAGAATAGTCAAATGGCTTGAATAAGCATGCCTGAGCAGAACAGTGCACGAATCTCAGTAGCGGCAGACGGATAGGATAAGCGGGTGTCCCGACCCCCGGGTGCTACCACACCTTTTCGTTTCTCTAATTTATGTGATGTTTTACTCTCGATCTGTAATCTCCAGATGTTGCAATAGTTGTTCTGTGGCATATTTGTCATGCTCTCTCGAGAAGGCTCTGAGAGAAGTTAGGATTGATCCATGTTACTACAATATTGGTACAATTGGTCCCAGAAACTGATGTGGTACATCTAGACCTAGTTCTCTCCTTTTATCAGAAGGACCGAATCTCTCTCCTGACGATTTGACTACCATCAGCGACATGATTTTTCAACGGTGCAAAACTACTTAGTACGCATCGAAACATGTTTGTAATTCTATAATTAGTATTACTATTCGATCTGGAGTTAGGTAGCCATCTAAGCATGACGCTTCATGATTTTACTTTGGATAGTCTTTTTTATAGATGGCGTATGTGTTCGTTCACCTATTCTTATAGGAAAAGTGCACCTGTGCAGATTAACAAGTTGAAGTATTGTAGATTCTCCTCCAAAAAGAGTAATTTGCGTAACACAAAGTTCCTTCCTAGCTCGAGCTCAACGGTACCTACTATCTGGACCATTGGTTTGCTTTGGGATTTATGTGGTAAAGACGCATCATGGGTGGTGCAACTGTTCGTGGCAGTGTAATTAGCAGATCGCCCCCGCCGTCTTTTCTGCTGCCCCTTCTATCTTATGGAAGAGAGAACAAATCCCATCGGTCTGTGCCGCTTGTGACAGATTAAAAAAGTAAGTAGGGCTCCATGCTAGGTGCTAGGCCGTCCAGGGAATAGGAATCTTGCTCCTTTTTAGGAGCACGCGGGGCTAGCAAGAAAAGGTGAGTTCCAAACCGGCACACGGCCATGCATGCTGCAGCAAGAGATTAGGCACATCACCCAGTGCATTTCATTGGACAACACAATCACAGTTGTTCTACGCATGGGTTTGGTCAGTGAAAGATGCAAAACTTGCTCTCGTGCCGCTTCGTCTGGAATTTGACGGACTACGCACCTCTCCCAGAACAACATAATTTGCATGCTTACATTTGGTCAGATTACACTGTCAAGTTATTCCTTTTTTTCTAACATTACGTTTTATATAATGTGACTTGAGCCGCATGGTAAGACAACTCGTACAGTGTTGCCGAGAAAAGTATTAAATGCGGCGTGGTTATTACTATATGCACTGGGAAAGTAATTACAGATGTGTCGTGAGATTGCCAGGTTTTTTATATGCATGCATGGATGCTAGAGTTAAACAGTTGTGCCTTGCCCAACAGAAGCAACGAGGCTACACATGTCGTTTTTGTACAGAAGTCTCAGCGGTGTCTTGTCTGATGTGTCAGGGAAATATGGATCATCGTCATGTCGTGTCCCATCAAAGTTGAATATTTTGCAGGGTCCCGCCAGTGTATTATGCGTTGATTGTCCTTGGGGGCTTCTCTTTTTCAAACATGTGAACGTATCTCGATGCAACAGGGCCCCTTGTGTACGGCCCTGATAGTGGGTACCAGGTAGCTCGCGCTACATAAAACCGCACTGCGCTTGCGTAAGACAATCATGTTGGTTTAAATTTCTTGTTACATGTATTGACTGTTAGTTTTGATTGGTGCATACTAAATGCATAAACATTGTAGAAGATGCCGCAAAAGCCAACCATTCTATTTACAACATGTTATTATCATGTATCAGTACTCGATCAGTATAATTAGTATCAACATTTGATCTAGGGCCTGTTCATGCAGTGTTATTCTCAATGAAGTGCTTTGTTCTGCATATTCCAACTGTTGTTTTGGTGGTAACTGAACATCATATCTTGTCATGCTGTCATTTTCTTAACCTTGATATATCTCCACTTCTGTTAACTATGCATGTTTGTGTCTATTCTAGAATATGACTCCTTTTACTGGATTATCTGTTGTACAAGTACAAAAGTCACTTTAGGAGATTTGTTATTGGTTCAGAAAATCTCAGGTGCTACTTATATTTTGATCAGTTATGCCAACGCCCATAGCTGGAGATTCCAATTATGTGGCTGGTTGGCCACGTGAGAAGGATAGTGGAATCACTGCACATTCTTCGTTATCACTAATTCTTTGCTACCCTTGGAAAATTCAAAGTTTGCTGTGCAAATCCTGTTGCCCAATATAGCTTATTAACTTTGTACCACATGAATTACTCCAGTACTTTAAATTTTTATAATTACATATGTCAACCGGCAATGTTTTAGGCTATATGTTACGCTACAGAATACTCTTTAAGAAAAGAAGGCTATGCATTATACATAACTATATATGTTGATACATGACTTTTTCATTTTCAGATAGTATGCATGTTTTCTGTGTATAAGAGAAGCATGTATGTTGTGTAACTCTTGGACTTGTTTCAATCCGAGGAAAAGTGAGTTCGCTGATGCTGAGCACCATGACATGGATTGGTGGTATATCCAAGTAGATGTGGTACATACATTGATTATGTCCGTGCTACCGGTATCTTCTTTGATCATTGTTAGCAGTTAGACTTGAGTGGTTGCAAGTTTTAGACTTAACCATTCATTTATCTTTGTTTACTCGATGTTATATTTCAGTTCTCACGATTGTACTTGAAATGGCAGGGTGACATCAAAGCCCACATGCAAGTACTAGTACTAGAAGTTCAAACACTTACAACCATCGTGACAAGAAATGACGTTTGAAAGAAATGGATGCCCATCTTGGTTAACACTTAAGGACGTGGCAAGCATCCTGTGGCAACGACACAACCGCACCCTCATCGTGATGGTGCATGTTTTTGTGCTGACGACCTCCTAAGATGTTTCTTCGGGTCAATTTTTAGTTACTGTCATGTGTAATGAATATTGTGTCAGAACAATTTGTATCACACTTGCGGAAGTTGATTATCAATGAAGCTTTAAAATTATTTGTCTGCATTTCAAATTTTTGTAGAATTTGAATTTGAATTCAAATTTGCTTGCAATTTGCAATATTCCAAAATATGGCGCCATCTACAATTTGTGATGAAAATTGTGACAAAAATTCATGTTGTCACCGGCATTTGGAATTGCATGTAATCTGGCACGTCAGCACCATGTGGACCCACATGTCAGCATGGTTGACTGGTCCAACCTAATCTATCGATTACTGGTGATAGATTATCGTCGCCAAAAAGATCTTAGGCGATAGATTGGCCTATCATAGGTAACATTCTTGGCCGTCACTGAAATTGGCCATCAATGACATTTTTTGGTTCGTCACCTAAACTGCAATCTTGCGTGACGGAAAAAGGGGTACCGTCAAGATTTTATTTTCTATGTGGCGCTTCGGTGATGGTGGGTGTGACGGTCAGAAAACGTCACTATTGTATTTTGCACGACGAAAAAGGGTAATACGTGATACAAGTGAAGCGTTGCAAAATAGAGCAAATTTTGTAGTGTTCTCAATCCCATTAGGGAGGACTTGGTTTGCTGTAGTGGACTTGGAAGCTAACGGGAGGTGCTACCTAGCTAGGCAATCAAGCATTAAGCGTCACATTACACTAATTCTGGTTGATCCATTGTGATAAATCATTCCATATCCGAGGGAGTTTCAGAGGCTCCGAGCCTTATGACATTGCCAGGGGTGGAGCGTGGAAAGTAGTTGGTTTTGAGGATGAGCACAAAGAACTATTGGATAAGTTAGTTGATGATGACAACTATGTTAGTGTTGTCTCCAAAGCAGCGAGAGTGAAGTGGAAAAAACAACGCTTGTTTGAAAAGCGGCACTGCTACCAGGGGCAAAGCTACCATGTATGGAGCTTCCACTGCAACAACCTCATGTCAATGTAGATTTAGGACCAATATCAGGTGTTCTTGATTTACTTCATATCCAAAATCCACACCACAGACAGATTAAACAGAGTTTATACTATGAACAGGCAAAGCCAGTGATAGAGTGATGTCACTCTCATAAACCATGTCAAGTAAAACCACATCATTCTGGTGCATTTCTTCTACCTATAGAGGTCCCATTAGATCATTAAGCTCAAGAAACTCCTGACTTTGGAACGGTGGGAGTAGTAGCATCTAATCTGAATCTGAGATAAAATTGTAAGATTCATCTGGCACTACTGCCTAGCTATTACATTCTTTCTCCACAAATACATTTCAAGACATCTATCATTTGTCGAGAGAAAAAAGTAACCTCGGACAATACTTTAATCGATTCAATTAGCACTCAACCGTACAGGCTACAGAGTGAGAATGTTGCGCGTCAAAAAACAGTGAGAATGTGAGGGAAAGGAGAATATTTCATATGTTGCTCCATCAGGCTGAGTACAAGATGACAACACAATGACACATGAGGTCTCTTGCAACTCGTGTGCCTTGCTCTTCCTCCCAAAAGCATATCCTTCAAAGGAAATCAACATAAGCTCAGCTGATCTTGCATGCCGCTTTGCCATTTGCTTCAACTAGGTTTATCCCATCCCAAATCGTCATGTGATGTGTTGAACACTCCATCTTCTCATACTGGCGGATGCTCCCAAACGAGTACCAAGGTCATTGGTCCGCCGCCGGGTGCTTGTGGGTGGCCGTCGACATGAGCTCCTCAGAATGTGCGCCTAGAGCAGAGCATTGCAAAAAGGAGGGGCTGCGTGCGCTAGCTGGTGGATCGGCCAGCCGGTAGGTCTGACCTGGATTGAGATTTGGGTAGCTGGCAGGCAGTACTACAAAGTTGGTGATGGATGTCCAGACGAGAAGAGATATTTGAAGCGGACAAACGAATGTTTCTAGCGGAAGACTTGACTTGCAAGCTTCCATTGCATCCATCCTCAGAGCATGATAACAGCTATTTCTCTCTGTGGACCGCATGCATGCTTGCTTGGCATCGTAGGAGATAGGGGTATGATGTGATCCGATGGCTGCTTCTCGTGAATTGGCACCTCGTTCAATTCAGAAGGAGGATCAATCGGTAGCGCGAGGCGACTTGACGACGGCGCATATCATGGTCGCGTTGATCATAGCAGGAGGTAGGTGCATGACGGTTGTGAAGGCGAATGATAACATGATGTCATTGCCGTTATCCATTGCTAATTCCCGGTGTCTTCTATGCCTAGCTATACTTATCAAATTCGCATCATCACCAGTATGCAGGGACACAAGAGGTAATGCAAGATTTTGGTATTGGATTATTCTAACACAAAGAAATAAAATGACGAATAAGTTGTTATCCTTTTCCTTATGGAAGCCCTGCTCTTTATAAGTACTCGGGTTGTATGTAGTGTTCCGGTAGATCAACCGTTGAGAACCCTTTGTTATGAGCTTCATCCTCTGGTAGTTCAGCGGCTACGAGATTTAAAACAAATGATGAATGTACTCACGTGTTTTATTTTGAAAATGTATGCTCACATTGTTCCCATTAAATATTTGGGCCTTCCACTCTCTTTTCCGCATCCTTCAATTCCTTGAAGATAAATTTGCAGCTAGACTCACTACTTGGGATGGACAAAACATCACCACCATTCCCCACAGAGCCCTTGTAAATCGGTGCTTACTTCTCAAGCCATGTACCCCTCCACTCCACTCATCATCCCTCTGAGGGTCATCCACAACCTCAACAAAATTAAGCGTATATTCCTATGGGCGGGAACGGACAAGGTGCCAAAGTGCAAAGTTAATTTGGAGGCCGTTTGTCACCCAACCGAGCTCGGAGGCCTTGGTATCCTCAACCTTGACATTTTATTCGAGATCTTAGGCTATGATGTCCATGGTATGAGTGGAAAACTGATTACGAAAGAGGGAAAACTGATTACCAGGTCGGCCAGTCTGTGTACGAGAGAGGGAAAACTGTACCAATTCGAGGGGGAGACGGCCGAGTAGTTCTGTTTCAAACGAAATGTTTCCTTTGGTGATGGCAACCCTTTGTAAATATGGCGAACTCCACGCTTCTTGGTTTGGTGGAGCTGGGCTTTCCCAGATTCGCCTTTTTGCACTACCGGCTGCTCCAGCTTTGCAGATTCCGCTTCTTGCAGATAAAACGTTCGGCTCGTCTCGCAGCAATTTGTGAAGCATGGAGTGGGAGATCAGAACATATGCCCTATGTCTTAATATTATGTTGTTAGAGAAGCTGAGTGTTATTGGTATCACCTTGATATTAATATTCCCTTTAGCGAAAATTTATAATTTTACCAAAGCATCTGCGACTGCCTTGGAATACAACTCCCACGTCCACGAGTTGACAGTTAGTTGTGGTCGTGGCTGATTAAACAATCTGTTATGGAGTTCTCTCGACATTGGCCTTGATAGAGTAACTTTCCACGCAACCTTCAACTGCAGCTCGTAGGAACCATATGTGCAAAACTCCTCTTCACAAGGGCGACCACAATGCCTTCGTTTTCATCATGGATCCATGATTATCAACAAAGCAGACATTGTGCACCATTTCTCCATCGTCTTGTTGATAGAGACAGGTATCAAATTACGAGCTAGCACAACAGAGCCATCGTCTCTGACTAATCCCTCACCACCTGCAACCTCTTCGCTGGATTGAATTGCGGAAAACATCCACATTGAAGGTTAGGTTTGAAAAAAACAGTTCTACAGTTTTTGTCAAAAATCACAAATTCTGAGGCTTTTTTTTTTTGCAAAAACCACTAGTCGTCTGATCCGCTCGATTTAAGCTTGTTTATGACAGATGGGACACGCTGAACAGGTTGATGTGGCAGGGATATAATGAATCACAAATAGACATAATATCAAAGACTAAAGTGTAAAAAGCCGGAGTCATCTTTTCGAAAAGAAGAAGAAGAACATAATAAGGTCGACTCGTGGAGCACCAGGCGCGCTCGAGCTCCACCGCCACCACGCGCCATCGGCCGCCTGGCCTCCTCGCCGCTGACTTCGCTGCCGAAGAGGACGAAGCGGCGTGGGCCTCCTCTCTCACCCACTCCCCCGTCGGCTTCGGGAACGCGGGCAGCTTGGTCTTCGCGACGGCAGCGGCTCCGCCGTGCTTCTTCTAGGACTCCAACTCCGGCGCTGGTGCCGGCATGGGAGGCGCCTGCCTAGCCGGCGCGGGAATGTCCGCCGGCTTGCGGGGCAGTGATGGCCTGCGGTTGAGGAAGGGCTTCTCGGATGGGGCGGGCTCCGGGAGCGATGGCGACAACTTCTAGAACGGCCCCGCGTAGGGCCTCCTGGGCTCGTGCACGGGCGTCGCCAACGCGACGTGCGACAAAGGGTGCTTCTGGCGTAGCGTGATGGTGAGAGCCTCATTCTCGAACTTGGCGCCTCAACGTTGTAGTCGGGGGCTGCAGGTCCTTCGAAGTTGCTCCACCTGCTGCCCTCCACCAGCCGCTTGCCGCACTTGCGCAGGCGGACGCGAGTAGGCAGCGGCGGCCGCGAGCAGGCAGAGGCAGCGCACTGGCGCGAGCTGCGGCGGCGCCGGCCACACACCGGAGCAATCCCACCGGATCGGTCGGAGACAAGGTCTCGATTGCTTTAGTTTTCATGGTCAAGGACCTGATTGCTTTTTTCCGGTGGTCCTTTTGCAAAACAAAGTTGTATATGGATGTAATTGGCTTATTTCTTTTGCTATGTCACCCTGTCCGGCGGGATCCACCTGTCATAATCATGCCTAAAATTGCCTAAGCTAGAGACTAGTGTTTTTTGCAAAAAAAAAAATAACCTCAGAATTAATGATTTTTGGCACAAAACTATAGAATTGTGGTTTACGCAAACTTAGCCTTCAATGTCGATGTTTTCTGCAATTCACTCTCTTCGCTGCTTTAATCATCATATTCGTATAGGGTGGTAGGATTATCTTCGAAGTCACCAGTCCAAGCAATCACTTTGCCGCAGAAAGGCACACAACGAGTTCCCTCCAGAATTTTGACTTCAAGGGTGGCTTCCACATGATGCCGAACAGGGGTGCATACCAATTCAATTGTGCTACACCAACTAGTTAGACACCGTGCCATAGCTCGATCACCATAGCAGTCTGACTCCAACTCCCACGGGCGGTTCCAACTGCCCGACGCCAAACCCTCGGGCCTCGGCCTCTCCCTCCTCTCCAACTTCCTCTACACAGATAGAACGGATCCTAAAAAGAGGAGAGGAGCATACCATTGTCCTTAGTTGGGCAGTTGGCCTTGCTCTCGCTGGCTGGCGCCACCCAGCGAACTTGTGGAGCTGCCGCCGCAGAGGCTAAAGATAGGGTTCCGGGAGGAGCATGGATGGTGACGAAGAAAGAAAACGGATCGCCCCACAGAGCAGCGGCAACAACAACAATAAAACTTTTAGTCCCAAACAAAATTAAGGTAGACTTAGCAAAAACTTGCAGTTTTGTGCAAACCAACCTGTAGTTGGGTGGTTTGGAGGACATGCTCATCATAGTTCAAGTCTCAGATTTGGAATTGGTGCTCACACTTTTCTGTATTCATTTCAGGTCTTCTGACGATGTGCGTTCGTGCGTCTATAACGACTTCATCAATGTCAAGATGATGTGTTATTTATGCTTCCACGAGAAACGCAATTGTGCTTTTTTTAAGTACAATTGTTCTTCACAAAAAAAAAGAACCAATTTTTTTCCACCAAAATCTTGGCAAAGTTATGCAAAAACCAAAAAGCCGAAAGAAACAAAAAAACACATAAAGAACCGAAAACACTTGCAGAAAAAGATAAAAACCATGCTCTTGTGGATACAGCCAGCGCGCGACATACAGTGGCACCTGGACGCACCGCATGGCGCTCTTGGGTGCCCCGGTCAGCTAGTTACTTCCTCCTAACAGATGAATTAAGCTTCAAACAGGCAGCAGAGGGCACAAGGGAGCGATGTCTGGGTCGGTCCATTTCACACACACTACATCAGCTGGCGCATCATACTAACCCAAATTGTAAAGTGTAGCGACCGGCTACTATAGAATTATGTCCCGTGGTGACCCGGTATTGTAGCAGCCGGTTTCCAGGGAAGAGGAATAAAGCTAATGTTGGAGATGCCACATAGACAAATGATACTATCTCTTTCTCAATTAACCACCAGCTTGACAATGCTTTGAAATTTATGCAGAAAAGCAGAGGAAACAGGAAGGACATCATGCCGAGACGAGATGGATGCCACCGCCCACGAACATCTTGAAGATCAATACGGACGGTGCTTTCCAAGCAGAAACCCTCTCTGGGGCAGGGGTTGTCTTGGTTCTAAGTCTGATAGTAGAAAGGGGGTAGGTATATACAGGCAAGATCCCAACTATGGTGACGATGTACACACGAGTTTTACGAGTTGAGGCCCTTCTCGGAGAAAGTAACAGCCCTACGTCTCGGTGCCCGGAGACGGTCGATTGGATTATGCGTGTGGTATTACAGGGGGTGCGAACCCTTGTCCTAGAGGAGGGGGGTGGCTTATATAGAGTGCGCCAGGACCCCAGCCATCCTCCATTATAAGGGACTAAATGTACATAAAGTGTTGGCGTTACTGGTAACGTCAGCCTTAAGTGTTATTAATGGCCTTAAAGACTACAGAGTGAATGTGCAACCGCTGTACGCTGAGTGACTCCTGGTCTTCAGGAGGTCGAGTGATTCTCTTGTTAGTCGAGTGACGGTAGGCAAGGAGACTCCCGAGTGACAAGGCGTCGAGTGGATTGCACTCACTACAAGAAATATGTCAACTTATGACCTTCTGTCAGTGACACTGGAAAAATTGGTCATAGATTTATGACCATTTGAGACCAATTGGTCAAAAGCTGTTCGAGGGGCTCCAAACCCTAAACCATTGCGACCATTTTGATCAGAAAGGTCATAATTTCCTTACATGAAATGGTCATAAAGCTAACAGCGCTAGTCCGCTGCCTTATTTCTAGTTGTTAACGACCAATATAGATGGTCATAGCATTGTAAATTGTGGTGGGTTGCTATGACTAGGCGCCACCTCATCAGTTTTGCCTATGTGTCATGTCCATGTGGCAGTTTTTGCCCTAGGTTGTGAAGCAACCTATATTTCTGTCATTTCCAAAATTCCCAAAAAAATCTCATAAATTCTTTGGGGCATATCTTCATCAAATATGTAAAAATCCTTCCTTGCCTAGTTCAAAACTAATTCAAGAATATTCATTTTCCTATTCTGTTCACAACAACACTTTATGAAGGAAGTGCTATTTATATATTCTTGATTGCCCTCGGAATTTTTGGGCACTCTTTCCTATCCAAATCATTACCGCATGACAAAATTCAGCTCCATTTGCCTAGCAAATCTTCCTCGGCAAATTTCCAAAGTTTTTGTCCACCTAGAAGCATTGTGAAGGAAGTACCTTTTTTATATCTCTAAATGACATAAAATTTATACAGTTCCTTCATATGCCCAAATTATCACCCTCCTCCAGATTGCAGCTCAGTCAAATCATCTATGTGATCCCAGGTTCAATTTATATTTTATGGCCAAATTGGCACGTTGCAAAGCAAGTGTTATATAGACCCCTCCAATTACCCTCAAACTTTTCGGGTACTCTTTCATACCCAAATCATTGCCACATGGTAATATTCAGCTCAATTTTCCTAGTAAATCTTTCTCGGGAAATTTCCAAAGTTTCTACCTCGAGAGAAGCTTTGTGAAGTAAGTACTAGCTAGGCTTACCCAAATGATCTGAAAATTTACCAGCGCATGACCATACCTAAGTAACTTACCTACACCAATTTTGAGCTCATTTCATTCATCCAATCTCTCTCACTAGTTTTCCCAAGTTTCTGTCCATAGAAGAGCATTGTGAAGGAAGTACTACTTTGGCATGTCCAAATGGTATCAATTTTCTACAATGCTTTCCTATCCCCAAATAACCATCCTCCACAAAATTTCAGCTCACTCCATTCATTATTTTGAGCCCAGCTTCAACATTCATATTTTTGTCCAGCGTGGTACTTTGCAAAGAAAGTACCACCTAGGATCCTCCTTTTGAGCTAAAAATTTGTGAAGACATTCTCTTTAGTAGATGATCATCCTCAGCCAAAACTCACGCCCATTGGGCATGTGCATTTCCCGTACCGCTAATCAAACACTTGGCTGCTAATTCATATTTGAGCATCGATCGGTCTCCTCATGAGAATCTTATGTTGTAATTTTCTTCCTAGCACCAACCTGGGTAGTGCCCAACCCACTAGACATGCCTAGGCCTCCCAGAACACATGGCAACATTACGGTCACGCGGTGACCACGCGACGGGCATGCGAGTTTACGCGCTCTAGAGCTGGGGCCCTCGGCCACCGCCCAAACCTCGACGTATTGCTACCAAACCATGTATTTATGATTAAATAGGTCCTTATGTAACTAGAAATGATTTTTGGAAAAAATAAATAGCAAACTATGAGGCAGCTGCTGTTCAAATTTGACCGCTTCTAAATTGAATCGTGACAATTTGTCTTTTTCACGAGAGGTGGATCAAAATTTTTTACACCCAACCATTTTGTCAATTGTGCATTAAATATGGCCTAGTATTTTATAAAAATGATTTGGTCCAATTTTGCAACAATTATTTGGTAGTTCCTTCACAAAAAAACCTCCTTTGGGGCACTCGGAAAATGAAAAATGAATTTTCCGTGCAAAAAAGCGAAAACTCTCTTAGACAACATTGTTTGGAATTCCAAGATGCACCCTTGTGCACAATATGAGATCATTTGAACAAACTATTCCATGAATGTGGCCATAAGATTGATCATTTGGCTTGAAAGCCATGAATCTTCACGCTTGATAGCTCATTTCTGAGAACACTTTTTTAAAATAATTACCGTATTACAACTTTATTATTTTTCCTGGAAACTTGGTCACATATAATGACACAATGTGAAGGTTTTTCAATTTTTAGATTTTTTTTTGAATTTTTTATGCCCGTTTCAAAATGCGGTCAAAACGGCGGGCTTGACCGTTCCTAGCTAGGGGTTGAATCTTGGAATTTTTTTTGGTGTTTCTATGATTAAATAGATACTTATTTACCTAGAAATTATTTTTGGAAAAAATAAAAAGCAAACTATGAGGCAGCTACAGTTCAAATTTGACCTGTTTCCAACTGAATCGACGACAATTTGTCTTTTTCACCAGAGGTGGATCAAAACTTTTTTCACCCAACCATTTTGTCAATTGTGCATTATATATGGCCTAGTATTTTATAAAATTTATTTGGTATATTTTTGCAACAATTATTTGGTAGTTCCTTCACAAAAAAACCTCCTTTGGGGCACTCGGAAAATGAAAAATGAATTTTCCGTGCAAGGAAAGTGAAAACTCTCTTAGACAACATTGTTTGGAATTCCAAGATGCACCCTTGTGCACAATATGAGATCATCTGAACAAACTATTCCATGAATGTGGCCATAAGATTGATCATTTGGCTTGAAAGCCATGAATCTTCACGCTTGATAGCTCATTTCTGAGAACACTTTTTTAAAATAATTACCGTATTACAAGTTTATTATTTTTCCTGGAAACTTGGTCACATATAATGACACAATGTGAAGGTTTTCCAATTTTTTGATTTTTTTGAGTTTTTATGCCCGTTTCAAAATGCGGTCAAAATGGCGGGCTTGACCGTTCCTAGCTAGTGATTGAATCTTGGAATTGGTGTTTCTATGATTAAATAGATACTTACTTACCTAGAAATGATTTTTGGAAAAAATAAAAAGCAAACTATGAGGCAGCTACAGTTCAAATTTGACCCGTTTCCAGCTGAATCGACGACAATTTGTCTTTTTCACCAGAGGTGGATCAAAACTTTTTCCACCCAACCATTTTGTCAACTATGCATTATATATGGCCTAGTATTTTTTTTAAAATTGATTTGGTCTATTTTTGCAACAATTATTTGGTAGTTCCTTCACAAAAAAACCTCCTTTTGGGCACTCAGAAAATGAAAAATGAATTTTTCGTGCAAAGAAAGTGAAAACTCTCTTAGACAACATTGTTTGGAATCCAAGATGCACCCCGTGCAAATATTTGATAGCTTCTTCACAAAAAAATTCATTTTGGACACTCAAAACATAAAAATTAAAATGCTGACATGATTTTACACTTTATTTTTATTTGACCACGACCAATTTTGAATGGTCATAATGTCCAATACTAAATGGTCATAACGTTATACACGCGTACTGCGTTCTGATTGGGCCATAGCCATCTCACGCGGATCATGCGTCAAGCATCGTTGGATGCTCGTGGATCCAACGGTAGCCCTCGCCCCCCCCCCACCCTCTCACCCACCTAGCCCTAACACAACCCCCCACGCCCCCACTTCCCCACCTTCTCCACCTTCTCTCCCTTCTGGATCCACCGCCAAGACACCACCTCCTTCGGATCTCCCGCCGCTTGCTGCCCCTCTCGATCCACCGCCCACCGCCCCCTTCCTCCTCACCCACCGCCCCCTTCCTCCTCACCCACCGCCCCGACCTCCGCTCTGCTCCGCTCCGGGATCCATCCACCGACCCAGGCCGTCGTCATCCTAGGGTTCCGGCGCCCGCAGCTCGCCCTGCTTCTCCACGCACACGGCCACGCCCTACCTCTCCCTGTCCGTCGTTCCCCGCGGCTCCTCGTCATCCTCATCTTCCTCCTCTCCCTGTCTCTCGTTCCCCCAAATCAGCCGCCGCCGACGCCGGCGAGCTCGACCCCCTCAAATCTCCCGCCGCCGACGGCCTCTCCTTCTCTCCCAGCCTACAGATTGAGCCGACAAAGTCAGGTTGTGGCCAGATCTGCCAGGCTCGGGACGGGAGATACGGAGAGGGAGAGTGGTACGCCACCACCACGCCGTCGTCAAGCTCCATCCGTCCAGCACCTCCGCCATGGAGACGGAGACGGAGACGGAGCTCTTCTCCCCTCCCCAACCACGCAGCGCAGCGCAGCACAGCGGTAGAGGACCCCTCCCCGGCGCCTATGGTTTCGGTCCCCCCACGCCATCATCGAGCTCTCTCCGGCGACCCTGCAGCATCTCTGATGACGCACAAGGTACGTACGCCCATCCTCCTCCCGTAACCCTAGCCCCTCCCCTCCCCTCCCCTCCCCTCCCCTCATCTTCTGGATTTGTTGGTCTGACCCGTGCGGTTGGTTTGTGCAGGTCATCACCATGGAGCGTGTGAAGGAGGAGCACCATCCCCATGGCCATGGCCATGGAAGGCCCTTCCTTCCTTCCTTCCGTCCCTCTCTCGGTGGAGGCCATGGTTAGGTCAATCTCTTTCCCTTTTCTAAATCTCTCCTCTGCCATACTTTGCTGCTGCTGCTGCGAGATCCATAACAAATATCAAGGGGTTTGCATATTTTCTTAATCTGAACCATAACAAATCCATTGTTTGTGTGGTTTCCGTCCATCTCATATCATATCCATGTCTTTGTCTTGTGTCAAGGGAAGGCCGACCATGCCGGGCCAGCAGAGGAGGGTGGACTTGATGCCGTTGGCGACAATGCTGTAACTAGAAAGGCTATGCGCTGGTGAGTAGGACACTTCCGCTAATCCAACTATATCTCTGAAGATGTTCTGAAATTTGTTGGCTGACTCTCTGTTTGGAATTCGCAGGTTGCTGAAGCAGAAGAGAGGGTTGCGTCGTGCGGGCACTGGTGGCCGCCCGGATCCGTATGTGTACATGGTACGTGAAATCTGTGCCACAGTTTGCGTTTGGATGATGATTTGATTTACGAAAGTAGCTAAATGTAAGCTATGGTGAATCAATTATAAGCGAGAGTCAGTGTCCAACTTCTAGATGGAGTTAGGGAGTTGTTACTTATTGGAGTAGTAATTCCAGTTATTCAGTAGAGAGTAAGTAGAATCTGAAAGCAATTGTTAAATCTTATTAATTTATCCAAGTTCCACTCACAGCCTCAGTTCTATAATTCTGGAAGCAAGTTGAATCCTGAACACTTCACATTTCAGCCTTGTCCATAACTGTTATTTCTTGGATAAACATGCTTGCAAGGGATGATGATTCTATTCAGGTTACATTACACTTCAAGCAGCATATCTGCATCTGGCATCTCACTATCTTTGTCACTTGCAGGAGATGCTCGTGCTCATGTATTTGCTGTAGTCGTTGTTGATTTGGAGTAGTTAATGTTGCTGATATTATATGTTGTACTTGGATCTGATCTGATCTGCTGTAGTTTCTGTTGATCTGATATGCTCTAGTTTCTGTTGATTTGGAGTAGTTAATGTTGCTGATATTATATGTTGTACTGTTGCTAATCGGATCTGCTGTTGCTAATCTTGTGGCGCTGCTGCTCGGCCTCAACATGTCTTGGAGTGCCATTAGCGCCGCCCTCACGCTCATATTCCTCAACTTCAAGGACGCTCGCCCCTGCCTCGAGAAGGTAATTGTGTGTCCATCCGTCTGCAGTTAACTAAGTTGTGCCCCATTGATGTCCTACTAATGTTAATTGTTACTACCATGGTCGATGCTGTTGAGAATATGATATGTGCGTTAATTCTAAGTTCGGTCTCTCTTAAGAACCCGCTAGCTTTTTCGACTCAAAGTTGTTAACTTGGTGCTGCATGAGTTTTACTACGCTAACACGAGAGTATTTACTACGCCAACACAGAGACTTTGTATGCATGCTACGATGAGTGCTTTCTTTGTAATATTTCACCTTCGTATGCATAGGTTTATTTGGTTTGAATTCGCATGACATGAAATAGATATTTCTGATGTTTTCTCAACTTGTTTTCTTTGTCACTTGATATATACTTGCTTGTACTTGAAGCTGTGGGTTAATGTTGGTGGTTTTGTTCTACTTGGATGCATTGGTACCCATCATCGAGCGAACGGATGCAACAGCGGCAAGAAGCTCATGGCTGTGTGCATCTAAAGCACACCATGGACACCATCCACTTCCTCATCAATGCTAACTCAATCCAGATCATCGTCGACACTATCATCCACAGGTATCTTCCTTGGTTCCCTTTATTCTCTCCTGCCTTTGTGAAGTTTAGTATGCGTGTGCTGACGAGTATTGTTAGATCTTGCCAGTTGAATGTATGGTCGTGATAGTAGAATGGTATTTTGTTTTAGGCGCAATGTGTTGTAGTGCAGTTTTTTTGCACAACCTGCATATGTGCCATGCATATTCATATTGTTTCTCTGTTTCTTATATGAACTACTATCTCATTTTAACTAGCTCGACAACAAAAAGCATGGTACTAGCTGAATGTTGAATGGTCTGTTCTTGAATGGTCTGTTCATAATATATCTGCCCCAGTTTTTCTCATTCTTTTCTGATTCATGTAACAGGATGACAGAGGAAGCCATGTTGCTGTTTTGTTTGGTCTCAGCCCTGACTATCGCTGTCGAGCGAGTCCGGCGTGTTGTTCATCTAACTATGGTTCCAGCCCTCACTACCGTAGTTTTTGTCCTGTTGAAGTTGCATAGAAATATGAGAGAGTCCAACGAGTCCAGGAGCTTGTGAAGTAGTACTATATTACACTTGTAGAGCTTGTAAAGTATTGTATTATACATGGCCCTTTGTACTGGCACGGATAGAGCTTGTAAAGTATTGTATTATGTGATCTGGTTGCTCTTGTTTAAGTATTATGTGTGTTTTTTGTCTCTGCGAATCTGAATACTACTTGAAATATGAAGAATATGAGTCTGGTAGATGGGACCCACTTACCTGACAAATTGAAACCTGTTACTAGAACCTGACAACTAGGACCCATCTGACTAGTGGACCCTTCGTTTGAAAAAAAACTAAATTCGTTTAGACAAAAAGGCCACAACCCAACAATAAAAAGGCTGCAATATTGGGCTTGGCCCATGAACCCAACCAAAAATTGACAGACAGAAAAAACACAAATAGGCCGAATTGTTGGGCTCGGCCCATGTTGAAAATCGAATTGGACCGGGCTGAATCTTGTGCCACATTAGCTTGCCACGCTGGATGCCTACGTGGCCTGGGAGAGGTTGCTAGTGACCAAAACGCCACAGTAGGAATATTTTGGTCGTAAACGTCTTTGACCATTCCAGAAGAAAGGTCGCTATAGTGAGTTTACGATAGCCAGCTTTTGACCTTCTGTTTTTGGTCACAAAAAGGTCATAAATGGAAATTTGTGACCTTTCAGTGACCAATAGTGGTGGTCATAAGTTGACATATTTCTTGTACTGACTCGACACCCATGACCAGGGGTCTCACGGAGCCTCTTGACCTTCTTGCCTTCTTGGGTAGTGACCTTGGGTAGAACGTATAGGTCAGGCCTATGACCCTACCCCAGGTCTGTATCCTCATCAGTAGCCCCCGAATGGATTAAGGTATGAGTGAAAAGTAGGTTGAAGTTGAATCCGTTCTGAGCTTTGTGTCTTCACGAGTGTCTTCTGCAAGACTGAACGCAGGTGTCGATTCAGTCACCTTGATCCATTCAGTGAACTGTCGATTGAACTGGTGACCTCATGTGTCGAGTGTCGTGCTGGGGCACGGGATCTCGGGCGCGATTTCCTGCAGTGTATCTCGGATTTCGCGGGATACGAAATTTCGAGGAAGCGCGCGGGGTGGAGAGCGCCGAAACAAGCGGGGCGGATAAGTAGCGATGCCTCGATTACGGCGCCACCTTTTTTGCCACGTCTGTTGTCGAATCTATTCGAGATTTGTGGGATTGCTGGTCCCACGTCGACCACTCGGAGACGGCCCTTCATAAGGCGACGGGTCCGAGGCGCTGGTACTATGCTCGCCTGGTCCTTCTTCTTTCTCCTCAGCTTCTCCACCGCGCCTAGCTCCTCTGCTCTCGACACCGCTGCTCTCCAGCCATGGTGATGGACAAGACGGCGGCGTTAGAGCGCGCAAAGAAGGAGACGGGGGCGGCGAAGGGCAAGAAGCGAGCCCGCGGGTCATCGTCGCGTGCGGGGCTGCCGCCGGGCTGGATCTAGGGCAATTGGATCGGGTCTTCGATCCGGCTGGAGGATCTAGCTGAACTGGAGGAGCCCGGATTGATCGCCAAGGGAGCGGGAAGGTTGCCGAAGGGGGAGACGGAGCCGCAACCTCAACCGGGTGAGTGCGTTCTGCTCGCCACCCACGTCGACCGGCGTTTCTCTCTCCCTCCGCATCCTTTCTTCCAGGGATTCTTGAACTTCTTTGGCGCTCAGCTGCACCACTTTTCTCCCAACACCATCACCTATTTAGCTGCATTTGTATCAATGTGCGAGAACTTCTTAGGGTGTCGACCGCATTTGGGTCTTTTCAAACACATCTTCACCATTCGTTCTCAATCGGTACAAAATGAGAAGTCGAGTGACTCAAAAACCCACGTCATCCAAATGTGTGGGGGTTTAGGTATCCAAAAGAGGCATAGGAGTGCCTTTCCCACCATGACTCTCCTTGAATCTGTTAGGGGCTAGCAGTCGACCTGGTTCTACTGCCAGGACGTCACAGCTCCAGGTCAGTCGACTGGTCTTCCCCCCTTCTCGTTTGATCATGTTCAGACTCCTGCCCCACTGAAAGTAACTGCTGATGAGACCATGGAGACGAGGATGTTGGTGGATAGGGTGGTCCAGCTCACCAATGATGGTGTTACCGGCATGGACTTACTAGAAGTGTTCGTCAGTCGACGCATCCAACCTATCCAAGCTCGCGATCATCCAATGTGGTTGTACTCTGGACCGGATGACACTGCTCGGGTCCACCCAGAAGAAGTGTCGTCTGAAATAGTGGCTTTGTGGCTGAGGGGCATCACAAGCAACCAGGACAATCCCAGAGGATCTAGGCGAGTTATTCCCTTCAGCAGCGTAAACCCACCCGACAAGGTATGGTTTTGTTCCAACTGCTTCCCATTCATGCTCCGACTGCATTTGATATTGACCGACTCTCGTTCGACCAATTTGTTCTGCAGGTGTTCACTGAGATGCATTTGATGCCCATGGTGAACAAGCTTTGGAACAGGCCCAAGAGGGGGAGGACAGTGCAGAAGAGAGTGGTGAGTGGGATTCTCAGGGAGAAGATGAGGAGGAGGAGAGCGAGGAGTCAGACGAGGAGGAGTAAGTCGACTCGCCGCTGTGCTCCGAACATCGGTCCAAACAGCAGCAAGATCCGGCTGGCGGGCGCGGGAAAAGCATGGGTCCGAGTGCCAATACTCAGAAGCACACTCGGACGTCGACTCCGGAGCCAACGGAGAAGGTGGCCAAGCAGCCTAAAGTCGCTCCTCCCAAGGCCCGGAAGACATTGGCGCGAATCAAGATGGACGTCCCTGTTGCCTCAGGTTCGGTATCTTGTTCGTGTTTCCGTAGGTCGACTGAAGAATCTCTTGATCTTACCGACCAATTCTTGTATCCTTCCAGCCCTACCTCTGCTGCCACTGACATGGACATTGACAAGGCACCAGGAGACGAAGAGGCCACCTCACGAGCTGGTAAGTTCGTTCAACTAAGTTCTGTTTAGTCGAGTGGGTGGTCAATTGACTGGAAATTTGATACTTCTCTTCTTATGTAGCTCCGCAACATATCGTTGTGCTTCCTGATGACGAAGAAGAAGAAGTGCCTCTAGAGGAGAGGAGGAAGAAGAGTGGAGGCTCAAGCAGGAGGAAGCTTGAAGTCCAAGTCCCTCAGTCGACACCGGCGTCTGAGGCGATAGTTCAGACCAACGTCACATCGCTAACCCGTTGACGACTGATCATCCATCGGGGTCGACTGCACAGACACCTGCTGCACCGGTGCAACTCCACTCATCCGACCCAGCAACTACTTCGACCCCTCTGGAGCCATCCCTCTTTGCTACATATCAAACTCCAGACGATTCGCCGGGTGCCGCTAGGGAAGCTCTTCGCCAGGCGAATCTTGTCATGGAGCATGTGAAAGTGATGCATGAAGCCAGTCAAATAGCTTACAACGGCAGCACTGCCCTTCAGACCAATGTTCAGGTCAGCAAAATTCTGACTGAACTTTTGAATGTTGCTTTATATCTGATCACCCACTGGGTGTTCGTTCGCTTAGAACTCAGGAAATCTTCAATTCTGCACTTTTCGAATCGGTGGGGGCACGTCGAGTGCACCCACTGGGTGTAGTCCCCGAGACCACGGTCGGCTGCTAGCAGTAAACTTAGGTCTAATGATGTATCTCTCTCTCTCTCTCTATCTTTTTGAACTCATGCTGAGTATTGATCTGATCCAGTGGGGGCACGCTAAGTGCACCCACTGGGTGTTGTCCCCATGACTACTGTGGAATATTTGATTCTGTGGTAGTCTTAGAGTAATTCTTTTCCTTGTATCTGCCGACTGACATGTCTGTCTTTCTGGCTACAGACGTCTTGTGATCTTGGAGCTCGGCTCACCGAGTTAAATAAGAAGCGTATCAGCATTGAACTTGACCTCGAACTTGCGAAGAAGAATCTGAAGACTACCCAACAAGAAACGGCCATCATGGGAGGTGATCACTCGACCATTTTGTCTGTTTTTTAGCTTCACACTTCGCACTGGTTTTTCTTTTAGTGTCTTTGAACCGAGTGATTTCACACAAGCAGATGTGCATAGTGAAAATTGTCAACTTAAGTCTCATCTGAAGAGTGTTGTTTCTTTAGAGAGGATGAAGGAGGCTTTGGAGCATAAGGATCTGGATCTGGCAGCCGCTCAGAAGGAAGCACACGAGAAGACGAAGCTTGTGGACCAGAAGCTGGCTTCGGTCAGCAAATTGGAGGAGGGGAATGCGAAGCTGAAGACTGCCATCTCGAACGCTAATCGAGAAGTCGAGCAACTGAAGAAGTACAAGGAGAATCTGACCACTGAAGTCGGCGGCCTCAAAACCAAGACAGACATGCTAGAGTCCTTTCTGGAGCAACTCGCTGCCAAACTTGTTCTGAAGCTTGAAGGTATGATCAGTCGACTACGATTAGCTTGTTTCCGACTAAACTTTGTTATCATGCCGTCGACTCACCACTTTTTGCAATGGGACGGAACTGTGTCAGGACTTTGAGGCTGAAACTGGGCGGGTTGAGACGGGTCTCGACCCCATCAACTGTCCTGTGAAAGATGACACTGCAATGAATCTGCTTCGGTTGGAGTCGCGCTTAGATGGTGTGGTTGCTTATCTCACCCGGCTGAAGGCGGCGATGGCTCAAGTGGATGCTGAACTCTAGCCTCGAATGGAGCTGTCTCAAGACCTCGAGTCCCTGATGACTCGACTAAATCAGATTCTAGGCCGAGTGCAAGAGTGGAAAAAAATCTTCCGCCCGCTGTGGTGCCGATGTTACCTTGTCTTTGGTCCGAGTGCACTGCAAGGAGGCTAAGGAAGACAAGCTGGCAGCTCTCAAAGTGGCAAACACTAAGAAGCACTCGTACCAGGACTTCATGGACACCTTCCTCTAGGCAGCCACTCACATCGCCGACAGCATCAACCTCGACAGCTTCTGCAACCCGGCCAGTCCTTCTCCCGCCGAGTGATTAAAAAACATTATGCTCCACTTTTATTTGCCTCGGAATGCCGAGTGAATTTGTAACCGTTAAAACTCCTTCGGGCCTGATGCCCGAGCACTTTATTCTGCGGTTAAGAAACTTTGGATTTATCTTCTCATATATTGCGTCTGTCTTCGAACGAATTCGTTTTCCTCTCGGGCTGTCGGCTGCTTACTTGATGCAGCTTCTGGAGGAGGATGGTCAATCGACCAATCGGGTGATCTTTGAGCAACATTGATCAGCTCATCAGCAAGGCATTCAACAATGGTCTTGACGTTCCAGTCGACCGATCAGGCGACCCTTGAGCAGCATTGATCAGCTCATCAGCAAGGCACTCAGCAATGGTCTTGACGTTCCTGTCAACCGGTTGGGTGGTCCTTGAGTAGCATTGATCAGCTCATCAGCAAGGCACTCATCAATGGTCTTGATGTTCCAGTCGACCGATCGGGTGATCCTTGAGTATCATTGATCAGCTCATCAGCAAGGCACTCAGCAATGGTATTGACGTTCTTGTCAACCACCTGGTAAAGTTTTTCAAACTTAGGCGAGCACTGGGCTGCAGCTAAGCCCCCGAGTGGGAGGGTTGCTCATCCCTCGGTAGGATTTTTCAAACTTAGGCGAGTACGGGACTGTAGCTAAGCCCCCGAGTGGGAGGGTTGCTCACCGCTCGGTAGGATTTTTCAAACTTAGGCGAGCACTGGGATGCATCTAAGCCCCCGAGTGGGAGGATCGCTCGCCACTCGGTAGGATTTTTCAAACTTAGGCGAGTACGGGACTGCAGCTAAGCCCTCGAGTGGGAGGGTTGCTCACCGCTCGGTAGGATTTTTCAAACTTAGGCGAGCACTGGGCTGCAGCTAAGCCCCCGAGTGGGAGGGTTGCTCACCACTCGGTAGGATTTTTCAAACTTAGGCGAGCACTGGGCTGCAGCTAAGCCCCCGAGTGGGAGGCGGACATACAACTCGGTAGGATTTTCATCACTTAGGCGAGCACTGGGGTGCAGCTAAGCCCCCGAGTGGGAGGCGGACTGACCACTCGGTAGGATTTTTCAAACTTAGGCGAGCACTGGGCTGCAGCTAAGCCTCCGAGTGGGAGGCGGACTCACCACTCGATAGGATTTTAATCACTTAGGCGAGCACTGGGCTGCAGCTAAGCCCCCGAGTGGGAGGCGGACTCACCACTCGGTAGGATTTTTATCACTTAGGCGAGCACTAGGCTCCAGCTAAGCCCCCGAGTGGGAAGCGGACTCACCACTCGGTAGGATTTTTGTCAGTTCGTCTTAGGCGAAATAGATTCGCAGCTAAGGTACTACGTACAAAAGAAATAAACAACAATCATTCGGAAGAAGTAAATTATGTCTTTTGATAGCCAAACTAAAAGGTATTTCTTATTACATCTCATCAGTCTAGATATTTAAGAATAGAAAGGGCGGAGCAGAACCTCATTCCAGGCGCGTGGCTCATCTTTATTATGTTCGACGTTGAAGAGACGGTACACTCCATTGTGGAGCACCTTGGTGATGACGAAAGGGCCTTCCCAAGCAGGAGCGAGCTTGTGGGGTCTCTGCTGGTCCACTCGAAGAACCAGGTCTCCTTCTTGAAATGCCCGATCCCTCATGTTTCCAGCATGAAATCGACGCAAGTCTTGCTGATAAATGGTCGACCGGATCAAGGCCATCTCTCTTTCTTCTTCTAGGAGATCGACTGCATCTTGCCGAGCTTGTTCTGCTTCTTCTTACGAGAAGAGTTCGACTTGAGGTGCATTGTGGCGTAAATCACTGGGGAGCACGGCTTCAGCTACGTGGACTAACAAGAATGGAGTTCTTCCAGTCGACCGATTAGGGGTTGTCCTCAACCCCCATGGTACGGATGGGAGCTCGTCGACCCAAGCTCCTGCTGCATGTTTCAAGTCACGCATCAACCGACCGAGGCTTCAATCCTTTGAGAATCAATCCATTTGCCCGCTCGGCCTGCCCATTCGACTGAGGATGAGTGACCGAAGCGTAGTCGTCTCTCATGCCTTGGGAGGCACAAAAGGCTTTGAATTCTTCAGAATCGATGTTCGAGCCGTTATCCGTGATGATGTTGTGCGGGACGCCATATCTGAATATAAGTTCACTGATGAAACTCACAGCTGTGCTTGCTTCAAGGCTTTTGATGGGCTTGGCTTTGATCCATTTGGTGAACTTGTCGACTGCTACCAACACATGAGTAAATCCACTCCTGCCCGTCCTGAGAGGTCCAACCATGTCCAGTCCCCAGACGGCGAAAGGCCAGACGAGTGGAATTGTTTTCAGAGCTGACGCAGGTTTATGAGACATGTTGGAGTAAAACAGACAGCCTTCACACTTGTCCACTATCTCCTTAGCCATCTCGTTGGCCCACGGCCAGTAAAACCCGACTCGATAGGATTTGGCCACGATGGTCCAAGAGGACGCATGATGACCACAGGTCCCCGAGTGAATATCATTGAGGATCACTCGACCTTCCTCTGGAGTGATGCATTTCTGGCAAACTCCAGTTGCACTTTCTCTGAACAACTGCCCCTTTATCACAGTAAAGGCCTTAGATCGCCGGATGATCTGTCGAGCCTCTTCTTCATCCTCCGGAAGTTCTTTCCTAAGAATGTATGCAATGTACGGTACTGTCCAGTCGGGAGTGATGACCAGAACATCCATGACTAAGTCGACCACGGCTGGGATTTCAACTTCAGTCGGATCTGTGGCACTCTTGGGGCTGTGTCGACTCTTCTGTGAAGGGATCCTCCTAAACCGAAGGTGAATGAATATGTTCCAAAAACACATTGCGGGGAATGGCCTCTCTCTTTGAACCTATCTTCGCCAACTCATCTGCAGCTTGATTTTTCAATCGGGGTACATGGTGAAGTTCCAACCCTTCAAAATTCTTTTCCAGCTTCCTAACAGCATTGCAGTAACCAGTCATGGCTGGACTTCTGACATCCCATTCCTTCATCACCTGATTAACCACCAAATCCGAGTCGCCATATACCATGAGGCGACGGACGCCGAGTGAAATGGCCATACGCAACCCATATAAAAGTGCTTCATATTCTGCTTCATTGTTGGAGGAATCAAAATGGATCTGGAGAACATAGTTAAGCTTGTCTCCACAGGGGGACATCAATACTACTCCAGCACCCGATCCGTTTAGCATCTTGGAGCCATCGAAGAACATAGTCCAATGTTCCGGGTGAACTTGAGTCGGTAGTTGCTGCTCAACCCACTCGGCAAGGAAATTCGTGATTGCTTGGGACTTGATAGCTTTCTTTGCCTCAAACTTGATGTCCAGTGGAAGGAGCTCAATCGCCCATTTTGCTAGTCGACCTGTTGCATCTCTGTTATTCAGAATCTCAGACAACGGTGCGTCACTGATGACTGTAATAGACTAATCAGAGAAGTAATGTGCAACCTTCTTCATGGTCATGTAGATTCCATAGACAAGCTTCTAATAATGAGGATATCGTTGCTTGGACGGAGTCAAAACTTCAGAGAGATAATAAACTGGGCGTTGAACCTTGTAAGCTTTTCCTTCCCCTTCTCGCTCGATCGTGAGTACTGTACAGACAACTTGTCCAGTGGCTGGAGTGTAAAGCAGTAAAGGCTCTTTACTGATTGGCGCAGCGAGCACCGGCTGGTTGGAAAGCAGGGCTTTGAGCTCTACAAACGTTGCATCAGCTTCTTCAGACCACTCGAACTTATCAGATTTCTTCTTCAATCGGTAAAGAGGCTAGGCCTTTTCACCGAGACGAGAAATGAATCGACTCAAGGAGGCCAAACAACTAGTCAGCTTCTGAACGTCATGCACTCGCACGGGGCGTTTCATTCGGAGGATGGTATCAACTTTTTCTGGATTGGCGTCGATCACTCGTTCGGAAACGAGAAAACCAAGCAACTTTCCTCCTGGAACTCCAAATGTGCACTTTGATGGATTAAGCTTGATATCGTACCTTCTTAGGTTGGCAAAGGTTTCTGTGAGGTCAGTCAATAGGCCAGAACCTTTGCGAAACTTGACCACGATGTCATCTATGTACGCCTCCACATTCCGACTGATTTGGGTGAGCAGGCACTTCTGGATCATTCTCATGAACGTGGCTCCGGCATTTTTAAGACCGAATGGTATGGTCACATTGCAAAAACAATGGGGGTGATGAAAGCTATTTTTATTTCATCGGGGCCATACAGTCGGATCTGATGATACCCAGAATACGCATCTAGGAAAGATAGGCGCTCACACCCCGCAGTCGAGTCAACGATCTGGTCGATACGGGGGAGAGGGAAGTGATCTTTCGGGCAGGCCCGATTGATGACATTGGCAAGCCACTCAGAGTGGTAGATTTCACGGATGAACTCTGCTGCCAACAATCGAGCCACTTCTTCGTCGATTGCTTTTCTCTTCTGAATGGCGGACCGCCGAAGGTGCTCTTTGATGGGTTTTACCTTGGGGTCGACACGCAAATGGTGCTCAGCCAGTTCTCTAGGTACACCTGGCATGTCAGAGGGTTTCCATGCGAAGATGTCCTAGTTCTCACGGAGGAACTGGATATGCGCTTCTTCCTATTTGCTGTCGAGTGTTGTTGATATATGAGTCGGCGCAGCATTGGGGTCGGTCGGGTGAATATGAATCGGTTTCGTTTCACCAGTCGACTAAAATGCAGAGTCTGTAGCAGGCTTCTTGGCTCGGAGCAAATCACTCGGATCTGTACTCTTCTGATACTCCTGAAATTCAACCGCCGCCATCTGTGCATCGGTGATTTTGGAACCTTTCTGGAAACATTCTTACGCTTTACGCGATTACGGTGATTGTGATCACACCTTTGGGACCAGGCATCTTCAGCTTGAGGTACACATAGCACGGTCGAGCCATGAAACGTGCGTGTGCCGGCCTCCCCAGGATGGCGTGATAAGCCCTCTGGAAATCCACGACTTCAAATATCAACTTTTCTTTACGATAATGCTTGGAATCACCGAAAACCACGTCGAGAGTGATCTGGCCGAGTGATTTGGCTTTCTTTCTGGGGATAACACCGTGAAAGCTCATATTGCTCTCGCTAAGCTTGGACATCGGGATGCCCATCCCCTTCAAGGTTTCAGCATATAGGATATTCAGACCGCTACCACCATCTATCAGCACTTTAGTCAGTCGAGTGCCACCGACCACCGGGTCGACCACCAGCGCTTGCCTCCCAGGGGTGACTATGCGAGCAAGATGGTCTGACTGGTCGAATGTGACGGCTGTCTGGGACCATTTCAGGTACGTGGTTGTTGTCGCCGGAGCAACCATATTCACCTCTATGTTGATAACCTTCAAACGACTCTTGCTCTCAACATCAGCGAAAATCATGAAAGTGGAATTGACCTTGGGGTAACCATCGTCTTCTTCCTCTTCCTCATCTCTGTCCGACTCTTTCTCCTTCTCATTGGGCTGTTTCTCCCGGAACTGTTGGATCAAGAGTCGACATTGCTGAGTTGTATGCTTTGGGTAATGTGACACGACAAATCCAGCACATCATTTCCGGCTTGATCCTTTACCTTCTTGGGGGGCCAGGGCCCCTTAGGTTTTCCCTTAAACTTTCCTTGAGCCACTGCTGCAATCTCACCAGGTGCCGCTGGCTCGGATTTACGCTTTTGTTTCCGACTGGAACCACCTCCACCGGCCTCTTGGCCGACTGGTTTACTCTTCCCACTACGGAGTCGATCCACTTCTTCTCCGTTAGCATACCGGGTGGCTATCTCCATCATTCGGGTCAGTCATATCCCCAATCCGACCGAACTTCAGACCAACTCTTGATACTTCACGCCTTCCTTGAAAGAGCACACTTCCTGATGCTCTGATACATTCTCAACGGTGTGATGCAAAGTGGTCCACCTCTGAATGAATTCCCTCAAAGTCTCATTCGGCTTCTGCACACAATGCTGCAACTCGGGAAGCCCTGCTGGCCACTTGCACGTGCCCTCATAGGTTCTTACGAACACTCGAGATAGCTCTTCCCAACTGTGTTTACTGTCCGGGGCCAACTGAGTCAACCACCCTCGGGCCGACCCTTCCAACATAAGAGGGAGATGCTTCATTGCTATCTCATCATTTCCGCCTCCAATTTGCACAGCCACTCGGTAATCTTCAAGCCAAGTTTCAGGCTTGGATTCTCCAGTGAACTTACTGACTCCTGTTGCCAATCTGAAGTTGGGAGGAATCACTGCTGCCCTGATGGCTCTGCTGAAGCACTTTGGGCCTGAAACATGTAATTTGCTGCCACTCGGACGATCTATGCCCAAGTCTTCTCTGTGCGCTCTATTCCGGTCGACCAGGCCTTGGACGAGAATGGATCTCGCATCGAAGCCCGGCTCCCTTGGGTCGACCGAAGCTCTACGCTCGTCCCTGTGCCGGCGTCTACCATCGTTCTGCCAAGGCACGTACGACGCACTCCTAGGAGGAGGCGTTGGCACTCGGCGACAATTGTTGCGGTCGAACTCACGATCATACTGCCCACGGCCTTCACGCCGCAGGGGCGATCATGGGCTATGTGTCGACTGAACTGTATCCGCTACCACGGATCTGCTGTGTATCCTATTCCGTGACTGAGACACTGCATAATTCTACTCTTCTGCTGCTCGGAGCAAGGCCCAGATCTGCTCCAACCCTTGGCCTGCCTCTAACTGGGAAGGTTGAATTGACTCTGCAATTCAGGCCGCAGCAGTGAGGTTCTGAATTGGAGTATGATATACCTTAGGTGGAGGCGGGAAAAGCTGCCGTCGACTGGACTCAGGGACTCGCTCCCGGGCTCGCTCGTCGAGAGCGCGCTGCAAGTTCTCCAGTCGAGTGCGCTCAGCAGAATTAGCCAAGCGCGCCTCCTCCAAGGCCCGAGCCTCGGGAGTTTCTCCAATGATGGGCGTGTGAAGTGCGTCCGTGTTGCGACGACGAAGATCCTCTCTCTGCTGCGAAGAGAGAGGTTCGGGATGATACTCCTCGTGGACCCATGATGGATCGCCACTAGCCTCTTCACCGTCCTCGTGGCGAAAGCCAGGTGGGCCACGCGGACCATCGACCATCAGGACTTCAGCCGCAGGATCGCTGCTATCACACTCGGACGCCGTCTCAGCGGAGCCAGTCGACAGATCGAACAGGCCGTGAAGAGTCTCGTCGGGCTCGATTGCCGCAACTTGATGAGTGGCCGAACGCCGAGCCACCGCATGCTTCACCCACCGCTGAATCCGCGACCGACCGGATCGCTTGCGGCGGCGAACTGCGGGGAGGGAAGATGTCACCGGTGAGGGAGTCCTGGATTAGGGGGTATCCGGACAACCGGACTGTGCACAAAGTCCGGACTATTAAACCGTGGAGATACAAGACTCAAGACTTCGGCCCGTGTCCGGATGGGGCTTTCCTTGGTGTGGAAGGCAAGCTTTGTGATCCGGATATTATATTTCCTTCCTTGAAACCGACTCCATGTAAACCCTAGCCCTCTCCGGGGTCTATATAAACCGGAGAGGTTGGTCCTTAGAAGGCCGATTACAATTACATTCATACCATCATAGGCTAGCTCCTAGGGTTTAGCCTCTACGATCTCGTGGTAGATCTACTCTTATACTACCCATATCATCAATATTAATCAAGCAGGAAGTAGGGTTTTACCTCCATCGAGAGGGCCCGAACCTGGGTAAACATCTGTGTCCCTTACTTCTTGTGACCATCAGCCTTGACGCACAGATCAGGACCCCCTACCCAAGATCCACCGGTTTTGACACCGACATTGGTGCTTTCATTGAGAGTTCCTCTATGACGTCGCCGTCAGGCTCGATGGCTCCTTCAATCGTCATTAAGGACGCGGTCCAGGGTGAGACTTTCCTCCCCGGACAAATCTTCGTGTTCGGCGGCTTTGCGCTGCGGGCCAATTCGCTTGGCCACTTGGAGCAGATCGATAGCTATCCCCCCGGCCATCAAATAAGGTTCGGAAACCTGAACTACACGGTGGATATCCGCAGAGACATGATCTTTGACGGATTCGGGCCAGCGCCAGAAGCGCCGAACAGTCGCGATGAGCACGGCTTAGACCTGCTGTCAGACGTCGCTCGGGATATCGTCCCGGCAGAAGCCTCAGATATAAATCCGGGACAGGTCGCTTCGCCTAAGGAAGGAGGGCTGGACCCCGCCCCATAGGCCGTACCTTCATCGGCGATGGAGCCGAACACAAGTTTCACCTCTGAGAGAACCTATGACTCCGGACCCCCGGATTCATATCCGGACGCAGGTTCCAGTCCGCGCGCCCCCGAGCCCGCCGATCCTGGTTGGGCTCCGGAGATGGAGTTCACCGCGGCGGACGTTTCTCGGCACTCGCCCTTTGGCAACATGCTGGACTTATTGAAGTATCTCTCCTTGTCAGGAGACTCCGGGCCGAACTATGTCCGGCTCAAGTGGGAAGAAGACAATGACGGAATTCGTTGCCCACCCACCACCCACTTCATTGCCACGATCGATGATCTAACAGACGTGCTTGACTTCGACCCCGAAGACATCGACGGTATGGACGACAATGTAGGAGAATCACAGGAGCCACCGCTCACCGGGCGGTGGACGGCCACCTCCTCATATGATATATATATGGTGGACACTCCAACGGAAAAAAGTGGCGGCCAGGCAACGGAGGAAAACCCCTCAGGAAGAAAGGCAAAACATGTGCGTTATCGGTACCACTCCAAACCCCGCCACACCAAAAACGGCCCCGGAAACGAGAGCAGTCCGAACGGTGCCAAAAAGGAATACAACCCGAGTCAGCCTACACCTAAGCAGGCCGGACCAATGATGACGGGATACTGGGAGAGGGACAATCACACACCCCCCCTCCGATGATGAGGCAAGCCTCGACAATGACGAATTCGGCATACCAAAGGACCCAGTTCGCTTCAAGCGACTGCTCATGGCTACAGCAAGGAGCCTGCAAAGGAAAGAAGTGCAGCTCACAGCTGACCAAGATGCGCCAGAGGATAGGTGGACCAAGATACTAGCCGCCGAAAAATACGAACTCGAGAGCCCCAATAAAGGGCACACACGGCACAACCGGCTACCTCAACTCGAGCAGGAAAACCACGGGCACGCACACAGACGCCCACGCATCACTACGGTCCAAGGCGGCAAGCAGCAGATACGAAGAGGCACCCTCAGACCTCGGCATAAAGGTCATAAACATCAAGACAAGGAAGCTGGTGCCAAGTCCGGCAACGCTCAGTCCAACAAACAGGCAAAGAGCAGCACAAGCCTACTCGACCGAAGATACACGCTGGATCAGCCGTGTGAAATTCACGGTACCCCAAGCAGGACGGCAAAGCATACCAATAGAGAATGCAGGATTCTCAAAACAAAGCGGCTGGTCGCACGCCGGAAGCAATAAAGGGGAGATGCCTCGTCAAGACCCCCCCCCCCCCCCACAGCGTAACAGTACAACCGACCAACTAGCACCACCTAAACCACGGCAAGTTAATTGCAGTGCCTCTAGACCTAGTAATCCGGGGGCTCCATAACACACAAAGCCCACAAGGGTATGACGCCACGGAAAACATCTCCTATAAGATGTAAGGCGCAAAGGCCAAGTTCTGTTGGCCCACCACTCTAAACGGTTGCCTTTGGGCCATCCAAAAATGCTACGCCAAAGAATAAATCCTCGGCACCTTCCCATACGATAGCTTACCGTATGCTAACGGGGAAAACCACGTCAACTAGATTCTACGTGGTAAATTACCCGAGCCAACCATCCGGACATCCCTCTGCGGAGTCCGTACTACCTCACGGTCTAACATTTGGGCACACGAGGCCGATTAGGGACCCTGGGAGCAACAACAAGAGGACACCTAGCTGTCTACAAGCATTTCGCATTTGCAAACTAACGATTGATGCAGAACAGAACTGGCGGCATGGAATTATCCCGGACACACAAAGGAAGGAACATGCAGGTAGAAGGCAGTTCGGATTCATTCTCGACCCGCTCACAGCCCCCTCCAGTCCGACCATAATAGGTTCCGTCAACCAACACCTCTTTCCATACATCATACTAATATGCATAGACATAAAATTCTACTACAATGTGTAAATAGCAATTACCGGCTGTCGTTTATCGTCGACGCCTCTTTGCCGAAAATGAAACCCACGCTCCGCGTTCGCCTGGTTGCACCAGGGGCTCCACAGTACGGCAAGCAAGTCCGACCACCTTTTCGGTCGTTCGGCACCCCGAACTTATAGCACTATATGCATCTGCTCCGAATCATGTCTTGGGTCATTGGTTGGGTTTGCCCGGCTCCCATGTTTTGGTACCTTACGTTCCGTTCTATCGGCTAAGGTAGCGCTAGGAGAACTACTGCGATTGTGTCCCGGTTCAGCCGGACAAGCACCCGATGGAAAGCCAAAACCGATGTCATGATGAAGCGAGAGCGATCCGCTGTTCGAGAGGTCATAAAATCCCTAAAGATTTATTCCACATAACGCCATCATAAATGCTAAGTGCGACAGATCGGTCTTCTGATCAGGCGCCAATAGAGCCCCTAGTTCGCCTTAGAACACTAGGAACTCGCCGACTCATACTCAAATTCCTATTGCTAAGTGAGAATAATAAAACCCTATAGTCCGATTGCCTGGTTCGCGGAAAGATACACCTCCTTAAAAGGACCCAACTATGGGATAAAGAGCGTTCAGATATATCCCGAACACCCCCGTATCCTTTTTACAAGGGGACAGAAGCCGACGACTGGCCAACTCCCAGAATTTGCATACAATAAAACAGCCGCACAGGAAGAACATATGTTCAAATAAAACAGGCAAATATAACAAACATGCCATTATCCCATATTACAACAAGTGGCACAGATGCCCTCAGGGAAATATGATGTCTTTAGTACACTTGTCCGCCACAAGGCGGGCCCCTTTCATCACACCTTCATAATACAGCTCGGGCTTGCGGTGTTCCTTACCCTTCGGCGGCCCCTCAATGATCAGCTTTTCCGCATCAAGCCTCCCCCAATGCACCTTCGCATGGGCAAATGCCATACGCCCGCCTTCTATGCAGACTGATCGCTTGATAGCATCTAGCCGAGGACAGGCGCCCACGATCCGCTTGACGAGTGCGAAGTAGCTGCTTGGAATCGGATCCACAGGCCACAGCCGGACAACTAAGTCCTTCATGGCTAGCTCGGCCACCTGGTGCAGTTCGATTAGCTGTTTCATCTGATCGATAAATGGCACCGGATAGTTTGGCGCCAGATACTGCGACCAGAAATCCCTCTCTGCAGTCTTCTTCTCCTCGGTGCAATAGAATTGAGCAGCATCTGATATGCTGCGAGGAAGATCCGCAAAAGCCCCTGGAAAAATAAGAATTCAGCCCGCCGCTTGGATTCTTCACATTCTAACATACACGAAGCTAAGAATACATAAGGCCTTACCAGCCGCCACTTTTCGGGCCTCCTGAATGTCCCGCGCAGCACCTCTGGCTTCTTCCCGAGCACCTTCTGCATCCTCGAGAGCTTGGGCGAGCTCGGATTGTTTCCCTTTTAGACTCTGCTCCAAGCTCTCACTTTTCTTCACAGCTTCCTGGAGCTCCCGCTCAGCGGTGATAACCCTGGCCTCGTGTTTTCATGAAGCGCATGTTCGGCCTCAGCCTTCTTGTTGGCATCAGCCAAAGCTTTCTTTAGTGCCTCGTATTTGGCAGACGCTCCTAGAGCACACAGTACTAAATTTTTTTATTCTGCACAACCATTCGTCCGTGCCAACTCCAAGACAAATGTTTTCAACATACCTTGCTTGTCTTCCAGTTGCTTCCTCACACGGCCGAGTTCTTCCTCGGACCATGCATGGTTCTGCTTCAGTTCGAACACTTCCGCCTCGAAAGCGGAAGTCCTCTCTACGGATGCCAGTTTTCACACCAAAGGGTATACGTCATTTACACAGGCTCCTCCGAAGGCAGGGGGTTTGATCCCCTGCCCGGCTCTGTGACCTTCGCTGGACAGTGTATCAGGGGCTACTACTTATATTATGACAGTTCCTTAAGGGTTTAATAGGAGACATACCTCAAAAGCCTTTATAAGACTAAGGCAGGACGCGTTCAGCCTGCTCTCGACGGACTGAATCCTTTCAACCACCTCGCCCACAAGGGCTCGATGCTCGTCGACAATAGACGCGTTCCTCAACGCTGTCAATAGACCGCCAGGCAGCTCTGCTTGAACAGAGGACGCCGGCGGCGTAGGCTGGCCCCCCGCCATCAGGGGGGCTGCTTGCTCGATCGCAGAACCCTAGAGGTCCCGGGGCCGTATCCATCCCTGCGTGTTCGGCACCAGGGATATGTCCTCCCTGGTCCGGGTCTTGTCGAGACGACTCCTCGGTGTCGCGCCCAAACTTGGGGGAAGGGGCCTGCGAAGGCGTCTCGCTCGCCAAAGCGTCCGAGTCCAGTGAATTCTCCGACTAGGACTGGCCGACGTAGGACCTTGCCGGACTGTGCAATATGTAGGCAACAGTCAAAACCACTATACCCAAAAAAACGATCCCGGACGCATATGTGTGTTCGGATACTTACGACTACTCCAGGGACTGGGCCCTGGATCCCACTCCGGGCTGCTATCGGTGGCCGTCGGGGATGCCCCTGGGAGGGAATGTTTCCCCCTCTTGGGCGATCCGGCCTCTAGAGATGCGGAGGCCACCCTTTTCCTCCCACCATCAGAGTGAGGCTCATCCTCCTCTGCTTCCTCCTCTTCGTCCTCGGACGAAGGATCGTCGCTGGAGTCTTCGGATCTGGCGTCCGAAACCTCGCGACGGTGAAGGCCACCCCGGGTCTTCTTGACCTTCTTAGAGGCCTCCTTCTTTGGCGCCTTGTAAGGCGTGAGGACCAACATCTTCATCAGAAGAGGTCCGGCCGGTTCCTCCGGCAGGGGGGCTGGACCATGTAGCCGCTCCACCTTCTTTACCCATCCCTGAGGCTGCAATGAAATACGATTAGTGTGTCTCCCACATGATGTGCCAATTAAAGCACGAATAGACAGAGTGTGGCTGTGACTTACTAAGCTGGGAGAATGTGATGATTGATACCCACGGTCCTCGGCGGGGCCCGGCCATGATTTGCCGGACTTAAAGAGCACCTTCCAGATATCCTTGTGGGTGGACTCGTAAAGCTCCTGAAGGGTTTGGTGCTTGGCCGGATCAAACTCCCACAGGGTACAAGCTCGGCGCTGACAAGGGAGAACCAGGCGAACTAGCATCACCTGGACTACATCGACGAGTTTGATGTCCCTATCGATGACGCCCTGGATGCGTGTCTGGAGCAATAACAGCTCGTCGGACGAGCACCAGTTCGGGCCCTTCTCGGGCCAGGACGTGAGCCGCAGTGGAGCTCCGGATCTGAACTCTGGAGCTGCCGCCCACTTCTTGCCGCGTGGTTCGGTGATATAGAACCACTGCTGCTGCCACTCCTTGACAGAGTCGTTGAAAGCGCCTTTCGGCCAGACATCCTTGGGCATCTTGCTTACCATGGCGCCGCCGCACTCGGCGTGTTCGCCACTCACCACCTTGGGCTTCACATTGAAAATCTTTACCCATAGGCCGAAGTGAGGTGGGATCCCTAGAAAAGCCTCGCACACGACGATGAACGTCGAGATATTGAGGAAGGAGTTATGTGAAAGATCATGAAAATCGATCCCGTAGTAGTACATGACTCCCCGAACGAATGGGTGAAGGGGAAACCCGAGCCCACAGACGAAATGGGGAAGGAACACGACTCTCTCATGAGATTCCGGAGTAGGGACGACCTATCCCGCCGGGGGAAGACGGTGGCCGATCTTCTGGGCCAGATACCCGGCTCCCCGGAGCTTCTTGATGTCCTTCTCCTGTACAGTTGAGGCCATCCATTTGCCTCCTTCTCCGGACATCTTCAGAAACCTTCCCTTCGGTGGGGGAGAAGAGTGCTTGGCCGTTAGGGCTCGCACAAAGGGGAATGAGCTAGCAGGAGAAGGAGGCGTGGGTAAAAGAGAAAGGGACCTGACCTCCTTATAAAGGTGATAAAGGTTTTTTGTGCTTCCCCACTTGCCTGGTGGAACCCGTCCGCCTCCCGCTCGCCGCGATTAGCGGCACGGTTAGATTACCCATGCTCGTATTGATGAGAATCCCGTAATAAGGGGACACGATCTCTGCTTTGACAAGATGTGTCACAGAAACCGCCTCGTGATATGCGTTGTAGCTGGTTGTGGGGAAACGGGTCGAATAGTGATCCGACCGTAATAACATGTCACGTCATCAGAAAAAGTTGTCAGCAGATTGCATTTGTGAAATATCACTCTCTCTACGGTGGTATGTGAAGATCATCTTGCGGATCCGGACACGGTCTACATGTTCGATAACCACTTTGGACTATTCGGAGGAGGAACCCGCCTTGCAATGCCGAAGAAAATACTGCGCGCCGGACTCATCGTCATTGAAGCCTGGTTCAGGGGCTGCTGAGGGAGTCCTGGATTAGGGGGTATCCAGACAGCCGAACTGTGCACAACATCCAGACTATTAAAGCGTGGAGATACAAGACTCAAGACTTCGGCCCGTGTCCGGATGGGGCTTTCCTTGGTGTGGAAGGCAAGCTTGGCGATTCGGATATTATATTTCCTTCCTTGAAACCGACTCCATGTAAACCCTAGCCCTCTCCAGTGTCTATATAAACCGGAGAGGTTGGTCCTTAGAAGGTCGATCGCAATTACATTCATACCATCAAAGGCTAGCTCCTAGGGTTTAGCCTCTACGATCTTGTAGTAGATCTACTCTCGTACTACCCATATCATCAATATTAATCAAGCAGGAAGTAGGGTTTACCTCCATCGAGAGGGACCAAACTTGGGTAAACATCTGTGTCCGTTACTTCTTGTTACCATCAGCCTTGACGCACAGATCGGGACCCCCTACCCGAGATCCGCCGGTTTTGACACCGACAACCGGAGCCGACTGATACTGGGTCGATGGCTGCCGAAGAAGGACGCCATGAACGCATACGAGAAAGTGCGTCGCCCCTCGGACGGGGAGCGCCTCAACATCGAGCGGAGCTTCATGAAGCCATGCCGAGTCGTCAGCGACGAAAACGAGCGCGCCGAGACGGATCTCGCGGCCTTCAACCATCTCGCCGCCGGAAACCATGATGATGATCGGAAAAACTTGCAACTTCACCAATAAGTCACTAAGACACCGGCCCCACGGTGGGTGCCAACTGTCGTGGTTCTAAGTCTGACGGTAGAAAGGGTGGTAGGTATGTAGAGGCAAGATCTCAGCTATGGTGAAGATGTACACACGAGTTTTACGAGTTCAGGCCCTTCTCGGAGGCAGTAACAGCCCTACATCTCGGTGCCCGGAGGCGGTCGATTAGATTATGCGTGTGGTATTACAGGGGGTGCGAACCCTTGTCCCAGAGGAGGGGGTGGCTTATATAGAGTGCACTAGGACCCCAGCCATCCTCCATTACAAGGGACTAAATGTACATAAAGTGTTGGCGTTACTGGTAACGCCAGCCTTAAGTGCTATTAATGGCCTTAAAGACTACGGAGTGAATGTGCGACCGTTGTACGCTGAGTGACTCCTGGTCTTCGGGAGGTCGAGTGATTCTCTTGTTAGTCGAGTGACGGTAGGCAGGGAGACTCCCGAGTGACAAGGCGTCGAGTGGATTGCACTCGACACCCATGACCGGGGGTCTCACGGAGCCTCTTGACCTTCTTGCCTTCTTAGGTAGTGATCTTGGGTAGAACGTATAGGTCAGGTCTATGACCCTACCCCAGGTCTGTATCCTCAGCAGGGGCTTCACCATTAGGAACCACAAAGGCATGCCAATGGCAGCAGGTGCAGGAAACCTGAAACGTGTATCAGATGCTCTTCATGCTGAAGCTTTGGCAATGTTGCATGTTGTGAACACAATATTACAACTAGGATGCGACCAAGTGACGCTAGAAACTGATTCAATCTCACTGGAGCAAGCCGTCAATTCTGAAGCCTATGATTTATCTGCTCTAGGTGTTGTGTTTAGGAAAATAAAGTTTCAGCTTAGAGTAGGTGTATCTAAGGTATGTATAAAACACTGTCCAAGATCTTGTAATCAAGCAGCACACAAATTAGTTGCGTATGGTAGGGGCTTAAGTATTGGGTCTTGTGTAATATGGCTTGGCCAATTCCCAAACTTTGTATCAGATGTTGTAGCTGGTGATTTGTCCAGCAAAACCATGTAAGGGAATGCAACTGTGTTCCTTTCAGAAAAAACACTAATATTTTTTATTAAAAGCAAATCCTTATTAAAACAACAATTGTTTTTTGAAATTTCAGAGGAAAAAACTCAAAATATTTTATTAAATTTTACAAACATTTTTTAATTCATGAATACATTTTGAATACTGGAACATTGTTTTTGAATTTGGGAACAAATTCTAAACGGGAAGATTTTTTGAATTTTGCAACCAATTGTTTAAACATTAAATTTTTTAAATTTATGAAAAACAATTGAAAGCAACAATATTGTTTGAAATTCTGAAAAAGCACCCCTAATATTTGTGAAATTTTTAACAAAATTACTTTTTTAAGTAAAACTTTTTAAAAAATAAAAAGAAAACAAAGAAAACCATCAAAAGAAACAAAAACAAGAGGGACGTGAACTGGTCAAGAAGAAGTTTCCCAAAACCCGACACATTGTAGTCTAAAAGGGCCAGCCCATTGATATCGCTACCCCGGAGGACCTCCGAACAGGTACATTGCCCGAATGGGTCTAAGTTGGCCTGGTCTATGTACTTTTTTTTGTTATTTTTTGTTTTCTTATTTTCATTTTTTGTTCTTATTTATCTCTCCATTTGCTTTCTTTTTTGTATTTTTTTACCCTTTTTCAAACTTTCCTCCCTTTTCTTGTATATATCTTTTGGTTAGTATTCTTTTACTATTTTATGGTGCAAAAACATCAAAAGGTGTGTGCACATACTCTTTTTTGAACAAGATTTATATCTAGTATGAAGATTCATTAGAAGTACAAAGCACATCAAATATGATAAAAATTACGTCGAGATCTCTAGATCCGCTGTCACCTGCCCCGACGCGTCAGCTGGGCATCGCTCACATGAGGAGGAGTGTCAAGCACATGATCTCATGCCCGCAAAATGGAGTCAAGCCAGACAATGTGAACCTTCTGGACGACTTGTAGAGACTTCTGGAGAACCTTGAGAAGCTCCAACCCGGGCCTTTTAGCTCTGCGACCATCTCAGCATGGCCACCGATTGTTGCTAAGGTGAAGCTCTATGAGCTTAATGTAAGACTCACCATTGACAAAGGGTGGCCCGGCTTCACAGTCATTCGCCAGGTGAAGATCCATTACTTCCTCAGTCTGATTTAGGATATTCGTTGGGCCTCAATGGAGATCGTGGGATGAAACAACCTTCGGGGCTGTTTGGTTGGCACCCTGAGCTTGATGTGCCTGACCTAGCGCCTCCCTGGATATTGCCTGCGTAGTGTTTGGTTGGCACCCTGAGTGGCATGGAGCTAGCCTATCCTAGGATAGTAGATTAGTCCAGGCAAATGATTAGCCAAACTCAGGCCTCCTATTTCTTGCGCCTGGACACGACAAAACCGCTACCTGAGATCTAATGCCTCTCATATATATTATTTTATTTGACCTACATCTTATATGACTTGTATTAAACTAGCCAGGCAGGCACCAACCAAACACTCACGTCACAAGCTAGCCTGGTCATGCAAAAATATTTAACATCTCAGGTTGTTGTCCAGCATCACTTTTTCTCAGGCATGCTACTCACGGCACGAACCAAACAGGGCCATCCGTGACGTGCACTTCTGGCGAGGACAGTCCTAGCGAACAAGATGGAGCAAATTCGGGGCCCCTTGGTGTCGGGGCCGGGCGGCAACCCCTCGCCCCCTCAGGCCTCGTTTGGTTGCAGCGGGAGCATTCCCAGGGCAGCAAAACCCCAACGGGGGGATTTCCCTGGTAGGTGGGATCCCTCCTACCACCACGGGGGATATTTCCTTTGCCATTTGGTAACAGGTGGATGGGGAAAAGCTGAAACGTTCTAGCGTCTGAATCACATAGCAGATAATTTTTTTTATTAATAAACATTAGAAAACAGGCCAATTCCACAAGTAATTCCCAAAAAAGTTTAAACAAAAACCACAAAATAATTCTGCAAAATGCATATGAATGCCCATGACATTACAAATAATTCCAGAATTTGAAAATAATCTGAGGAAATCAATGAACTTGCAAACTGATAAATAATAATATATTGAGAATATAATCTCGACATACTTTTGAGAAAATCATCTAGAGGTGCATTGCTTAGGAAGTTAATACAGAACCAGAAATCAGATCTTCCTCCTCTCGTGTTATCATTACAAATAAGAACATCATTACTCAACAGGTTCTGAGTTTTAGAACAATGAGGCCAACACCAATACGGACAAATAAATTTCATCTACTAGAAACACGGTAGTTGCGGGCTTGTCCTAGACCTTTACCCCAGTACCAAAAGTGCTAAATTATCAAAAACCATGTCCAGGACAACCACACTTCTGAAGATGCAAGTTGTTGTAAGGTCTTCCTCTACTCCGCGTCAGCTGAGAACC
The DNA here is from genome assembly GCA_021437245.1 of Aegilops speltoides. Lineage (NCBI taxonomy): Eukaryota > Viridiplantae > Streptophyta > Magnoliopsida > Poales > Poaceae > Aegilops > Aegilops speltoides. Next base: position 12,199,826 of record CM038145.1, read on the forward strand.
GCAGCTCGACGCCGACTGAATTATAAGTATTTTTTGGAAGTCAGCAACTGTTCCAGAATACAACAGTTTAGTAAATCATTCAATACTAGAACACAGTTTCATTGCACTGTTTCAAGCATAAATAGATCAGCAAGAGATGGCAAAACTAGTGAAAAGGCTCACCATTCTGAGTAGTACTCGACCAATACGTTGATTCTATGTTGCATTTGAGAACAGTACATGACCATGGTTTATCCTATCTCCTATCTGACCCCTTCTCTACTGGATGGAAAGAAAGGCACAAATACAACTGTAGAAGGTTAATCGAGCATAGAAAAATGCAATTGGTTTATCCTATCACTGATCCACCTACCAGCTCGCTTATCCTTTTCAGATAACAAATGTGAATAGATTGATGTAAGTTAACAAATAAAGCATTATTGGGCAGACATTTTTAGACTATAGGCAAGGTAGTTTTTCTTCATTGCAGAAGTAAAAGGTATATACTGTATAAAAAAAGACAAAGAAAAAAGTATGTGTAATACGTGCAGCAATAACATTGGCTGCAACAGCCTTAAAAAACACATGTGCTAGAAAACGAGCCTTGGAAGATTAAATCATGAAGGTTCACTTGTGATAACTGTAGTTAGGGAAAAACCCTTCACTCCACCAAACAGGATTACATAGTCTAGAAGCAGTTTGTTTCTTTGCAAAGATAAGACTATCTCACAACATGAAGAATGACATATTGTCACTTATCAGATTCAGACAAACCACAAATCATTATCGAGCAATGTTATTTTTAATCTGGACAGTCATTCCATATTTGCCAACAGAAAATAAATTATGTACACCATGTATATTTGGAGCTTAAACTATAATGTCAGTGCAACAAATTCCATATGTATATACTAAAGCAAGAGACAGCAATGATTACTATTTTGAGCTTAGACAATCATTGCAACAAATTCAGTAACAAATTATCCTCCTCTGGTATTAACGCAGTGCAACATTAAAACAATCATTCATAGTTCGGGTCATAAGAATTTGGATTTTATACTCTACTAGCTAAACACAGATGCAAGATCCAGTAGTAGCTCAGGAATCAAGAGTTGAAAGAACAAACCAAACACCGTCCATCTGCATATACCAAAACACGAATCACTTAGCAGATTATTCACATCTGGTCTTAACATAAAGTAACATTACAATAGCATAAGAATTGGATGAGGAATTTCTAGTGTACTAGCAAATATCAATTGACAGGGATTTAAACCAAACAAGGTATGAAGGTATTTCCCCTGGATGGCACGTATGTGTCTTGGATGGAGCTGCTGCACACGCATCCTGTTTTTTTTTTGTACAGACTAAACCCAGGCCAAGAAGCCGTCGTCCGTAGATACTGATGCCGATACTTTAGATTTACTTGCTGAAATAAATTGGTACGACGAAACATTGATGATACCCGTTACTACAAATTGATCCCCTTCAATGCACCAATCTACATCAATCAGTTGTAGTCCAAGTTAAATTATGGCACATATCCAAATGCTAGAATACTCGCAGTAGGACCAAGCCTCAGAGCACAAACAAAGCAGGAGGATTTTTCAGTAATCCATCAGAAACAATGGCTTAAACTAAATAAATAGCAGCTAGAAAGAAAGAGGTAAAGCCAGATTTTGCAGCAGTAGTATACAGATCTACTACCAACTAAAAGGAGGCGGTTTGTGCTTAATCGAGATTGTTGATGGTGGGCTTTAAGATGGCCGGTGCTCATGTTCTTGGATCTGGAACCAACAAGTTCAAGCATCAGTTCATGGACCCTGAGTGCATCGATTGGAGAACAAAATATGAGCTGGAAGAGGAGGGAGTAACCTTGGTCGAAGTAGGTGTTTGCCGCTGCCGCCGTCGCCGTTGCCGCCGCCGCCGTCGCCGTTGCCAGATGGGTCAGGAGCTTCGAGGCGGAGGGTAATCCGGGGAAGGAGGGTGACGGTCGCGGCCCATCGCCGCCGCTGACAATGGAGGGGCGGAGCGTCGATGCTGAGCACCGGGCGGAGGAGGTCGAGGGACGTCGCTTCGGTCGCCGGCGGAGGAGCTCGGAGGCGGAGGAGGATCTTGGTCGATGGCTCTTGTCGGTCGCGAGAGAGCGAGCTGAGTCGAGGGTTTTCTTTCCTGACCTATCGACACCGGGCGATCTATCCCCGGGATGGGCCGCGGAAAGGCCAGGGGTCTTTCCCCTTCGCGTGTCACCAAATGGTGCCGTCCGCTCCCCCGGGCCAACTCAGCCCATGGTTCTCCCGCCCAGGGAAATAGCGGGGATCCCTCCGGG